>CM077285.1:64696872-64836872 GCA_039654925.1 Anguilla pacifica | reverse complement strand
GTATGTGTGTGTGTGTGCAAGTTTATGCGTGTGTGTTTGGTTATGTACAGTATGTGTGTATGCTTGTTTGCATATGTGTGTATGCAAGCATGTTTATTTGTTCATGTATGCATGTGTGTGTGTGTGTGTATTCATGCATGTGCGTACATGCGTATGCATGGTTGTGTGTGTGTGTATGCATGTGCATGCGTGCGTGAATTTACATGTGTGTGCGTGCATTTGTATGCATGTGCGTACATGTGAGTGCATGCATGTGTGCGTGTGTATGCATGTGCATGCGTTCATGTGTATGCATGTGAATGTGTGCATGTGTATGCATGTGTCGGAGTGTTGATGCATGTGTGTGCCTGCATATATACGCATGTGTGTGTGTGTGTGTGAATGTGTGTTTGTGTGTATGTGTGTGTGCATGCATGTGTGTGTGCGTACGTGTGTATGCATGTGCGTGCATACGTGTTTTCGGCTGGTAATTCACTGTGTCCGCTGACAAAGTAAACAGCAGCTTTGGGATGAGAGGTGTTTTGTAAGAACACTTAAGAGCTCAGTCACTCAGGAACCAGATCCATTAGGAGGGCTGTGAAAGGAGAAACTATTTTCCTCTTACTGCCTGCCATTTTCTTTCTCATAATGTAGTAAAGTTTCCCTCAGCAGTTTGGGAACATGATGCCAAAATCAGACCATGGGAAGTGTTGTTATATGGTCATTTAACCACTTTGAAGAGTAGGTTTTTTGGAATGTTTTTGTCAGTGTTATAGAACTGCACTGCTTTCAGTCACCAGCAGCGTTTGTGACATCAGCATTAGATTCTAATCGCTTATTTGTGATTAATGGCAAGACTTTCTTATAATGATCTTTTAATTTCAATGGGCAGACTGGAGTGTCACAGTGAAGGACAGCTAAGGGAAAAAACACAGTGCATTCCTCACACGGGAACCTTAAGTATAAAACACAGGCTGCATCCCAAATCACTCCCTATTCCCTATATAGTGCACTACATTTGGCATCAGCCATTTTGTAGTGTGTCCCATCTGAGAAACAAAATTGTAGCACACTATATAGTGAACTACTTCTGCCCCACGATACACTGCAAAATGTAGGGTACACGCCATGCACACTATCTGGAAGCCCACCATCCCACAATACACTGCGGTAGAGCTTTACGGTTTATTTCAACAAAGATGGCGGTTGGAACAAGCAAGCGGTAGCTGCTAGTATAAAAGCAAGTTGTCCATAGTTTTGTCAAATCGTGAATTATATTTGCATATTCGATACAAAAAGTCACCAATTTTTGTTAGCGTGCCAAGTGTAACATTAACGGTTTTTCTCCGGAGAGCTGCTTGCTAGCTAAGAAACTAGCTAGGAAGCTAGCTGATCTCGGTACCAGCAGTGCAACTCAAGCAAAACGTCATTTTTGAACAGTATATTGCTATACATTTGGTCGATGCCAATATGAATGAATATTTAACCGAGAATTTCATATATACATGTACAGATTACGTTCAAAAAATATTTTATCAGGGACCAAAAACAACATCACTTTCTCGCCACATCAATAACGAACGCAATTTCCGTTATTGTGCGACAGATATTCAAAAGATAGTAGCGGCACAGGGTGATGATAACAGTGTCCCAAAGCAAACGCTCGTTCTGCCGCTCACTCCCTATGTAGTGTGCTACATATTTTCCACTATACAGGGAATAGTGAATGAGTGAACAAGTGAGTCATTTGGGACGCAGCCACAGATAATCAGAAAGACTATGAAAACACCATGGAAACAACGTCACCATAAACTGTTGACAGGACTGTACAGTAGAAGATTGTGGTATAGTTTTTGTCTCTCTTTTTAAAAATTGTTTTAACAATTTTGTCTGGGAAAGCAATAGTACTCTTTCCCTAATGTGATAAAACAAATGACATCAGGAATATATTAAGGAGTGACTGCATTTGTATACAGATAGGCATTTATGCTGTGCAGTTTTGGTTGGAATGCTGGAATACTGTGTGTGTGTGTGTGTTTGTGTGTGTGTATATGTGTGTGTGTTTGTGTGTGTGCGTGTGTGTGTGTTTGTATGTCCGTTTGTGTGTGTGTGTGTGTGTGTGTGTGTGTGTGTTTGTTTGTGTTTGTGTGTGAGTGTGCATTTGCGTGTGTGTGTGTGTGTGTTTGTGTGTGTGAGTGTGCGTTTGCATGTGTGTGTGTGTGTGTTTGTGTTTGTGTGTGTGAGTGTGTATTTGCATGTGCGTGTGCGTGTATGTGTGTGGGTGTTTGTGTGTGTGAGTGTGAGTGTGTGTTTGCGCATGCGTGTGCGTGTGCATGTGTGTTTGTTTGTGTTTGTATGTGAGTGTGCATTTGCGTGCGTGTGCGTGTGTGTGTGTGTGTGCGGAGGTCCCTCCTCTCTCCTCCTGGCAGTACTCAGAGCTCCAGACAGGCTGAGGAATTCTCGCTTGGCCCAGACGTGGGGCTGCAGTCCCGACCCGGCCCTCAAAACCAACCCCTGCTCCACACTCCACACCCCTGTGCTGCACACTCTGGGACTGTCCCACAGGAACACTCCCTGCCATGAGATGGTCCCACCGATAACTTCGGCATACATTGCAATTTTGCACACACAGCACACTTCTAATATGAAGCCCACTCCTTCCCTCTCTCTTTCTCTTTCTCTTTCTCTCTCTCTCTCCTATGTCATGCTGTCCTTCACAGGTATTTTATTTGTTGTTGTTTTTTTCCCCCTTGCAGTCCATTACTGCATGGCCTCTTCTGCCGGGTCCGTTTGACTGCAGTCTTGCTTGTGGTGATTAATTGATTAATTACCCCGGCTTTTTAACTTCACCTTTGCCAGTCATATTGGACTAAATGTTTACATTCTTTTAAGTGTGCAGAGGCCATTTTAAGCCCACACCAAATCCCCCCCCGCCTTCTCCTCCCCCTCAGTGGAATGAGTCATGACTATAGTTAAGACAGCAGAATTATTGCTTCAGACTGAAAACACACCTGTTTTAATTGCATCTCGGCTAAACTAATGCTGGACTTTGAACATTTTTTTTGAACTGCATCCTCAAAGCCATTTATTGCATGAAGCTCAGTCCCATTCTTGCACCTAGTCAAAAGTCGGTAACCCCGCTTCAAAAAGTAAAAAGACTGACCATGTATTTGCTCCACCAACAGTTGCTCCACCAACATGCACTAAACCAGCTGATTACAACAATTAGTTCTCTTATCATGCTAAAGAGTTATGCTAATTAGAATCAGCTGGTTTAGCGCATGGTGGTGGAGCAAATACATGGTTAGTATTTTTACTCTTTGAAGCTGGGTTACCCACCTCTGCACCTAGTATGGGACCTCAGTCCCTCTCTTGCACCTAGTACGGGACCTCAGTCCCCCTAAAGCACCTAGTATGGGACCTGACTTTGTGTTCTTAGGTTTATGCAGTTCCAGCTCAGAAATAAGTTATGTATTTAACAGCTGCTTTCGTTTGCGCTCCAGTCGTTGGCTAAAATCTTTATGTGTGCACTTATGTAAGTCACTCTGAATGGGAGTGCCTGCTTAAGAGTAAATGTGAAGTAACATTACATTACATTACAAGCGTTTAGCGGACGCTCTTATCCAGAGCGACTTACACAACGATTACATAACATTAACAATGCATCCATTTACACAGCTGGATGTATACTGAAGCAATGCAGGCTAAGTACCTTGTTCATGGGTACAACGGCAGTGCCCTACCAAGGAATCGAACCTGTGCCCTTCAGGTTACAAGACCAGTTCTTTACTCATTCTCCTACACAAGTTAAAGGAGTCTCGTCTCTCCAGGCTTTGGGCACACGGACCAGCTCTTCTCCTGAACTGTAAACATAGATTCCACACTGACCTCCAAACCCAGTTGGCATATGCACAGAATCTCCATTTTTAAAAATATAACCCCTTTTTAACTTATGATGGGGGTCCTCTGGATGAGCCTGGGTGGGGGGTCTCTGGACAAAAAAAGGTTGAAAACCCCTGATCTATGCCATTTTACCAACACCCGTAACATAAAAAATATCCCCCTTCACAGATCACTGCCCTAGCCCGCCTTCACTGTATATTCAGAGCACTGAGCAGCTCCAACAAAAACTTCACATCTGTCATCTTTCTGTGAGCCAAAGTAATCCGGTAGGACCTCTATCCAGCTGAAACACCACCCTCCTCTCCCTCCCACCTCTCAAACCAGCTGCTCCCACCCATCAGGTCCTCTGTTGGACGAACGTGCCGGTCGTCCACACAAGTGATGATTGCAGACTAGCTGCCACCTGAAGGTGAACTCCTGTGCTCCGCTACCAGAAAACAGAGGACAGAGGCCCACGCACACTCACTCACACGCGCACTCGCACACATACTCACACACATACACACACTCACGCGCGCACACATACTCACTCGCACGCACACAAGCACACACACATGCACACGCACACACACACTCACACACACACACACACACGTGCGTACGCACATGTACAGGCACATACACTCACACGCACACGCACACAAACTCACACACACACACACACTCACATGCACACAGATACACACACACACACAAACATGGAGGGTGGACTGTTGCAGAAATCGTGAAACAAACACAGAAGGCCAGCTATTAATAGGATTTACATAGTAGCCGATGATGCAGTGTGTTTTCAGAGAGCGGCTGTTACTCAGTCTGGCACGTTAGCGTTCTGTCCAGTGACGGTGCCATGGCTTGGCCACACACTGCCGACCGGCATTCAAGCCAAGGAAGCTACAGCCACTTACAAGATTATGCATGGCTTTCCGGATATTTCCTGGGTGTCTTTGATCTGAGGGCTTTTGTTCCCTGCAGGGCTTCAGGCTACAGAAAGTCTAGGAAGCTCCTGCCCTGTGGCAGATTCGACTGCACTCTAGCAGGAGAACAGTTTTAATCCTTGTGCGTGTGAAAGAGGCCGTGTCAAAGCAGCTCGGGCTCAAACACGAGCGCACACAAAAGCCTTTTTCTCTGCGAGGGCCTGGAAAACTGGGCCCCGAGGCCACACAACAAAAAAAAAAACCGCTCTTTGAATGTCCCGCTCAACCATATCAACACGCAGGGTCCGTCAGAAAGACTCAAACAGACCTCCCTAACTCAGCGAACGAAGAGGGCGGACATCAGGCGGAGGAGGCCGAACGAGTCCGTTCGTCTCCGAGAGAAAAAATACCGTAGTAAAACGGCGGGGAGGCGAGCTGACAAATGCCCCGCGCCCCGTTAGAATCCACACACAGTCAGAGGGCAGCCTGGGTCCTCCGAAAGAACGCCGTATCCCAACGGCACGAGCACCCGAGAGACCCGTCCCGCCTTCTGTCTCTGTCTCCCGCTGTAGCGACCATCATTCACACCAGTCCAGAGGTTTAAGCCTCGCCTGCCAAGAGAGAGGGCTTTAGCTGTTCCCTAATATCCATAAATGGACCCTCCGCTGTGGAGCTGTCATTCTAGGGCAGAAGCCGGTCAAACTCACCCTGTACACCTCAGCAAACCCTGGAGCTAAATGGATCTCTTTGACTGAATTTCCACGCTTCCCTGTTTAGCGAATTGCCCTTATTTGGGATGGGTTGGGTAGTTTTCAAATTTTGAAATTTGATGCATTTTTTTAATGCAACATATTCAGCCGACCACTCATAGAAGCAGGTCAGGCGAAGCACGTTTCCCAGGGATACGACTCTGAATCGTCAGCAAAATGGAGGACGCGCTCGATCAGAAATCAGTCTGCAGCTCGTTTACGTTCGACTTATATGTGAGAAAAGTCCAGGTGACCGCATCATCAAGGCTCTCCAGACACAGATGAAAGACTGATTTTTAGCTGGTGTTTGGAGGGTTTTTGGCGAATAAGGTAGAGCTCCTTCTCTATAAGTTTTTGGTAAATGAGGCAGAGGTACTTCTCAAGAGGCTTCTCACTGCATTCCTTCTCATTAAGCACCAAGTCTTCATTTCACCCTCATTTCCACTGACATAAAATGTTCCGCTTTGTGCCCGATTAGCTCTAAAAATGACCAAGTTTCTCACCAAGCAAGCACATGGGGGAGACAGAGTTTTAGAGGAGGGGGGCTGTGCGATGTAGAGGAGGGGATGGGGTGTGGAGGGGGGTCGGGGGTGCGGGGCAATGAATAGAGACACTCATTCTACTCCTGCCCACTGTCCCAGAATCCTGCCCTCCCCCCTCTGAGTGCTGTATGTGTGTTCATCTGGCAGGTTGTCTAATGCTTTCCACATTTCTTCATTACCTCTTGGACACAGCACAAGCCCAGTTCAGGAATTTGGCGGGAAGTGCCAAAGAGATCCAAGACCTCCCTCTACTGGTAAAGTGAGAAACAACAAGGAGTTGTCGTTGGGGGAGGACCAATGCCAACAATAACAATGGCATGTGAAAGAAAGCCAAAAGGCTTGACTGTTAGATTGCTGATTTAAAAAAAAAAAATATACAAAAATATCAGAAAAAAATTGCCTGGGGGACCTGTCCAAGTTGAACGTCTTGCTGCACACAAAGTCCAGGAGTGAGATCAGAGGTACCGTGGAAACACTATGGAACCAGAGCATGTGACTGAATTCCAGTTATGTCATAACCAATGTTTTGTCTTCTGCACCAATGACCTTGCATCTTGCGAGGGTACTAGGTTCCACGGTGTGGAGTCCGCCCAGTTTGATGCCAGACCCTATGCCATGATGACTGTTCCTGGTAGCTGTGCAGGGTGGCACCTTATTGCTAGTTGTATCAGCCAGAAAGTGAGTGATTCGATCAGCCAATAGGTGCTCTCATTAGCGTGCATCTATTCGACAGCCTGCCTGTATCAGCCGTGGACAGTGCACTTCCTGTTTGCAATGACTGTGAAGCTCATATGGCGGCCTGCACTGTAAAAAACACTGGAGAATTCATGAAGGGCTTTGTAAGCAATTAAATGAGTCTAGAATTGCCATTGAAAAAGAATATGAGGGAAGAGGGAAAAAAACATGGTTAAAAATTGGCTGCAAGTAATATTGATTGATTGATTGATAATAACACGTGAATGTAGGACTGTGTTATCAGTACTGCTGTTCGGCCACCCACAGGTCATGGCTAGGCTGTCCCCCATAATGGAGGACTGCTGTCTGTAGGGCTTGCGTTGTTCTGAGGTAAACTGGGTGTTGAGAAATACAGGCTGTGTCTCCATGAGGTAAGTCAGGAGGCATGCTTGTTTGTGGATGTGGCTTGGTCAAGACTACACATTGGGAAGAGAGTCAGTCTCTCTCTCTCTCTCTCTCTCTCTCTCTTACAGATCTTTGCTCCAAAATAATGTCACGACATGGAGGGAACTCCCTGCTGGTTAGTCAGTGGTTCAGAAAAGGAAAAGACCCATTAGTCACGTCAGCCTAGTTTTTCCCATAATTCTGCAGGGCTTGAGCCCCGCTGTAAACAGGACTGAGTCAACAAACAGGCTTCTGGAAACTGTGGCAATGAAGGACATATGTTTTCAGCCAGCAAAGGGTGCCTCTGTGATGTCACTTGCCCCCATTAGTTAGTGTGTGTATGAATCGCAATGCAGTTGTGCCAAAACCACCCCCCCCCCCCCAGCCCCACCCCAGCTATGACGAGTTTCTAGGGAACCATGAATCGAGTTCATTGGATAACGTTTAAGTAACAAGAACCTTGAGTGAGAAAATGAGCTCATTCAGAATTAAGAGAGATTTTGTTTAAAAGAAAAAAGAGGAATTGTAAAATAAAACCAGAAGTCCATTTTTTAGAGGTTTGCAAACATTCTGTATACTGTATACTATAATCTACCTGATAGAGCAAGCACATGGTTCTAGGAAACTGTGACAATGTGCTAGTCAGTCAGAATTAGTCACTCCTTTGAGCAAATTCTATAGCAAGAGTGGGCAACCCAACACCTGTAAATCCACCGGTTGAACAGGTTTTTTTTGTAGATCATAATCAGTTGATTTCAGAAAACTCACACAATTCAACTCACTCATTTCCCAGGTTCGGTTGGACTGGTTTTTTTGAGTTAAAAGCAAAAACCGGAGGATAATGTGAATGGTGAAATGTCAACGCTGGACGCTCCTGTTATTGAAAATGATCTCAAGAGTTTTCAAGATTTGAAATTGGAGCCAGTTATCAAATAGCCTTATGATCATATCATGCAGCGTGTGTGTGTGTGTGTACTGTGTGCACATATACTGTATATATATATATATATATATATATATATATATATATATATATATATCAGTGGCGGCTGGTGACTCAAAAAATTAGGGAGGACAGGAAGAAAACCAACCCACGGCATCATGTTATTTTACACTAGTTGGCTACTTATCGCTACTTTCTTATGTTCAAGTTATGTTATGTTATTATGTCAAATGTAGCAATAATCTAACTAGCAACCTAATGCAAACTTACTATACAACTAAGGTAATTAATGGACCCGAAGTTTATCCCAATTTTCCATAAGGAACACATATCATATTATCATTGATCATTGGCTGAATAGTCGATTCTGATTGGTCCAAGGGTGTGCATTATTTCTCAGTAAAGGGACACCTCGGCCTTTTAAGTTATAAAATCAATGTGCTACAAAATCCAGCATTCTAAAGCAGTTTAAACAGCAACATTATTCTTTCGCTTTTGAATTGTTGTTACATCCTCTCCCCTTTTCAATGTGCAATTTCACAATTGATGGCAATGTTGAATCACATTAATAGTTACTGCTAGCTTTATTTACGGTTGCCAGCCATCACGCAAATTGGAATCGTCCCTTGTTTGGACAGTAGAATAGGCGTTCCGCATTTAACTCATGGCTGTAGGACGCATTTTCATCCGTATGTTTGTGAACCATTTTTTGAGTAATCCTGCTTGGTTTAGATAGACAGCAGACAACTGTTTTCATGAACCTTCCAGCTGCAATGGAGGTTCCATATACCTCCTGAAATCCAACAGAACACACTGCAACTTCATGGTGACCAAAGAAATGTGACTTTCAATTTCATCAAAAGATGAATATAGAGCAGTAGTTAAACCATTCAAGGATCATTCAAGGATTACCATAATTAATAATTAAAAAATTAATAAAATACTAAAATAAGTATAAGAGTAGGCCAGGAACCAATCTGATTTTTATCCCAATCATGATGCCTCCTTTTCATTTTATATGAACGGGATCCTGACATTTGATATCGTCCTTCTACACAAAGTAGAATTGGAAGTGTCCACCCACCTTCTGAAATCCGATATGTCAACGAGGTTCACTCTGGGACAGAATCAATAATTACTTTCACTTCATCACAATTGAAACCAGAGATGCATATATAAATGCCCAAATGCAGTTTGGAGAGCAAACCAGAAAGCAGCACGGGAGAGATCCAAACACTCAGCAGGTCAGTGCAGAAAATCAAATCAATGTTGGTCTGACACGCATTTCTTGGCGCTGTGTATTTATGAATGTTTTAGATTTGAAAGCTGTGTGATTTTGTACTGTGATTTCTAATAAGGAAATAGGGTAGACACTTCAGACTCAATGATCACTGAACTACATACATACACAGTACAAACAGAACAGATAAAAACATTGGTAAACGTGCTAGGAACATGTATATATTTGGCTGATTTCTGCCACAGACTGAGACTGAAAATCGTTTCATATATATATATATATATATGTATATATATATATATATATATATATATATATATATATATATATATATATATATATATTCTTTTAAAGTTTACATTAAATTACATTTGAATTATCACAAAGTATCACCAACAGGGCATATAGGTTCATTGAAAATTAATATGTGTAATGTTAATGTAACATAATTGTTAAGTGTAATATTAATAATTATTAAGTGTGATATTACACAGCCATACATATAACATTATCCAAAAAGAAATCTATTCTTTAATATCCAATTATTTGATTCTGATGTATTTTAATAATTTTATTGAATATTTTTGTCCACTGTGAACATTTTCTTTTCTGTTTTCACTGTGAATTTCTCTATGTATGAAATTTAAAGTTCTTGTATTTATTATTATTATTATTATTATTATTATTATTATTATTATTATTATTATTATTATTATTGATATTGTTGCTCACTTATGAAGCTGGAGCCCATTGCTGCAGTGTTGCCACTCACTAATCTGCTTGCAGGTGTTGAACACAAACAGCTAAATTGGGCCTACTGAGATGAGAAAACGTTCAACTAGTGAGTACTGTCATTTGCCCAAATTTATGAACACTTCAGTGCTATGTAAATGTACTTAAACTAAAGCATAAATACATTTGTGGGGGACTTAATGTATTCATGTTGTCTTGTAGAGGTCTGCCATTTATGAGGTCAGTATAGGACTGTTGTGAGTAATTTATTAACGTACCATTTTTCTATTTTTCTTGACACTGTAGCATTGTAGAAGCAGGAAACCCACTGATAACAGAAACCCTTCTGTTTTAACTCAGATATAAATTGAACTGTCAACACTTGACTGTTATGTATTTTTTCATGTCTGATGGGTGCTGACACTGTTACAGACAATGTGATGAGATAAAAGAAAATCACGTATTTCAGCGTATGATGAAACAAAATCCATTTTTTAAAATCATATATATACAAACACGCACACAGTACAGTCCAAAAGTGTAAGGCCCCTTGTATTTATTTATTTATTTTTTTACATTATGTGGAGAAGAATTAAATTAACATATGCACATTTATTGAATTACAAACCATATAACAAACATTTGTTTGCGACAAGGGACTAGACTGAACCTGACTAGACTGGACTTTTTTAAAGAGCTTTTTGCATTCCCTTCTTGGGTTTTCCTCTCCATTCCAGAATTTGTGCTGATTTGATTTTTATGTTTTTCACAGAAGGCAATGCTTCACCGGGCCCTTCACGAGGCACCAAAAGAACGGCTACAAACGACTCAAATGAAGAAGAAGTGAAAACGAGTAAGTCACATCCATATTACAAAAGTCATTGACAATTAATGTTCACATTTTATTGTATAATGGGAGAATTGGTGATGCAACCCAGCTCGATAACTGTTCAATAATGGCCCTAGCATTTTTGTTTCTCTCACAAGCAATCTTTGGCCCTCTGCGTGGGGGCTTGATTGATAGAAGTCTTCTAACGGGCAGGTTTACTTCAATTCAAGTGTTCTTAAACTGCTTCATTATTTCAGAAATACTAGTAATTGGCATATGCAGTTTTTGCCAGCTATTGCCTGATATAGTGTGTGCAGGTCAGCAAGCCTTTGTCTTTTTTATATGTTTGCCTTTCCCCATGGTAATGGATGTGAACTGGTTTTACAGACGACTCATCTGATCTTCATAGCCAAGGTAACTCGGCGTCATTGGACGGTCAGAATGCAGTTCCTTAGTACTATTGAATTTAGAACATTAGAATGTTAAAGCAGATGCATTTTTACTTGATTTCACGTGATGAATTTATTTAATATATGAACATTTGTTGAATAACAAACCAAAGTAAAAACTTTTTTTTCTATTTCTACCTACAAATAACACTTAATAATTACTTGCTTCCAATACTTACTTACTTACTTACAATTATTATCTTAATTGCAATTAAAGCCAAAGGAGACTATTTTGAGGAAAGTCATGTCTCAGATTATGTTTAGGTAAAAGTAATCATTTTGTGTTATTGCAGGTAGAAGTTGAAAACAAGAAAGTTTATACTTTGCTTTGTTACTCAGTAAATGTGCATGTGTTAACTTCATTTGTCTTTACCTAAGGCTTTTTTTTTTTTTTTACCACAGGTGGCCTAATATTTTTGGCCTGTATTATATATACTTCAGATAATTTGACACTGATTGGTAATGAAGCTTGATTGACAGTCATTGGTAATGAAGCTTGAAAGCCCTGAGCAGGAATAAATATTTTCCTTTTTTAACCCTTTGAAGAGTGGGTTTTCTGGAGTGTTTCATCAAAAGTCAGTGTTCTAGAGCTCCACTGCTTTCAGTCACCAGCAGTGGTTGTTTTATCAGCATTAGGATTTTCAGTTAAGATCATTCTAATCACATATTTGTGATGTCACATCTTAATTTGACTGTCTCTGTACTGAAGATAGTAGTGGCTTGTGATTTGATTTTTATTTATTTCACAGAAAGCACTGCTTCAAGTGGCCCTTCACGAAGCCCCACAAGAGAGCCTTCAGAACAACCACGTAAACAAAAAAAATTCAGTAAGTCACACCCATATTACAAAATTAGTTAACAATTACATTTCACATTTTTTTGTAGAATGGGAGAATTTGTTATGCAACCAAGCTCTATAACTGTGCAATTGTGGCCCTAGGATTTTTGTTTCCTTCACAAGCAATCTTTGGCCCTCTGCATTGGGGCTTGATTGATAGAAGTCTTTTAACAGGCAGGTTTACTTCAATTCAACTATTCTTGGACCTCTTCATTACTTCAGAAATACTAGTAATTGGCATATGCAGTTTTTGCCAGCTATTTCCTGATATAGTATGTGCAGGTCAACAACCATTTGTCTTCTTTATATGTTTGCCTTTCCCCATGGTAATGGATGTGAACTGGATTTCCATACGACTCACCTCATTTTCATACCCTAGTGAACGAGGATCTCTTGGAAGGTCAAAACGCTGTTCCTTAGGTCTACTGAACTTAGAACAGTAGAATGTTAATGCAGATACAATTTTACTTGACTTTACATGATGAATTTAGTTAATCTATGAACATTTGTTGAATAACAAACCAAAGTAAAAACTTTTTTTCTATTTCTACCAACAAAAACACTTAATAATTACTTGCTTCCAATAATAACTTACTTCCAATAATTTGTTCATTTGCAATTCAAGCCAACAGAGACTATTTTGAGGAAAGTCATGTCTCAGATTATGTTTATGTAAAAGTCATCATTTTTAATTGTTGCAGGTTGAAGTTGAAAACAAAGAGTTTATACTTTGCTTTGTTACTCAGTAAATGTGCATGTGTTAACTTCATTTGTCTCTACCTAAGGTTTTTTTTTTGTTTGTTTGTTTTTTAAAACCACAGGTGGCCTAATATTTTTGGCCTGTATTATATATACTTCAGATAATTTGACACTGATTGGTAATGAAGCTTGATTGATAGTCATTGGTAATGAAGCTTGATTGATAGTCATTGGTAATGAAGCTTGAATCCCTGAGCAGGAACACATATTTAACTTTTTTAACCCTTTGAAGAGTGTGTTATCTGGAATGTTTCATCAAAAGTCAGTGTTCTAGAGCTCCACTGCTTTCAGCCACCAGCAGTGGTTGTTTTATCAGCATTAGGATTTTCAGTTAAGATCATTCTAATCACATATTTGTGATCTCACATCTTAATTTGACTGTCTCTGTTCTGAAGATAGTAGTGGCTTGTGATTTGATTTTTATTTATTTCAGGTGGCTGTTCACAATGGCCCACAAGAGAGCCTGCAAAACAGCCACGTAAACCAAATAAATATGGTAAGTCACATCCATATTACAAAAGTAGTTGACAATTACTGTTCACATTTTATTGTAGAATGGGAGAATTGGTGATGCAACCCAGCTCTATAACTGTTCAATAATGGCCCTAGCATTTTTGTTTCCCTCACAAGCAATTTTTGGCCCTCTGCGTGGGGACTTGGTTGATAGAAGTCTTCTAACGGGCAGGTTTACTTTAATTCAAGTGTTTTTAAACCTCTTCATTACTTCAGAAATACTAGTAATTGGTATATGCAGTTTTTGCCAGCTATTTCCTGATATTATATGTGCAGGTCAACAACCGTTTGTCTTTTTTATATGTTTGCCTTTCCCCATGGTAATGGATGTGAACTGGATTTCCATACGACTCACCTCATTTTCCTACCCCAGTGGACGATGAAATCTCTGATGGTCAGAATGCAGTTCCTTTGGACTACTTAACTTTGAACAGTAGATTGTTAATGCAGATGCAATTTTACTTGATTTTACATGATGAATTTAGTTAATATATGAACATTTGTTGAATAACAATCCAAAGTAAAAACTTTTTTTTTCTATTTCTACCTACAAAAACACTTAATAATTACTTGCTTTCAATACTTACTTACTTCCAATAATTTGTTTAATTGCAAGTAAACCCAAAGGAGACTATTTTGAGGAAAGTCATGTCTCAGATTATGTTTAAGTAATAGTCATCTTTTTGTGTTATTGCAGGTAGAAGCTGAAAACAAAAAAGTTTATATTTAGCTATGTTACTCAGTATATGTGCATGTGTTAACTTAATTTGTCTATATCTAAGGTTTTTTTTTTTTTTTTTAACCACAGGTAGCCTAATATTTTTGGCCTTTATTATATATACTTCAGATAATTTGACATGCATTGGTAATGAAGTTTGAAAGCCCTGAGCAGGAATAAATATTTACCTTTTTTAACCCTTTGAAAAGTGGGTTTTCTGGAATGTTTCATCATAAGTCAGTGTTCTAGAGCTCCACTGCTTTCAGTCACCAGCAGTGATTGTTTTATCAGCATTAGGATTTTCAGTTAAGAGCATTCTAATCACATATTTGTGATCTCACATCTTAATTTGACTGTCTCTGTTCTGAAGATAGTAGTGGCTTGTGTTACAGTTAGTGGCGCAGCCAAGGAACTAGACTAGATTGGGCTTTTTTCAAACCATTTTTGAGTTCTCTTCTTGGTTTCTCCTGGGCTTCATTGATAGAAGTCTCCTAACGGGCAGGTTTACTTCAATTCAAGTGTTACTAAACCTCTTCATTACTTCAGAAATACTAGTTTTTTGGTATATGCAGTTTTTGCCAGCTATTACCTGATGTAGTATGTGCAGGTCAACAACCATTTGTCTTTTTTATGTTTGCCTTTCGCCATGGAAATGGATGTGAACTGGATTTCCATACGACTCACCTCATTTTCATACCCCAGGGATAGCGGTATACTATAAAGGTCAGAACGCAGTTCCTTTGGACTACTGAACTTCGAACAGTAGAATGTTAATGCAGATGCAATTTTATTTGATTTTACATGATGAATTTAGTTAATATATGAACATTTGTTGAATAACAAACCAAAAATAAAAACTTTTTTTTTCTATTTCTACCTACAAAAACACTTAATAATTACTTGCTTCCAATACTTACTTTCTTCCAATAATTTGTGTAATTGCAATTAAAGCCAAAGGAGACTATTTTGAGGAAAGTCATGTCTCAGATTATGTTTAAGTAAAAGTCATCTTTTTGTGTTATTGCAGGTAGAAGTTGAAAACAACAAAGTTTATACTTTGCTTTGTTACTCAGTAAATGTGCATGTGTTAACTTCATTTGTCTTTACCTAAGGCTTTTTTTTTTTTTTTACCACAGGTGCCCTAATATTTTTGGCCTGTATTATGTATACTTCAGATAATTTAACACTGATTGGTAATAAAGCTTGATTGACAGTCATTGGTAATGAAGCTTGAAAGCCCTGAGCAGGAATAAATATTTACCTTTTTTAACCCTTTGAAGAGTGGGTTTTCTGGAATGTTTCATCAAAAGTCAGTGTTCTAGAGCTCCACTGCTTTCAGTCACCAGCAGTGGTTGTTTTATCAGCATTAGCATTTAGTTAAGAGCATTCTAATCACATATCTGAGATCTGACATCTTAATTTGACTGTCTCTGTTCTGAAGATAGTAGTGGCTTGTGTTACAGTTAGTGCTGCAGCCAAGGAACTAGACTAGACTGGGCTTTTTGCAAAGCATTTTTGAATTCTCTTCTTGCTATTTCCTCTCCATTACAGAATTTGTGCTGAGTTGATTTTTATTTATTTCACAGATGGCAATGCTTCACGTGACCGTATTCCGTCCACCAAAAGAGGGCGTGCAAAAGGCTCACGTAAGCGAAAGTAAAGGAGTAAGTCACATCCATATTACAAAAGTACTTGACAATTACTGTTCACATTTTATTGTATAATGGGAGAATTGGTAATGCAACCAAGCTTTATAACGGTTCAATTGTGGCCTTAAACCTCTTCATTATTTCAGCAATACTAGTAATTGGTATATGCAGTTTTTGCCAGCTATTTCCTGATATAGTATGTGCAGGTCAACAACCATTTGTTTTTTTTTTTTATATGTTTGCCTTTCCCCATGGTAATGGATGTGAACTGGATTTCCATATGACTCATCTCATTTTCATATCCCCGTGTAACAGGAGCCCTTGGAAGGTCAGAACGCAGTTCCTTAGGACTCAGAAGAACTTTGAAGAACAGAATGTTAATGCAGATTTAATTTTGAATGGTTTTATTTCATAAGAATGTTTAATTGTGCCAATTAACTTGTTTTTGTTGTAGCAAATTTATGACAGAATATTGTTTTCCATTAAAATATAACTCCTTCCCTAAGTTTTTTTTAAACAGTCGTTTTTGCGAATCTCTATCAAGAGTGCCCCTTGCGACACTCCTAAAAATGTTTAACATACGTACAGTGTTGGGGGGAAATTTAACAGGATGCAGTTAAACTAGTTGCTTATTTACATTTTTCAGAAGTTCACTGGTAGTTCAACTACATTCAAATTTGTGTATTGGCTGTAGTAGTTCACTACTTTTTTTTAATCATTTTGAGATGTAATTAACAGCAGAAACTACCAACTACTTTTGGACCTAAAACATTTTTTATTTTTATTTTTATTTTTTATAATCCCTTTGACCAAATACTGCCTCCTCTCTCTCATTGCCTTCACTCTAATCCTTACCGGTGAAAGTTACTCTGCTCCACTTCAGATGTCGACTGCTAATTGCCACACATTGGTAGTTAAACCCACAGTGGTAAAGTCTATAGTGATTCTCCCCTTGGCCAAAATGAAGGCATTGCTCATATGTGCATCATGTTAGGGAAATATAATATAATATAATATAATATAATATAATATAATATAATATAATATAATATAATATAATATAATATAATATAATATAATGATTTCTTGATGATTTTTATACAAAGCCGTTTGAACAATGTTTTTGGAGTTATCATAGTTTTGCAGGATACATTTATCTTTAGGGTAGCTTTTCTGTGGTTCAACTACTTTCAGTGCGAGGTAATTGGTAATTTGTACAATACTATATAACGTGTATTTTTTCATTTATTTTGGTTAATTGTATATGAATATATTTGAATGCATTATTTCATTAATTAAATCATTCATTCATTTCTCAACTCATTCATTAATAATTGCTTCCATTCCAGTCTTCTAAATCATTATGTGTGCACTTTTGTAAGACTGCAGCACCTGCTAAATGCTTATTCATTTAGTTATGACCCTTTATCTATGCAGTGAGGTCCTACTGAGAGCAGTTCCCAAAATTGTTAGAGTTAATTTACATAATGTTTCATAGGATGTGCTGTATTATTCCATGAACCTCAAAAGGACTTTGAAGGTGTTCAGTATGTGAGCTGAAATCACTGATTTTAAATGCTGTCCTGGGTCTGAGGGTTATTGTATTTTATTGAATAATTTTTTCTATTATTTCCTGAATTTTACCATTCTTTATCAGTTACTTACACATTGATTTTCGCAATAAGCATCCCTCATTTGTTAAAATGCATAGACCAATTTGATCCCCAAAAATCCCAAAACGGTAATTTTACAGACATTACTGCCAACTGCACGCATCCACATCTGTAGCTACTGTCTGTCTCTGGCTTCCACCAAATGTCCATCCCGTGTTGTAAGGATGTGAAAATGTGTTTGTGATTTGACCAACTAAACAGGCTATTTGCATTTAATTTGAATTCAGAAAATCTTCTTGTGTCTTTTAAATAATACCAATCAGGGGAATTTGTTTCAAAACACTGATGAAAGGCTAGTGGTATCACACACTTCAGAAATGGCCACTAGATGACAGTAGATAGCAGTCGTAAGCAAGATCAAAAAATCCCTCTTGTTTGAAGAATGCAATGCTCTCTCTCACACACACACACACTCTCACTCTCTCACACTATCTCACTCATTCACTCACACACACACACACACACACACAGATTAACACAGATTACAGAGAGCTGTACAGAGCACGATATAAGCACCAGAGAGGGAAACTAAAGCAGAGAATCACTGCACACTTTCTGTTCCCCTCTGCCTCTCACTTCAGCATCTCTCCTTAGTGTCTTTTTTTCCAGCATGCCACGCTCCTCTTCCTCAGACTCATCCTCTTCTCTGAAAGCTTCATTCAGCACCTCATGCCTCAGGGGCTCCTTCCCACAGATCTCTGCTGTTTTCAGTAAGGTTCATCGTTTGCCAATTCACCAAAACTAGATTGTCAGATAGTGAACCGTGATTCATCACTCCAGAGAACACGTTTCCACTGCTCCAGAGTGGCGATTGTGCTTCACACAACTTCAACCAAGTTAGGCTTAGGCTTATATACGGCTGCTCGACCGTGGAAACCCATTTCATAAAGCTCTTGAGGAACAGTTCTTGTGCTGACGTTGTTTCCAGAGGCAATTTGGAACTTTGTAGTGAGTTTTGCAACCGAGGAAAGACGATTTTTACACACTACACGCTTCAGCACTTGCCAGTCTGGTTCTGTGAGCTTGTGTGGCCTATCGCTTTGTGACTGATCTGTCGTTGCTCCTATACATTTCCACTTCACAATAACAGCACTTACAGCTGACTGGAGCAGCTCTAGCAGGGCAGAAATTTGATGAAATGACTTGTTGGAAAGGTGGTATCCTATGACAGAGCCACATTGAAAGTCACTGAGCACTTCAGTATGACCCGTTCTACTGCCAATGTTTGTCAATGGAGATTGCAAGGCTGTATGTTTGATAAGATGCACCTCAATGGGTGTGGCTAAACCAGACAAAACCACTAATAAGAAGGGGTGTCCACTTCTTCATCCCCAAACAAAAAACAAAAAATTGAAAATGAGAATAATTTTAAATGAAAGGGATCCTGACGTCTGACATGTCATCCTTCAATGCAAAGCTGAGTCTCCACCCACCTTCGGAATCTGGTACAATCCGGTTGACTCAGGGACAGGCACAATAATTACTTTCACTTCATCACAACTGAAACCAGACTGTATGCTTGATGTCATGCACATTTTAGCAATGGGTGGACTTGAAACTAAAAAAACAACATGTAAGTCACTTGTGTGTTCTGTTAAAATTCAAAATAAAAATGTATTTTTTAAGATTTCCGAGTAGCATGTAAATTTTGTATTTCAGCCATATCATAAATATTCAACCCCCATTCAATATCACCATTTTTAAAATATTTGCTGGTCTGTAGAGTGACTAAATTTTGTGGAAACACACTTGAGCCCTTAGGAAATCTATAACGATACTGTTTCACCTGTTATAAACATATAAATCCCACCGATGCACTTCTTCACATCAATTTAAAGCTGACTAGCAAACGTGCCAAAGACAAAGGAGCTCTCTCAAAAGTTAAGAGAAGAAATTATTCCATTGCATAAAAAAGGCAATGGATACAAAACGATCTCCAAGATATTGAAAGTTCAAAGAGACAGCACCACAAGGAAGTTTAAAAGTCATGGAATAGCAGTAAACCTACCTGGACGTGGAAGGAAGAGTAAAGTTACATCAACTGGTATCAGGCACATCGTAAGAACTGCTGAGAAAACACCTCATATTACTGCCAAAGGCTTACAGGATGACCTTTTGAAGGCTGGAACAAAAGTTTCAGTACAGACGATAAAAGGATACTGAACAAGCAAGGCCTTCATGGCCGGACACCTCGCCGCACTCCACTCTTAGCCAGTAAGCATATGAAAAATCGACTTGAATATGCAAGACGTCATTTAGATAAGTATACAGAGTTTTGGGAGAATATTTTATGGAGTGAGGACACAAAACTGGAATTGTTTAGACGCATGGATAAGTGGTATGTCTGGCGCAAGAAAGGTGCAGCTTATGACAAGAAGAACACCATCCCCATAGTCAAGTATGGAGGTGGGTCAGTTCTTCTGTGGGGGTGCTTTGCTGTTCCTGGTACTGGCAATCTTCAGCGTGTGACTGGCACCATGGATTCCTTGAAATACCAGGCCATTCTGGGGAAGAATGTGATGGCCTCAGTGCATAAGCTGAAGCTTGGTGATCATTGGACTTTCCAGCAAGACAATGATCCCAAGCATACATCCAAGTCAACCAAAGCTTGGTTCAGGGAACGATCTTGGAATGTCCTTGATTGGCCTTCTCAGTCCCCAGATTTAAATCTTTGGTGGGATTTGAAGAAAGCAGTGGCATCATGAAAACCAAAGAATATTGGTGAACTTGAAGCATTTGCACAGGAAGAATGGGCCAAGATTCCAAAAGAGAGGTGCTTGTGAACACTTATAGGAAGCGTTTATTGGAAGTTATAAAAGCTAAAGAATGTTCCAGAAAGTACAACTGTTTTCATGAACCTTCCTGCTGCAACGGAGGTTCCATATACCTCCTGAAATCCAACAGAACACTGCAACATCATGGTGACCAAAGAAATGTGACTTTCAATTTTGTCAAAAGATGAATATAGAGCAGTAGGTAAACCATTAAAGGACCATTCAAGGATTACCAGAATTAATGATAAAAAAATTAATAATATTCTAAAATAGGGATAATAGTAGGCCATTAACCAATCAGATTTTTATACCAATCATGATGCCTCCTCTTCATTTTAAATGAAAGGGATCTTGACATTTGACATCATCCTTCTACACAAAGTAGAGTTTCCACCCACCTCCTGAAATCTGGTATGACAACCAGGTTCACTCTGGGACAGAAACAATAATTACTTTCACTTCATCAAGATTGAAACCAGAGGACCATATTTAAATGCACAAATGCAGTCTGGAGAGCAAACCAAGAAGCGGCACGGGAGAGATCCATCAACCAGTAGGTCAGTGCAGAAAATAATCAAATCAATGTTGTTCTGATACTTATTTCTTGACGCTTTGCATTTATGAATATTTTAGATTTGAAAGCAGCGTGATTTTGTACTGTGATTTCTAATAAGGAACTAGCGTAGACACTTCAGACTCAATGATCACTGAACTACTGTACATTACATACACAGTACAAACAGAACAGAAGTAAACATTGGTAAACGTGCTAGAAAAATGTTTATATTTGGCTGATTTCTGCCACAGACTGATACTGAAACTCTTTTCAACAACTGGTAAGAGTACATTCTTTATTCTACCAAATAAATCAGTTCTTGGATCAACATGTGCCGAAGACAGCACAGATTTCTCAATTTCTTAAGTCACTGCCTTGGTTACAAGTTAGTTTTAGAACAGGTTTCAAAGTTCTTTTTTATTTTTAAATGCAACTGTGGGTGGGGATGGCAGATTTAACCTGTGCGCACAGATTGCCTCACTATGCACAGGTGCAGCACCCCTGTTCCCGGGTCAAATTAGCCTGGCCAATTATCTCATTCCTAACCAATTATCTAATTAGCCAGGTCTAATTAGCTTGACCCAGGGCAGGTGTGGCTGCTTAAACCAGGCATTCCCACACCACAGCGACCTTAAAGTTCTTAATGGATTGACATTTGAATACACATTGTACACTGTAAAAAATAAATTAAGTGCTGTAAAAAAAGAGAGTAGACAATAGGAACACTAAGTCATTACATCACTTTACAATAATTTAGCAGAAACTCTTATCCAGATCATCGCACAGAAGTGAAGAGCATTTTTTACTGGATCATCAGCAGATCATAACTATTTATTACTCAGAAACTGCCAGTACGGACTCATCCTCTTCGGTGTTTAATTCAGTTTAGACAAAAAAAAAAAAAAAAGAATACAGAGCTGCAGGACAGCCAGAAATCTTTCCAAAAAGAACAGAAAATTGAGACAGGTATTTGAATATGCAAAGACATTTTTATATCAGCCAATGACATTTTCTCTTCAATACAAAAATTAAAAAAATAATTCCAGTGAAGGGAATCCTGACAACTGGAGTAATCCTTCAATGCAAAAAAATGAGGTTCCACCCACCTTCTGAAAACCAGTAATGCAAAGTGACTATGTGACAAGCACACCACTTGCAGTTCCTCACAAATAAAACTAGACTGTTGTTTAACAGGTAGAAGTTTGGAAAGCAAGTTCCATCTTTTACTGTATTATTGGCCAAACAGAACTTTTGAGATCTACTCAAAGTGAAGTCTTGTGTGCTCCAGTGGCCAATTCTGTACAACATGGACAAGTGTATTTTTATTTATACACACAAACTGTGTGTGTGTGTGTGTGTGTGTGTGTGTGTGTGTGTGTGTATGTGTGTATGTGTGTGTGCACATCAGACCTTGGTCAAATACGTATTTGTCTCAGAAAATGCAAACCCCGCCTTAGGGTCAAATTGGCAGGTTCAATTACACCGGCAAGATCAACAGAGCACAGAAAAGTATTTGAATCCCTAACAAACATGTATTTGACCCAGGTCTGGTGCACATGTGAGTGTGTGCGCGCGCGCGTGTGTGTGTGTGTATGTGTATATATATATATATATATATATATATATATATATATGAGGGGCCAAACAGGAAATATTTAATGAAGTCTGATATATATACATCATTTTGATATATATATATATACATTGAAACTGATATATATACATCTTTCTTGATATATATACATTGAACTGTGATATATATACATAATTTCTTGATATATATACATCAAAACCAATATATATACATTGTTTTTGATATTTATACATTGAAAACAATAAATATACATTATATTTGATATTTATACATCAAAACAGGTATATACACATACTTTCTGATATATATACATTGAAAACAATATATATATATATACATCATTTCTGATATATATACATTGAAACCGATATATATATATATATATATATATCATTCGGAACAGGCATACATTTGGGCATCCCACTGGGTCTTTATTAAGACACAATCACTGCAATCCAAATTAATTTTTAATTGGATTGAGACTGAAAATTATATTATTATATTCTGTAAGAAATGTATATCAGTTTCAATGTATATATATCAAAAATTATGTATATATATCAGACTTAATTAATATATATATATATATATATATATATTTTTTTTTACTTTACATTAAATTACATTAGAATTATCACAAAATATCACCGACAAGGCAGATAGGTCCACTGAAAATTAATATGTGTAATGTTAATGTAAAGAGTTAAGAGTTAAGAGTAATATTAATAATTATTAAGTGTAATATTACACAACCATACATATAACATTATCCAAAAAGAAATCCATTCTTTAATATCCAGTTATTTGATTCTGATGTATTTTAATTATTTTATTTATTTGTTTTGTCATTTCTTTTCTGTTTTAACTGTGAATTTCTCTATGTATAAAATTTAAAGTTCTTGTATTTATTATTATTATTATTATTATTATTATTATTATTATTATTATTATTATTATTATTATTATTATTATTATTATTATTATTATTATTATCATTATTATTGATGTTGTTGCTCACTTATTAAGCTGGAGCCCATTGCTGCAGTGTTGCCACTCACTAATTTGCTTGCAGGTGTTGAACACAAACAGCTAAACTGGACCTACTGAGATGAGTCAGAAAAACATTAACAGCAGTGAGTACTGTCATTTGCCCAAATTTATGAACACTTCAGTGCTATGTAAATGTACTTAAACTAAAGCATAAATACATTTGTGGGGGACTTAACATATTCATGTTGTCTTGTAGAGGTCTGCCATTTATGAGGTCAGTATAGAACTGTTGTGAGTAATTTATTAACGTAACATTTTTCTATTTTTCTTGACTCTGTAGCATTGTAGAAGCAAGAAACCCACTGATAACAGAAACCCTTCTGTTTTAATTCAGATATAAATTGAACTGTCAACACTTGACTGTTATGTATTTGTTTGTGCCTGATGAGTGCTGACACTGTTACAGCAGTTACAGTGTAATGACATAACAGAAAATCACGAATTTCACCGTATGATTAAACAAAATCCATTTTTTAAATCATATATATATATATATATATATTTTTTTTTTTTACTTTACGTGGAGGAGAATTAAATTAACATATGCACATTTATTGAATTACAAACCATATAACAAACATTTGTTTGCGACAAGGGACTACACTTGACTAGACTGGACTTTTTTCAAGAGCACTTTGCATTCCCTTCTTGGGTTTCTTCTCTCCATTCCAGAATTTGTGCTGATTACATTTGTATTAATTTCACAGAAGGCCGTGGTTCAGGCATCGAAGGAGGGAGGGGAACAGGTGGACGTAGTCGAGAGATAAAGAGCAAGCCAACTAAAGAAAGTAACTGACAATTACTATTCACATTTTATAGTAGAATTATATATTATATATACTTTATTACTTTATTGTATTAAATATAGGTGGCCATTCACAACCTGGCCCAAATAAAAAAGTGAAAAAGAGTAAGTCACATCCATATTACAAAAGTAATTGAAAATTACTATTCACATTTAATTGTAGAATGGGAGAATTGGTGCAACCAAGCTCAATAACTGTTCAGTTGTGGCCCTAGGATTTTTGTTTCCCTCACAAGCAATATTTGGCCCTCTGCGTGGGGGCTTGATTGATAGAAGTCTTCAAACGGGCAGGTTTACTTCAATTCAACTATTCTTCATTACTTCAGAAATACTAGTAATTGGTATATGCAGCTTTTGGTAGCTATTTCCTGATATAGTGTGTGCAGGTCAACAACCATTTGTCTTTTTTATATGTTTGCCTTTCCCCATGGTAATGGATGTGAACTGGATTTCCATACGACTCACCTCATTTTCATACCCCAGGGAAACAGGACCTCTTGAAAGGTCAGAATGCAATTCCTTTAGACTACTGAACTTCGAACAGTAGAATGTTAATACAGATGCAATTTTACTTCATTATACATGATGAATTTAGTTAATATATGAACATTTATTGAACAACAAACCAAAGTAAAAACGTTTTTTTTCTATTTCTACCTACAAAAACGCTTAATAATGACTTGCTTCCAATACTTACTTCCTTCCAATAATTTGCTTAATTGCAATTAAAGCCCAAGGAGACTATTTTGAGGAAAGTCATGTCTGAGGTTATGTTTAAGTAAAAGTCATCTTTTTGTTTTATTGCAGGTAGAAGTTGAAAACAAAAAAATTATTCTTTGATTTGTTACTCAGTAAATGTGCATGTGTTCACTTAATTTGTCTCTACTTAAGGTTTTTGTTGTGCTGCAGCCAAGGAACAAGACTAGACTGGGCTTTTTTCAAAGCATTTTTGAATTCTCTTCTTGGTTTCTCCTTTCCATTACAGAATTTGTGCTGATTTGATTTTTGTGTTTTTCACAGAAGGCAATGCTTCACCTGGCCCTTCACAAGGCACCAAAAGACCGGCTACAAACGACTCAAATGAAGAAGAAGCGAAAAGGAGTAAGTCACATCCATATTACAAAAGTCATTGACAATTACTGTTCACATTTCATTGTCGAATGGCAGACTTGGTGATGCAACCAAGCTCTATAACTGTTCAGTTGTGGCCCTGGGATTTTTGTTTCCCTCTCAAGCAATATTTGGCCCTCTGCGTGGGGGTTTGATTGATAGAAGTCTTCTAACGGGCAGGTTTACTTCAATTCAACTATTCTTGGACATCTTCATTACTTCAGAAATACTAGTAATTGGCATATGCAGTTTTTGCCAGCTATTTCCTGATATAATATGTGCAGGTCAACAACCATTTGTCTTTTTTATATGTTTGCCTTTCCCCATGGTAATGGATGTGAACTGGATTTACTGACGACTCACACGATTTTCATACCCCAGTGAACGTGGAACCCTTGGAAGGTCAGAACGCTGTTCCTTAGGTCTACTGAACTTAGAACAGTAGAATGTTAACGCAGATGCGATTATACTTCATTATACATGATGAATTCAGTTCATATATGAACATTTGTTGAATAACAAACCAAAGTAAAACATTTTTTTTCTATTTCTACCTACAACAACACTTAATAATTACTTGCTCACAATACTTACTTACTTCCAATAATTTGTTTAATTGCAATTAAAGCCAAAAGAGACTATTTTGAGGAAAGTCATGTCTCAGATTATGTTTAAGTAAAAGTAATCTTTTTGTGTTATTGCAGGTAGAAGTTGAAAACAACAAAGTTTATACTTTGCTTTGTTACTCAGTAAATGTGCATGTGTTAACTTAATTTGTCTCTATCTAAGGTTTTTTTCATTTTTTTAACGACAGGTGGCCTAATATTTTTGGCCTGTATTATATATACTTCAGATAATTTGACACTCACTGGTAATAAAGCTTGACTGATAGTCATTGGTAATGAAGCTTGAAAGCCCTGAGCAGGAAGATAGTAGTGGCTTGTGATTTGATTTTTATTTATTTCAGGTGTCCATTCACAATGCCCCACAAGAGAGCCTGCAAAACAGCCACGTAAACCTAAGAAACATAGTAAGTCACATCCATATTACAAAAGTAGTTGACAATTACTGTTCACATTTTATTGTAGAATGGGAGAATTGGTGATGCAACCAAGCTCTATAACTGTTCAATAATGGCCCTGGGATTTTTGTTTCCCTCACAAGCAATCTTTGGCCCTCTGCTTGGGGACTTGATTGATAGAAGTCTTCTAACGGGCAGGTTTACTTCAATTCAAGTATTATTAAACCTCTTCATTACTTCAGCAATACTAGTAATTGGTATATGCAGTTTTTGCCAGCTATTTCCTGATATAGTATGTGCAGGTCAACAACCGTTTGTCTTTTTTATGTTTGCCTTTCGCCATGGCAATGGATGTGAACTGGATTTCCATACGACTCACCTCATTTTCATACCCCAGTCGACGATCTAATCTCTGAAGGTCAGAACGCAGTTCCTTAGCACTACTGAACTTAGAACAGTAGAATGTTAATGCAGATGCAATTTTACTTGATTTTACATGATGAATTTAGTTAATATATGAACATGTGTTGAATAACAATGCAAAGTAAAAACTTTTTTTTTTTCTATTTCTACCTACAAAAACACTTAATAATTACTTGCTTTCAATATTTACTTACTTCCAATAATTTGTTTAATTGCAAGTAAACCCAAAGGAGACTATTTTGAGGAAAGTCATGTCTCATATTATATTTAAGTAATAGTCATTTTTTTGTGTTATTGCAGATAGACGTTGAAAACAAAAAAATTAATATTTAGCTTTGTTACTCAGTAAATGTGCATGTGCTAACTTAATTTTTACCTGGTTAAATAAAGGTCAAATAAAAAATAAATAAAAAATTTGTCTCTATCTAAGTTTTTTTTTTTTTTAACCACAGGTGGCGTAATATTTTTGGCTTGTATTATATATACTTCAGATAATTTGACACTGATTGGTAATGAAGTTTGAAAGCCCTGAGCAGGAATAAATATTTACCTTTTTTAACCCTTTGAAAAGTGGGTTTTCTGGAATGTTTCATCATAAGTCAGTGTTCTAGAGCTCCACTGCTTTCAGCCACCAGCAGTGATTGTTTTATCAGCATTAGGATTTTCAGTTAAGAGCATTGTAATCACATATTTGTGATCTCACATCTTAATTTGACTGTCTCTGTTCTGAAGATAGTAGTGGCTTGTGTTACAGTTAGTGGCGTAGCCATGGAACTAGACTAGACTGGGCTTTTTTCAAAGCATTTTTGAATTCTCTTCTTGGTTTCTCCTGGGCTTCATTGATAGAAGTCTTCTAACGGGCAGGTTTACTTCAATTCAAGTGTTCTTAAACCTCTTCATTACTTCAGAAATACTAGTAATTTGTATATGCAGTTTTTGCCATGTATTTCCTGATGTAGTATGTGCAGCTCAACAACCATTTGTCTTTTTTATATGTTTGCCTTTCCCCATGGTAATGGATGTGAACTGGATTTCCATACGACTCACCTCATTTTCATACCCCAGGGATATCGCAATACTTCGAAGGTCAGAACACAGTTCCTTAGGACTACTGAACTTCGAACAGTAGAATGTTAATGCAGATGCAATTTTATTTGATTTTACATGATGAATTTAGTTAATATATGAAGATTTGTTGAATAACAAACCAAAAATAAAAACTTTTTTTTCTATTTCTACCTACAAAAACATTTAATAATTACTTGCTTCCAATACTTACTTTCTTTCAATAATTTGTGTAATTGCAATTAAAGTCAAAGGAGACTATTTTGAGGAAAGTCATGTCTCAGATTATGTTTAAGTAAAAGTCATTTTTTTGTGTTATTGCTGGTAGAAGTTGAAAACAAAAAAGTTTAAACTTTGCTTTGTTACTCAGTAAATGTACATGTGTTAACTTAATTTGTCTCTATTTAAGGTTTGTTTTATTTATTTATTTATTTATTTATTTTAACCACAGGTGGCCTAATATTTTTGGCCTGTATTATGTATACTTCAGATAATTTGACACTGATTGGAAATAAAGCTTGATTGATAGTCATTGGTAATGAATCTTGAAAGCCCTGAGCAGGAATAAATATTTACCTTTTTTAACCCTTTGAAAAGTGGGTTTTCTGGAATGTTTCATCAAAAGTCAGTGTTCTAGAGCTCCACTGCTTTCAGTCACCAGCAGTGGTTGTTTTATCAGCATTAGCATTTTCAGTTAAGAGCATTCCTTTCACATATCTGAGATCTGACATCTTAATTTGACTGTCTCTGTTCTGAAGATAGTAGTGGCTTGTATTACAGTTAGTGCTGCAGCCAAGGAATTAGACTAGACTGGGCTTTTTGCAAAGCATTTGTGAATTCTCTTCTTGCTATCTCCTCTCCATTACAGAATTTGTGCTGATTTGATTTTTATTTATTTCCCAGGAGTCTATGCTTCACGTGACCGTATTCCGTCCACCAAAAGAGGGCTTGCAAAAGGCTCACGTAAGCGAAAGTAAAGGAGTAAGTCACATCCATATTACAAAAGTAATTGACTATTACTGTTCACATTTTATTGTAGAATGGGAGAATTGGTAATGCAACCAATCTCTATAACTGTTCAGTTGTGGCCCTAGGATTTTTGTTTCCCTCACAAGCAATTTTTGGCCCTCTGCGTGGGGGCTTGATTGATAAAAGTCTTTTAACGGGCAGGTTTACTTCAATTCAACTATTCTTGGACCTCTTCATTACTTCAGAAATACTAGTAATTGGCATATGCAGTTTTTGCCAGCTATTTCCTGATATAATATGTGCAGGTCAACAACCATTTGTCTTTTTTATATGTTTGCCTTTCCCCATGGTAATGGATGTGAACTGGATTTCCATATGACTCACCTCATTTTCATACCCCAGTGAAACAGGAGTCCTTGGAAGGTCAGAATGCAGTTCCTTAGGACTCAGAAGAACTGAGAGGAACAGAATGTTAATGCAGATTCTATTTTGAATGATTTTATTTCATACGAATGTTTAATTGTGCCAATTAGCTTGTTTTTGTTGTAGCAAATTTATGACAGAATATTGTTTTTCATTAAAATATAACTCCTTCCCTAGGTTTTTTTTAAACAGTCGTTTTTGCGAATCTCTATCAAGAGTGCCCCTTGGGACACTCCTAAAAATGTTTAACATACGTACAGTGTTGGGGGGAAATTTAACAGGATGCAGTTAAACTAGCTGCTTATTTACATTTTGCAGAAGTTCACTGGTAGTTCAACTACATTCAAATTTGTGTATTGGCTGTAGTAGTTCATTACTTTTTTTTAATCATTTTGAGATGTAATTAACAGCAGAAACTACCAACTACTTTTGGCCCTAAAATATTTTTTATTTTTATTTTTATTTTTTATAATCCCTTTGACCAAATACCGCCTCCTCTCTCTCAGTGCTTTCCCTCTAATCCTGACTGGTGAGAATGACTCTGCTCCACTTCAGATGCCGACTGCCAATTGCCACACAATGCTAGTTACACTCACAGTGTTAAAGTGTATAGTGATTCTCCCCTTGGCCAAAATGAAGGCATTGCTCATATGTGCATCATGTTAGGGAAATATAATTATGATGATTTCTTGATGATTTTTATACAAAGCCGTTTGAACAATGTTTTTGGAGTAATCATAGTTTTGCAGGATGCATTTATCTTTAGGGTAGCTTTTCTGTGGTTCAGCTACTTTCAGTGCGAGGTAATTGGTAGTTTGTACAATAAAATATAACGTGTATTTTTTCATTTATTTTGGTTAATTGTATATGAATACATTTGAATGCATTATTTCATTAATTAAATCATTCATTCATTTCTCAACTCATTCATTAATAATTGCTTCCATTCCAGTCTTATTGTCTAAAACATTATGTGTGCACTTTTGTAAGACTACAGCACCTGCTAAATGCTTATTCATTTAGTAATGACCCTTTATCTATGCAGCGAGGTCCTACTGAGACCAGTTCCCAAAATTGTTAGAGTTAATTTACATATTGTTTCATGGGATGTGCTGTATTTTTTCATGAACCTGAAAAGTACTTCGAAGGTGTTCAGTATGTGTGCTGAAATCACTGATTTTAAATGCTGTCCTGGGCCTGAGGGTTATTGTATTTTATTGAATAAATTTTTCTATTATTTCCAGAATTTTACCATTCTTTATCAGTTACTTACACATTGATTTTCGCAATAAGAATCCCTCATTTGTTATAATGCAAAGACCAATTTGAGCCCAAAAAATTCCAAAACGGTAATTTTACAGACATTACTGCCAACTGCACGTATCCACATCTGTAGCTACTGTCTGTCTCTGGCTTCTACCAAATGTCCATCCCGTGTTGTAAGGATGTGAAAATGTGTTTGTGATTTGACCAACTAAACAGGCTATTTGCATTTAATTTGAATTCAGAAAATCTTCTTGTGTCTTTTAAATAATACCAATCAGGGGAATTTGTTTCAAAACACTGATGAAAGGCCAGCACCTCATGCCTCAGGGTCTCCTTCCCACAGATCTCTGCTGTTTTCGGTAAGGTTCATCGTTTGCCGATTCACCAAAACTAGATTGTCAGATAGTGAAGTGTGATTCATCACTCCAGAGAACACGTTTCCACTGCTCCAGAGTGGCGATTGTGCTTCACACAACTTCAGCCAAGTTAGGCTTAGGCTTATATACGGCTGCTCGACGGTGGAAACCCATTTCATAAAGCTCTTGAGTTCTTGTGCTGACGTTGTTTCCAGAGGCAATTTGGAACTTTGTAGTGAGTGTTGCAACCGAGGAAAGACGATTTTTACACGCTACACGCTTCAGCACTTGCCGGTCTCGTTCTGTGAGCTTGTGTGGCCTATCGGTTTGTGACTGATCTGTTGTTGCTCCTATACGTTTCCACTTCACAATAACAGCACTTACAGCTGACTGGAACAGCTCTAGCAGGGCAGAAATTTGATGAACTGACTTGTTGGAAAGGTGGTGTCCTATGACAGTGCGACATTGAAAGTTAATGAGCTCTTCTGTATGATCTGTTCTAATGCAAATGTTTGTCAATGGAGATTGCAAGGCTGTATGTTTGATAAGATGCACCTGTTAGCAATGGGTGTGGTGCATGTCCACCTCTCCACCCCCCCCCCCAAAAAAAAAAAAAATTAAAATAATTTTGACATTTGACACCATCCTACTACACTAAGTACAGTTTCCACCCACCTTCTGAAAACCGGTATGACAACCAGGTTCACTCTGGGAAAGAAACAATAATTACTTTCACTTCATAACAACTGAAACCAGAGGTGCAGATTTAAATGCACAAATGCAGACTGGAGGGAAAACCAGGAAGCAGCACGGGAGAGATCCATCACCCAGCAGGTCAGTGCAGAAAATAATCAAATCAATGTTGTTGTGACACTTATTTTTTGGCGGTGATTTATCTTCAATCTATTTTAGATTTGAAAGCGGTGTTTGCACTGTGATTTCTAACAAGGAACTAGCGTAGGCACTTCGGACTCAATGATCACTGAACTACATTACATACACAGTACAAAGAGAACAGATGTAAATATTGGTAAATGTGCTAGAAACATTAATAAATTTTGCCACAGGTTGATACTGAAACTCTTTTCAACTAACTGGTAAGAGTAAATTGTTAATTCTACCAAGGAAATCATTTCTTGGATCAACATGTGCCGAAGACAGCACATATTTCTACCGTTCTTAAGTCACTGCTTTGGTTACAAGTTAGTTTTATAACAGGTTTCAAGGTTTTTTTTTTGTTTTTTTTTAACGTGACCTTAAAGTTCTTAATGGATCGGCATTTGAATACACATTGTACACTGTAAAAAATAAAGTGCTGTAAAAAAAAGAGACAAGTGTAGACAATAGGAACAATAAGTGATTACATCACTTACAATAATTTAGCAGAAACTCTTATCCAGATCATCGCACAGAAGTAAAGAACATTTTTTACTGCATCGGCAGCCGATCATAACTATTTATTACTCAGAAACTGCCAGTATGGACTCATCCTCTTCAGTGTGTACATTCGTTTAGACAAATAAAATATATATATATATAAAAAGAATACAGAGCTGCAGCACAGCCAGAAATCTTTCCAAAAAGAACAAAAAAATTGAGACAGGTATTTGAATATGCAAGGACATTTTTATATCAGCCAATGACATTTTCTCTTCAACACAAAAACAACAAAAAAAATAATTCCAGTGAATGCAATCCTGACAACTAAAGTAATCCTTCAATAAAAAACCCCACTTGCAGTTCCTCACAAATAAAACTAGACTGTTGTTTAAAAGGCAGAAGTTTGGAAAGCAAGTTCCCTCTTTTACTGTATTATTGGCCAAACAGAACTTTGAGATCTACTCAAAGTAAAGTATTGTGTGCTCCAGTGGCCAATTCTGTACAACCACAAAAGTGTATTTTTCTTTATACACACAAATTGGGTGTGCATGTGTGTGTGTGGTGCATGTGTGTGCGTCCTGCGTGTGTGTGTGTATATGTGTGTGCGTGTGCGTGTGTGCGTGTGTGCACATCAGACCTTGGTCAAATATGTATTTGTTTTGGATTCAAATACTTTTCTACGCTTTACTGACCTTTTCTGGTGTATAGGAACCAATGAAATACACTAAGAAAATGCATACCCCACCTTATGGGGCGACATGGCTCAGGAGGTAAGAGTGATTGTCTGGCAGTCGGAGGGTTGCTGGTTCAAACCCCGGGCTGGGCGTGTCGAAGTGTCCTTGAGCAAGACACCTAACCCCTAACTGCTCTGGCGAATGAGAGGCATCAATTGTAGCGCTATATAAATGCAGTCCATTTACCATTTACCATTATGGTCATACTGGCAGGCTCATTTACACCAGGCAAGATCAACAGAGCACAGAAAAGTATTTGAATCCGAAGCAAACACGTATTTGTCCCAGGTCTGGTGCACATACAAGTGTCTGCGTGTGTGTGTGTATGTATATATATATGGGTTTTTTTTTTACTTCACATTAAATTACATTAGAATTATCACAAAGTATCACCAATAAGGCACACAGGACCATTGAAAATTAATATGTGTAATGTTAATTTAACATAATTATTAAGTGTAATGTTAACCTCACAAACAACGATTTGTGTAGTTACAATAAGGTACAATTATATGATCTTACACAGCCATACATATAACATTATCCAAAAGGAAATCTATTCTTTAATATCCAGTTATTTGATTCTGATGTATTTTAATAATTGTATTTAATTGTTTTGTACACTGTGAACATTTTCTTTCTTTTCTGTTTTCACTGTGAATTTCTCTATGTATGAAACCTAAAGTTCATGTATTTATTATTATTATTATTATGATGATGATGATGATGATGATGATGATGATTATTATTATTATTATTATTATTATTATTATGATGTTGATATTGTTGCTCACTTATTAAGCTGGAGACCATTTCTGCAGTCTTGCCACTCACTAATTTGGTTGCAGGTGTGAACACAAACAGCTAAACTGGAACTACTGAGATGTATAAGGGAAAATATCCAAGTAGTGAGTACTGTCATTTGCCCAAATTTATGAACACTTCTGTGCTATGTAAATGTACTTAAACTGGACAAGACCTCTACAAGACTTAACATATTCATGTTGTCTTGTAGAGGTCTGCCATTTATGAGGTCAGTATAGGACTGTTGTGAGTAATTTATTAACGTAACATTTTTCTATTTTTCTTGACTCTGTAGCATTGTAGAAGCAAGAAACCCACTGATAACAGAAACCCTTCTGTTTTGATTCAAATATAAATTGAACTATCAACACTTGACTGTTATGTATTTTTTCATGTCTGATAAGTGCTGACACTATTACAGACAATGTAATGAGATAACAGAAAATCACGTATTTCAGCGTATGATTAAACAAAATCCATTTTTTAAAATCATATATATATAAACATGCACACAGTACAGTCCAAAAGTGTAAGGCCACTTGTAGTTTTATTTTTATTTTTTTAACATTAGGTGGAGAAGAATTCAATTAACATATGCACATTTATTTAAATACAAACCATATAACAAACATTTGTTTGCCACAAGGGATTAGACTGAATTTGACAAGACTGGCCTTTTTTCCAAGAGCTTTTTGCATTCCCTTCTTGGTTTCTTCACTCCATTCCAGAATTTGTGCTGATTACATTTGTATTTATTTTACAGAAAACAGTGCCTCAAGGGGCTATTTTCAACGTGCAAAAGGCCCATACGAACGAGAAAAAAGGGGAAGGTCACATCCATATTACAAAAGTAATTGACAATAACAGTTGACATCTAATTGTAGAATGGTAGACTTGGTGATGCAGCCAAGTTCTATAACTGTTCTACTGTTGCCATTGGTTTTTAGTTTCCCTAACAATCTTTGGTCCTCTGCGTGGAGGCTTGATTGATAGAAGTCTTCTAACAAGCAGGTGTACCACCGTTCAAGTGTTCTTAAACCTCTTCATTATTTCAGCAATACTAGTAATCTGCATGCAGTTTTTTGGCAGCTATTTCCTGATACAGTATGTGCAGGTCAACAACTGTTTGTCTTTTTTTTATATGTTTGCCTTTCCCCATGGTAATGGATGTGAACAGGATTTACACACGACTCGCCTTATTTTCATACCCCAGTGAAACAGGAGCCCTTGGAAGGTCAGAATGCAATTCCTTAGGACTCAGAACAACTTAGAAGAATAGAATGTTAATGCAGATTTAATTTAGAATGATTTTATTTCATAAGAATGTTTAATTGTGCCAATTTACCAGTTTTTGTTGGAGCAAATTTATGACAGAATATTGTTTTCCAATAAAATGTAACTGCTTACCTGGGTTAACAGCCATTTTTGCTAATCTTTATCAAGAGTGCCCTTTGGGACACTCCTAAAAATGTTTAACACAGAAACATTTGTTTGAAGGGGGCAGCACCTTCAGTGGCCACCATTCGTACAGCGGGTCTGGCAGGAGCCGCCCCCATGAGAAAGAAACTAAAGATAATTCCCTTCAGCCAGATGGTAAGTATTTGCTATTATTTGCTTCTGATACCACGATCTACCACAAGAGGTATGACAGCATTTATTTGTGGTTAGGCAGTCATTACTGTGTCACGTACCCGTGTGCACCATCGTTTGCCCATGGAGAGAAAGAGAGAGAGCGCACCCACACCAACACAAAATCAAATAAATAAAACCCCTCATGGGTTCTGGGAAATGAAACAGACTAAAGCAATAAAGACAATAAAATGCAAAACTAAGCAACAGCTTTTCAGCTCTCCGCTCATAGCTGGCCAGCTTTTCAGCTGTGGTTTCTTTTCTTTTTGTGGAACCAGGTGGAATTCTACATTCTACATGCTGGAGAAGCTCTTGTAGCAACACAATGCTATCAACAATATGCTCTCCCACAGTGGTGAGAAATCTCTCCTTCTAAATGATCGCGAACTGTCAGTAATTAGCAACATTGTGTCTGCTCTTCAACTTTTCGAAGAAGCCGTAAATGGAATGTCACAACAGATGTAAGTTTCCGTTTCCTGGATTATTCCCGTGGCAAAACTCCGAAAGGAAAAACTGGGAATGCTGGCACGGAATGGGAACAAAGTAGCAGAACAGCTGGCAGGAAAGTTCGCAAAACGAGTTACAGATATAGAAAATAACTATAAACTGGCAGCTAGCACAACTTTGGATGCAAGATTTAAAAACGTCCTTTTGTCTCCCGATGGCAGTACAGACCAGAGGAGAAGAAAACGATTGCTCGATGAAATACTCAATCCCGGCAAGGCAGGCCAATCAACGTGCACTAATCCCGTCTCTCCAAATGATTTTCCTGGTGGATTGTGGGAAGGGTCTGAATGTGAAGAAGAATTGCGCAGATACGCCATCAAAGAGGCAATCCCACGGGACTGGAACCCCCTGTTCTGGTGGAGGTTCCAAAATGAGGAATTCCCAAATCTCCAGAGAGCGGCTCGGAGGTACCTTGGGATCGTCTCCACATGTGCCCCCACCATGCGAGCTTTCTCCAGGGCTGGCGAGGTCTACAGTCTTCAGCGGCTTCGCCTAGAGCTGGAGACTATCAACGTGGTGCTGTTCCTTAACGGAAACTATATTTTCTCCAAAAGCAATTGATTAGATCAAAGATATATTTGTAAAATGTATTTCCCATCATGGAATCCATGAAACCCTAGTCACTAAGCTCTGCAAATCCATTTTATTTGAAGTGATGTGAGAGTCAGATTTAAGAAATGGAGGCCAAAGCACACCTATTGCATCATCACTAAGCTTTATGTGATTGTCTAATTTTAGCAAAGATTCTGTTTTTAATTCTGGCCCAGTTTCATGTTGACTGTCATCTCTTCCCTTCATGGGTATGTGCGCTGGGATATGTACGGCGTTGGGGGCATTTTAACAGGGTGCGGTTAAACTAGTTGCTTATTTATATTTTGCAGAAGTTCGCTGGTAGGTCAACTACATTCAAATTTGTGTATCCTATTGGCTGTAGTAGTTAATTACATTTTTATCATGTTGAGGTGTAATTAACAGCAGGAACTACCAACTACTTTTGGCCTTAAAACATTTTTTATTTTTATTTTTTATAATCCCTTTGACCAAACACCACCTCCTCTCTCTCACTGCCTTCACTCTAATCCTTACCGGTAAAAATTAATCTGCTCCACTTCAGATGTCGACTGCTAATTGCCACACATTGGTAGTTACACCCACAGTGGTAAAGTGTACAGTGATTCTCCCCATGGGCAAACTGAAGGCATTGCTCATATGTGCATCATGTTAGGGAAATATAATTATGATGATTTCTTGATGATTTTTATACAAAGAGGTTTGAACAATGCTTTTGGAGTAGTCGTAGTTTTTCAGGAAACATTTATCTTTAGGGTAGCTTTTCTTTGGTTCAAATATTTTCAGTGCGAGTTAATTGGTAGTTTGTACAATACTATGTCACGTGTATTTTTTCATTCATTTTGGTTAACTGTTTATGAATACATTTGAATGCATTGTTTCGTTAATTCATTCATTCATTCATTACTTTTGTAAGGCTGCAGCACCTGCTAAATGCTTATTCACTTCGTAATGACCCTTTATCTATGCAGCGAGGTCCTACTGAGACCGGTTCCCAAAATTGTTGGATTTGATTTACATATCGTTTCATAGGATGTGCTGTATTTCTTCATGAACCTCAAAAGGAGAAGGTGTGCTGCGTGTCATCTGAAATCACTGATTTTAAATGCTGTCTTGGGCCTGAGGGTTATTGCATTATATTGAATAAACATTTCTATTATTTCTTGAATTTTACCATTCTTTACCAATCATTTACACATTGATTTTCACAAGTGTACCACAGTTCAAGTATTCTTAAACCTCTTCATTATTTCAGCAATACTAGTAATCTGCATGCAGTTTTTTGGCAGCTATTTCCTGATACAGTATGTGCAGGTCAACAACTGTTTGTCTTTTCTTTATATGGTTGCCTTTCCCCATGGTAATGGATGTGAACAGGATTTACATGTGGCTCGCCTTATTTTCATACCCCAGTGAAACAGGAGCCCTTGGAAGGTCAGAATGCAATTCCTTAGGACTCAGAACAACTTATAAGAATAGAATGTTAATGTAGATTTAATTTAGAATGATTTTATTTCATAAGAATGTTTAATTGTGCCAATTTACCAGTTTTTGTTGGAGCAAATTTATGACAGAATATTGTTTTCCAATAAAATATAACTGCTTACCTGGGTTTACTTTAAACAGCCATTTTTGCTAATCTTTATCAAGAGCACCCTTTGGGACACTCCTAAAAATATTGAACACAGAAACATTTGTTTGAAGGGGGCAGCACCTTCAGTGGCCACCATTCGTACAGAAGGTCTGGCAGGAGCCACCCCCATGAGAGAGATACGAAAGATAATTCCCTTCAGCCAGATGGTAAGTATTTTCTATTATTTGCTTCTGATACCACAATCTACCACAAGAGGTATGACAGCATTTATTTGTGGTTAGGCAGTCATTACTGTGTCACGTACCAGTGTGCACCGTTGTTTGCCCATGGAGAGAAAGAGAGAGAGCGCACCCACACCAACACAAAATCAAATAAATAAAACCCCTCATGGGTTCTGGGAAATGCAACAAACTAAAGCAACAAAGACAATACAAAGCAAAACTAAGCAACAGCTTTTCAGCTCTCCGCTCATAGCTGGCCAGCTTTTCAGCTGCAGTTTCTTTTCTTTTTGTGCTTGGACTGACAAAACTCAAAACAGACTCACTCTCTCGATGTGTGCTCTCCCAGTCTTGGCCTCAAACTGTGGAGGGAAACACACCTTTAAGTACCTGGGCTGATTGGTTAATGCAACTCAGGTGCTTGTGCTCTCTCCACCAGTCATCATTGCCGAGTCCAATCAACAGTATGTAGACTGAATTCTACATACTTGTATGCAAATTTAGCGCCACTAGAAGCTTCCTGGTGTAGTAGAACAGATTGCCAGATAGGTGACTGATTGCATCTTTACAATAGCTTCTTTCTTTGCAAACACAAGCTAAAATGTTGTAATTAAATTTTTTCAGTTTCAGGTGGACCTTCAAAAGAACGCCACAAATCAAGCCCTCTAGTCCGGATGATCGTGACAGACCTGCAACCCTTGTCTATAATTGAGGGCACTGGATTTCGGGAGTTTATGAGAGCACTGAATCCTGGCCATAGTATTCCAAAAGGGATATCTACTTTACACTCAGAACTCCTACAGTTATATCAATCAGTAAAAACAGAGGTGAAAGCATCCCTCTACTCTGCGAATGATGTTGTCCTGACATCAGAGATGTGGACAAGAGGAACAGATTCCTATCAGACAGTGAGCTGCCATTTCATCGACCACGACTGGGAGCTGAAATCCTATGTGCTGGAAACAAAAGACTGCACTGGTAAAAATACAGGGGAAGAAATTGTCAACCAACTGCAGACAATTTCAAAAGAATGGGAAATTAGAGAAAAGGTCCATGCTGTGGTTATGAATGGGCCTAATGTGTTGCTGCATAGTTCAGGTTGGACATACTTTCCTTGTTTTGCACATACTTTGGACCGTGTGTTCAAGGATGCGTTGAAGGGCGTCCCGGCCTGTGAAGCACTTCTGAATAAGTGTCGACAAGTAGCGAGGTTCCTCCACCAGAACTGCAATGCCACAGGCAAGCTAAAGGATTCACTGCCTCCGTATGAGCTAATGCTATCCGAGGAAACCAGGTGGAATTCTACATTCTACATGCTGGAAAAGCTCTTGCAGCAACACAATGCTATCAACAATATGCTCTCCCACAGTGGTGAGAAATCTCTCCTTCTAAATGATCGCGAACTGTCAATAATTAGCAACATTGTGTCTGCTCTTCAACTTTTCGAAGAAGCCGTAAATGGAATGTCACAACAGATGTACGTTTCCGTTTCCTGGATTATTCCCGTGGCGAAACTCCTAAAGGAAAAACTGGGAATGCTGGCACGGAACAGGAACAAAGTAGCAGAACAGCTGGCAGGAAATTTCGCAAAACGAGTTACAGATATAGAAAATAACTACAAACTGGCAGCTAGCACAACTTTGGATGCAAGATTTAAAAACGTCCTTCTGTCTCCCGATGGCAGTACAGACCAGAGGAGAAGAAAACGATTGCTCGATGAAATACTCAATCCCAGCAAGGCAGGCCAATCAACATGCACTAATCCCGTCTCTCCAAACGATTGCCCTGGTGGATTGTGGGAAGGGTCTGAATGTGAAGAAGAATTGCGCAGATACGCCATCAAAGAGGCAATCCCACGGGACTGGAACCCCCTGTTCTGGTGGAGGTTCCAAAATGAGGAATTCCCAAATCTCCAGAGAGCGGCTCGCAGGTACCTTGGGATCGTCTCCACGTGCGCCCCCACCGTGCGAGCTTTCTCCAGGGCTGGCGAAGTCTACAGTCTTCAGCGTCTACGCCTAGAGCTGGAGACCATCAACGTGATGCTGTTCCTTAACGGAAACTATATTTTCTCCAAAAGCAATTGATTAGATCAAAGATATATTTGTAAAATGGATTTCCCATCATGGAATCCATGAAACCCTAGTCACTATGCTCTGCAAATCCATTTTAATTGAAGTGATGTGAGATTTAAGATTTAAGAGGCCAAAGCACACCTATTGCATCATCACTAAGCTTTATGTGATTGTCTAATTTTAGCAAAAATTCTCTGTTTTTAATTCTGACCCAGTTTCATGTTGACTGTCATCTCTTCCCTTCATGGGTATGTGAGCTGGGATATGTACAGCGTTGGGGGCAATTTAACAGGGTGCAGTTAAACTAGTTGCTTATTTACATTTTGCAGGAGTTCGCTGGTAGTTCAACTACATTCAAATTTGTGTATCCTATTGGCCGTAGTCGTTAATTATATTTTTATCATGTTGAGGTGTAATTAACAGCAGGAACTACTAACTACTTTTGGCCTTAAAACATTTTTTATTTTTATTTTTTATAATCCCTTTGACCAAATACCGCCTCCTCTCTCTCACTGCCTTCACTCTAATCCTTACCGGTGAGAATTACTCTGCTCCACTTCAGATGTCGACTGCTAATTGCCACACATTGGTAGTTACACCCACAGTGGTAAAGTGTATAGGGATTCTCCCCATGGGCAAACTGAAGGCATTGCTCATATGTGCATCATGTTAGGGAAATATGATTATGATGATTTTTTGATCATTTTTATACAAAGAGGTTTGAACAATGCTTTTGGAGTAGTCATAGTTTTGCAGGATACATCTATCTTTAGGGTAGCTTTTCTTTGGTTCAAATACTTTCAGTGCGAGGTAATTGGTAGTTTGTACAATACTATATAACGTGTATTTTTTCATTCATTTTGGTTAACTGTTTATGAATACATTTGAATGCATTGTTTTGTTAATTCAATCGTTCATTCATTACTTTTGTAAGACTGCAGCACCTGGTAAATGCTTAGTCATTTAGTAATGACCCTTTATCTATGCAGCGAGGTCCTACTGAGATCAGTTCCCAAAATTGTTAGACTTGATTTACATATTGTTTCATAGGATGTGCTGTATTTCTTCATGAACCTCAAAAGGAGAAGGTGTTCTGCGTGTCATCTGAAATCACTGATTTTAAATGCTGTCTTGGGCCTGAGGGTTATTGCATTTTATTGAATAAACTTTTCTATTATTTCCTGAATTTTACCATTCTTTATCAATCTCTTACACATTGATTTTCACAATAAGAATCCCTGATTTGTTAAAATGCACAGACCAATTTGAGCCCAAAAAAATCCCAAAAAGGTAATTTTACAGACATTACTGCCAACTGCATGCATCCACATCTGTAGCTACTGTCTGTCTCTGGCTTCCACCAAATTTCCATCCCGTGTTGCAAGGATGTGAAAATTTGTTTGTGATTTGACCAACTAAACAGAATATTTGCATTTAATTTGAATTCAGATACTCTTCTTGTGTCTTTTATATAATACCAATCAGGGGAAATTGATTCAAAACACTCATGAAAGGCTAGTGGTATCACACACTTCAGAAATGGCCACTAGATGACAGTAGATAGCAGTCGTAAACAAGATCAAAAAATCCCTCTTGTTTGAAGAATGCACAGTAGACTCGTGGACGGATTGGCCTTATCACATTTACAACAGAATGCCAATTTTACACAATATTATGTTCCCATAGTGTTTACCCAAGTCCTCCCGCCTTTTCCCTATGCCTTGTTCCTGTACAGAGGTTCTCTCTCACTGTCTCTTTCTCTCTCTCTCTCTCTCTCTCTCTCTCTCTCTCACACACACACACACACACACTCTCACTCTCTCACACTACCTCACTCACTCACTCACATACAGATTGACACAGATTAGAGAGAGCTGTACATAGCACAATATAAGCAAACCTTCTGTTCCCCTCTGCCTCTCACTTCAGCCTCTCTCCTTAGTGTCTTTTTTCCCAGCATACCACACTCCTCTTCCTCAGACTCATCCTCTTCTCTGAAAGCTTCTTTCAGCACCTCATGCCTCAGGGTCTCTTTCCCACAGATCTCTGCTGTTTTCGGTAAGGTTCATCATTTGCCAATTCACCAAAACTAGATTGTCAGATAGTGAAGTGTGATTCATCACTCCAGAGAACACGTTTCCACTGCTCCAGAGTGGCGATTGTGCTTCACACAACTTCAACCAAGTTAGGCTTAGGCTTATATACGGCTGCTCGACCGTGGAAACCCATTTCATAAAGCTCTTGACAAACAGTTCTTGTGCTGACGTTGTTTCCAGAGGTCATTTGGAACTTTGTAGTGAGTATTGCAACCGAGGAAAGACGATTTTCACACTCTACATGCTTCAGCACTTGCCGGTCTCGTTCTGTGAGCTTGTGTGGCCTATCGCTTTGTGACTGATCTGTTGTTGCTCCTATACGTTTCCACTTCACAATAACAGCACTTACAGCTGACTGGAGCAGCTCTAGCAGAGCAGAAATTTGATGAACTGACATGTTGGAAAGGTTGTATCCTATGACAGAGCCACATTGAATGTCACTGAGCACTTTAGTATGACCCGTTCTACTGTCAGTGTTTGTCAATGGAGATTGCAAGGCTGTATGTTTGATAAGATGCACCTCAATGGGTGTGGCTAAACCAGACAAAACCACTAATAAGAAGGGGTGTCCACTTCTTCATCCTCAAACAAAAAACAAAAAATTAAAAATAAGAATAATTTTAAATGAAAGGGATCCTGACGTCTGACATGTCATCCTTCAATGCAAAGCTGAGTCTCCACCCACCTTCGGAATCTGGTACAATCCGGTTGACTCAGGGACAGGCACAATAATTACTTTCACTTCATCACAACTGAAACCAGACTGTATGCTTGATGTCATGCACATTTTAGCAATGGGTGGACTTGAAACTAAAAAAACAACATGTAAGTCACTTGTGTGTTCTGTTAAAATTCAAAATAAAAATGTATTTTTTAAGATTTCCGAGTAGCATGTAAATTTTGTATTTCAGCCATATCATAAATATTCAACCCCCATTCAATATCACCATTTTTAAAATATTTGCTGGTCTGTAGAGTGACTAAATTTTGTGGAAACACACTTGAGCCCTTAGGAAATCTATAACGATACTGTTTCACCTGTTATAAACATATAAATCCCACCGATGCACTTCTTCACATCAATTTAAAGCTGACTAGCAAACGTGCCAAAGACAAAGGAGCTCTCTCAAAAGTTAAGAGAAGAAATTATTCCATTGCATAAAAAAGGCAATGGATACAAAACGATCTCCAAGATATTGAAAGTTCAAAGAGACAGCACCACAAGGAAGTTTAAAAGTCATGGAATAGCAGTAAACCTACCTGGACGTGGAAGGAAGAGTAAAGTTACATCAACTGGTATCAGGCACATCGTAAGAACTGCTGAGAAAACACCTCATATTACTGCCAAAGGCTTACAGGATGACCTTTTGAAGGCTGGAACAAAAGTTTCAGTACAGACGATAAAAGGATACTGAACAAGCAAGGCCTTCATGGCCGGACACCTCGCCGCACTCCACTCTTAGCCAGTAAGCATATGAAAAATCGACTTGAATATGCAAGACGTCATTTAGATAAGTATACAGAGTTTTGGGAGAATATTTTATGGAGTGAGGACACAAAACTGGAATTGTTTAGACGCATGGATAAGTGGTATGTCTGGCGCAAGAAAGGTGCAGCTTATGACAAGAAGAACACCATCCCCATAGTCAAGTATGGAGGTGGGTCAGTTCTTCTGTGGGGGTGCTTTGCTGTTCCTGGTACTGGCAATCTTCAGCGTGTGACTGGCACCATGGATTCCTTGAAATACCAGGCCATTCTGGGGAAGAATGTGATGGCCTCAGTGCATAAGCTGAAGCTTGGTGGACATTGGACTTTCCAGCAAGACAATGATCCCAAGCATACATCCAAGTCAACCAAAGCTTGGTTCAGGGAACAATCTTGGAATGTCCTTGACTAGCCTTCTCAGTCCCCAGATTTAAATCCCATTGAAAATCTTTGGTGGGATTTGAAGAAAGCAGTGGCATCATGAAAACCAAAGAATATCAGTGAACTTGAAGCATTTGCACAGGAAGAATGGGCCAAGATTGCAAAAGAGAGGTGCTTGTGAGCACTTATAGGAAGCGTTTATTGGAAGTTATAAAAGCTAAAGGATGTTCCAGAAAGTACAACTGTTTTCATGAACCTTCCAGCTGCAACGGAGGTTCCATATAGCTCCTGAAATCCAACAGAACACTGCAACTTCATGGTGACCAAAGAAATGTGACTTTCAATTTTGTCAAAAGATGAATATAGAGCAGTAGTTAAACCATTCAAGGATCATTCAAGGATTACCAGAATTAATGATAAAAAAATTAATAAAATTCTAAAATAGGGATAAGAGTAGGCCAGGAACCAATCCGATTTTTATACCAATCATGATGCCTCCTCTTCATCTTAAATGAAAGGGATCTTGACATTTGACATCATCCTTCTACACAAAGTTGAGTTTCCACCCACCTCCTGAAATCCGGTATGACAACCAGGTTCATTCTGGGAAAGAAACAATAATTACTTTCACTTCATCAAAATTGAAACCAGAGGTGCATATTTAAATGCACAAATGCAGTCTGGAGAGCAAACCAAGAAGCGGCACGGGAGAGATCCATCAACCAGTAGGTCAGTGCAGAAAATAATGAAATCAATGTTGTTCTGACACTTATTTCTTGACGCTTTGCATTTATGAATATTTTAGATTTGAAAGCAGCGTGATTTTGTACTGTGATTTCTAATAAGGAACTAGTGTAGACACTTCAGACTCAATGATCACTGAACTACTGTACATTATATACACAATACAAACAGAACAGATGTAAACATTGGTAAACGTGCTAGAAAAATATTTATATTTGGCTGATTTCTGCCACAGACTGATACTGAAAATCTTTTCAACTAGCTGGTAAGAGTACATTCTTTATTCTACCAAAGAAATCATTTCTTGGATTAACATCCAAGACAGCACAGATTTCTTCCTTTCTTAAGTCACTGCCTTGGTTACAAGTCAGTTTTAGAACAGGTTTCAAAGTTCTTTTTTATTTTTAAATGCGACCTTAAAGTTCTTAATGGATCGGCATTTGAACACACATTGCACACTGTAAAAAATAAATGAAGTGCTGTAAAAATAAGAGAGAAATGTAGTCAATAGGAACACTAAGTCATTAAATCACTTTACAATAATTTAGCAGAAACTCTTATCCAGAGCATCGCACAGAAGTGAAGAGCATTTTTTACTGCATCATCAGCAGACCATAACTATTTATTACTCAGAAACTGCCAGTACGGACTCATCCTCTTCAGTGTGTACATTCAGTTTAGACAAAAAAAAAAAAAAAGAATACAGAGCTGCAGGACAGCCAGAAATCTTTCCAAAAAGAACAAAAAATTGAGACAGGTATTTGAATATGCAAAGACATTTTTATATCAGCCAATGACATTTTCTCTTCAATACAAAAATAAAAAAAATAATTCCAGTGAAGGGAATCCTGACAACTGGAGTAATCCTTCAATGCAAAAAAATGAGGTTCCACCCATCTTCTGAAAACCAGTAATGCAAAGTGACTATGTGACAAGCACACCACTTGCAGTTCCTCACAAATAAAACTAGACTGTTGTTTAACAGGCAGAAGTTTGGAAAGCAAGTTCAATCTTTTACTGTATTATTGGCCAAACAGAACTTTTGAGATCTACTCAAAGTAAAGTCTTGTGTGCTCCAGTGGCCAATTCTGTACAACCTGGACAAGTGTATTTTTATTTATACACACAAACTGTGTGTATGTGTGTGTGTGTGTGTGTGTATGTGTGGGCACATCAGATCTTGGTCAAATACGTATTTGTCTCAGAATGCAAACCCCGCCTTATGATCATATTGGCAAGCTCAATTACACCAGGCAAGATCAACAGAGCACAGAAAAGCATTTGAATCCCTAAGAAACAAACACGTATTTGACCCAGGTCTGGTGCACATATGAGTGTGTATTTGTGTATGTATATATATATATATATATGTATATATATATATATATATATATATACACGCACACACAATATTTATTATTATTATTATTATTATTATTATTATTATTATTATTATTATTATTATTATTAGTGTTGATGTTGTTGCTCACTTATTAAGCTGGAGCCCATTGCTGCAGTGTTGCCACTCACTAATCTGCTTGCAGGTGTTGAACACAAACAGCTAAACTGGACCTACTGAAATGAGTAATCAAAATTATGTCAGTAGTGAGTACTGTCATTTGCCCAAATTTATGAACACTTCTGTGCTATGTAAATGTACTTAAACTAAAGCATAAATACATTTGTGGGGGACTTAATGTATTCATGTTACCTTGTAGAGGTCTGCCATTTATGAGGTCAGTATAGAACTCTTGTGAGTAATTTATTAACGTAACATTTTTCTATTTTTCTTGACTCTGTAGCATTGTAGAAGCAAGAAACCCACTGATAACAGAAACCCTTCTGCTTTAACTCAGATATAAATTGAACTGTCAACACTTGACTGTCATGTATTTGTTCATACCTGATGAGTGCTGACACTGTTACAGACAATGTGATGAGATAAAAGAAAATCACGTATTTCAGCGTATGATTAAACAAAATCCAGTCACAAGCCAATAACAGCCTGGGACTAGATCCATATTGTTTAAATCATAAATACATATATATATATAGTATAGCTGTTTCCTGATATAGTATGTGCAGGTCAACAACCATTTGTCTTTTTTATGTTTGCCTTTCCCCATGGTAATGGATGTGAACTGGATTTCCATACGACTCACCTCATTTTCATACCCCAGTGGACCTGGAGTCCTCGGAAGGTCAGAACGCTGTTCCTTAGGACTACTGAACTTAGAACAGTAGAATGTCAATGCAGATGCAATTTTACTTGACATTACATGATGAATTTAGTTAATATACGAACATTTGTTGAAAAACAATCCAAAGTAAAAATTCTTTTTTCTATGTCTACCTACAAAAACAATCAATAATTACTTGCTTCCAATACTTACTTACTTCCAATAATTTGTTTAATTGCAATTAAAGCCAAAGGAGACTATTTTGAGGAAAATCATGTCTCAGGTTATATTTAAGTAAAAGTCATCTTTTGGTGTTATTGCAGATAGACGTTGAAAACAAAAAAGTTTATACTTTGCTTCGTTACTCAGGAAATGTACATGTGTTAACTTAATTTGTCTCTACCTAAGGTTTGTTTTATTTATTTATTTATTTATTTTAACCACAGGTGGCCTAATATTTTTGGCCTGTATTATGTATACTTCAGATAATTTAACACTGATTGGTAATAAAGCTTGATTGACAGTCATTGGTAATGAAGCTTGAAAGCCCTGAGCAGGAATAAATATTTACCTTTTTTAACCCTTTGAAGAGTGGGTTATCTGGAATGTTTCATCAAAAGTCAGTGTTCCAGAGCTCCACTGCTTTCAGCCACCAGCAGTGGTTGTTTTATCAGCATTAGCATTTTCAGTTAAGAGCATTCTAATCACATATTTGTGATCTCACATCTTAATTTGACTGTCTCTGTTCTGAAGATAGTAGTGGCTTGTATTACAGTTAGTGCCGCAGCCAAGGAACTAGACTAGACTGGGCTTTTTGCAAAGCATTTGTGAATTCTCTTCTTGGTTTCTCCTGGGCTTGATTGATAGAAGTCTTCTAATGGGCAGATTTACTTCAATTCAAGTGTTACTAACCCTCTTCATTGCTTCAGAAATACTAGTAATTGGTATATGCAGTTTGTGCCAGCTATTACCTGATATAGTATGTGCAGGTCAACAACCATTTGTCTTTTTTATATGTTTGCCTTTCCCTATGGTAATGGATGTGAACTGGATTTACAGACGACTCATCTGATTTTCATACCCCAGTGAACGAGGATCCCTTGGAAGGTCAGAACGCAGTTGCTTAGGACTACTGAACTTAGAACAGTAGAATGTTAATGCAGATGCATTTTACTTGAATTTATATGATGAATTTAGTTAATATATGAACATTTGTTGAATAACAAACCAAAGTAAAAACTTTTTTTCTATTTCTACCTACAAAAACACTTAATTATTATTTGCTTCCAATACTTACTTACTTCCAATCATTTGTTTAATTGCAATTAAAGCCAAAGGGGACTATTTTGAGGAAAGTCCTTTCTCAGATTATGTTTAAGTAAAAGTCATATTTTTATGTTATTGCAGGTAGAAGTTGGAAAGAAAATAGTTTATACTTTGCTTTGTTACTCAGTAAATGCACATGTGTTAATTAATTTGTCTCTACCTAAGGTTTTTAAAAAAAAATTTTAACCACAGGTGGCCTAATATTTTTGGCCTATATTATATATACTTCAGATAATTTGACACTGATTGGTAATGAAGCTTGATTGACAGTCATTGGTAATGAATCTTGAAAGCCCTGAGCAGGAATAAATATTTACCTTTTTTAACCCTTTGAATAGTGGGTTTTCTGGAATGTTTCGTCATAAGTCAGTGTTCTAGAGCTCCACTGCTTTTAGTCACCAGCAGTGGCTGTTTTATCAGTTTTCAGTTAAGAGCATTCTAATCACATATTTGTGATCTGACATCTTAATTTGACTGTCTCTGTTCTGAAGATAGTAATGGCTTGTGTTACAGTTAGTGGCGCAGCCAAGGAACTAGACTAGATTGGGCTTTTTGCAAAGCATTTTTGAATTCTCTTCTTGGTTTCTCCTCTCAATTCCAGAATTTGTGCTGATTTGATTTTGATTTATTTCACAGAAGGCAATGCTTCACTTGACGATTTTCTATTCACCAAAAGATTGTGTGAAAATAGCGAATGTAAACCAAAGAAATCGAGTAAGTCACATCCATATTACAAAAGTAATTGACAATTACTGTTCACATTTTATTGTAGAATGGGAGAATTGGTAATTCAACCAATCTCTATAACTGTTCAGTTGTGGCCCTAGGATTTTTGTTTCCCTCACAAGAAATTTTTGGCCCTCTGCGTGGGGGCTTGATTGATAAAAGTCTTTTAACGGGCAGGTTTACTTCAATTCAACTATTCTTGAACCTCTCCATTACTTCAGAAAAACTAGTAATTGGTATATGCAGTTTTTGCCAGCTATTTCCTGATATAGTGTGTGCAGGTCAACAACCATTTGTCTTTTTTATATGTTCGCCTTTCCCCATGGTAATGGATGTGAACTGGATTTCCATACGACACCTCATTTTCATACCTCAGGGAAACAGCGGCCCTCTGAGGGTCAGAACTCAGTTCCTTAGGACTACTGAACTTAGAACAGTAGAATATTAATGCAGAAGCAGTTTTACTTGATTTTACATTATGAATTTAGTTAATATATGAACATTTGTTGAATAACAAACCAAAGTAAAAACTTTTTTTTTCTATTTCTACCTACAAAAATACTTAATAATTACATGCTTCCAATACTTCCTTACTTCCAATAATTTGTTTAATTGCAAGTAAAGCCAAAGGAGACTATTTTGAGGAAAGTCATGTCTCAGATTACCTTCATGTAAAAGTAATCTATTTGTGTTGTTGCAGGTAGAAGTTGAAAACAAAAAAATTTATACTTGCTTTGTTTCTCAGTAAATGTGCACATGTTAACTTAATTTGTCTCTACCTAAGGTTTTTTTTTTTTTAAACCACAGGTGGCCTAATATTTTTGGCCTGTATTATATATACTTCAGATAATTTGACACTGATTGGTAATGAAGCTTGATTGACAGTCATTGGTAATGAAGCTTGAAAGGCCTGAGCAGGAATAAATATTTACCTTTTTTAACCCTTTGAAGAGTGGGTTATCTGGAATGTTTCATCATAAGTCAGTGTTCTAGAGCTCCTCTGCTTTCAGCCACCAGCAGTGGTTGTTTTATCAGTTTTCAGTTAAGAGCATTCTAATCACATATTTGTGATCTGACATCTTAATTTGACTGTCTCTGTTCTGAAGATAGTAATGGCTTGTGTTACAGTTAGTGGCGCAGCCAAGGAACTAGACTAGATTGGGCTTTTTACAAAGCATTTTTGAATTCTCTTCTTGGTTTCTCCTCTCAATTCCAGAATTTGTGCTGATTTGATTTTGATTTATTTCACAGAAGGCAATGCTTCACGTGGCCATTCACAAGGCCCAAAAAGAGTGCATCCAAAAGGCCCACGTAAACCAAAGAAATTGAGTAAGTCACATCCATATTACAAAAGTAATTGACAAGTACTGTTTACATTTTATTGTAGAATGGGAGAATTGGTAATACAACCAATCTCTATAACTGTTCAGTTGTGGCCCTAGGATTTTTGTTTCCCTCACAAGCAATTTTTGACCCTCTGCGTGGGGGCTTGATTGATAGAAGTCTTTTAACGGGCAGGTTTACTTCAATTCAAGTGTTATTAAACCTCTTCATTACTTCAGAAAAACTAGTAATTGGTATATGCAGTTTTTGCCAGCTATTGCCTGATACAGTATGTGCAGGTCAACAACCATTTGTCTTTTTTATGTTTGCCTTTCCCCATGGTAATGGATGTGAACTGGATTTCCATACGACTCACCTCATTTTCATACCCCAGTGAACGAGGATATCTTGGAAGGTCAGAACGCAGTTCCTTAGGACTACTGAACTTAGAACAGTAGAATGTCAATGCAGATGCAATTTTACTTGATATTACATGATGAATTTAGTTAATATACGAACATTTGTTGAAAAACAATCCAAAGTAAAAATTCTTTTTTCTATGTCTACCTACAAAAACACTTAATAATTACTTGCTTCCAATACGTACTTACTTCCAATTATTTCTTTAATTGCAAGTAAAGCAAAAGGAGACTATTTTGAGGAAAGTCATGTCTCCAATTATATTTAAGTAATAGTCATCTTTTTGTGTTATTGCAGGCTGAAGTTGAAAACAAAAAAGTGTATACTTTGTTTTGTTACTCAGTAAATGTGCATGTGTTAACTTAATTTGTCTCTACCTAAGGTTTTTTTTTTTTTTTTTTAACCACAGGTGGCCTAATATTTTTGGCCTATATTATATATACTTCAGATAATTTGACACTGATTGGTAATGAAGCTTGATTGACAGTCATTGGTAATGAAGCTTGAAAGCCCTGAGCAGGAATAAATATTTACCTTTTTTAACCCTTTGAAGAGTGGGTTTTCTGGAATGTTTCATCAAAAGTCAGTGTTCTAGAGCTCCTCTGCTTTCAGCCACCAGCAGTGGCTGTTTTATCAGCATTAGGATTTTCAGTTAAGAGCATTCTAATCACATATTTGTGATCTCACATCTTAATTTGACTGTCTCTGTTCTGAAGATAGTAGTGGCTTGTGTTACAGTTAGTGCCGCAGCCAAGGAACTAGACTAGATTGGGCTTTTTGCAAAGCATTTGTGAATTCTCTTCTTGGTTTCTCCTGGGCTTGATTGATAGAAGTCTTCTAATGGGCAGGTTTACTTCGATTCAAGTGTTATGAAACCTCTTCATTACTTCAGAAATACTAGTAATTGGTATATGCAGTTTTTGCCAGCTATTACCTGATATAGTATGTGCAGGTCAACAACCATTTGTCTGTTTTATGTTCGCCTTTCCCCATGGTAATGGATGTGAACTGGATTTACAGACGACTCATCTGATTTTCATACCCCAGTGAACGAGGATCCCTTGGAAGGTCAGAACACAGTTCCTTAGGACTACTGAACTTAGAACAGTAGAATGTTAATGCAGATGCAAGTTTACTTGATTTTACATGATGAATTTAGTTAATATACGAACATTTGTTAAATATCAAACCGAAGTAAAAACTTTTTTTTTCTATTTCTACCTACGAAAACACTTAATAATTACATGCTTCCAATACTTACTTACTCGCAATAATTTGTTTAATTGTAATTAAAGCCAATTGAGACTATTTTGAGGAAAGTCATGTCTCAGATTATGTTTATGTAAAAGTCATCTTTTTGTGTTATTGCAGGTAGAAGTTGAAAACAAAACAGTTCATACTTTGCTTTGTTACTCAGTAAATGCGCATGTGTTAATGCAATTTGTCTCTACCTAAGGTTTTTTTTATTTATTTATTTTTTAACCACGGGTAGCCTAATTTTTTGGCCTATATTATATATACTTCAGATAATTTAACACTGATTGGTAATGAAGCTTGATTGACACTGATTGGTAATGAAGCTTGATTGACAGTCAATGGTAATGAAGCTTGAAAGGCCTGAGCAGGAATAAATATTTACCTTTTTTAACCCTTTGAAGAGTGGGTTATCTGGAATGTTTCATCTAAAGTCAGTGTTCTAGAGCTCCACTGCTTTCAGTCACCACCAGTGGTTGTTTTATCAGCATTAGGATTTTCAGTCAAGAACATTCTAATCACATATTTGTGATCTCACATCTTAATTTGACTGTCTCTGTTCTGAAGATAGTACTGGCTTGTGTTACAGTTAGTGCTGCAGCCATGGAACTAGACTAGACTGGGCTTTTTTCAAAGCATTTTTGAATTCTCTTCTTGGTTTCTCCTGGGCTTGATTGATAGAAGTCTTCAAACAGCAGGTTTCCTTCAATTCAAATGTTATTAAACATCTTCATTACTTCATAAATGCTAGTAATTGGTATATGCAGTTTTTGCCAGCTATTTCCTGATATAGTATTTGCAGGTCAACAACCATTTGTCTTTTTTATATTTGCCTTTCCCCATGGTAATGGATGTGAACCGGATGTCCATACCACTCACCTCATTTTCCTACCCCAGTGGACCTGGAGTCCTTTGAAGGTCAGAACTCAGTTCCTTAGGACTACTGAACTTAGAATAATATAATGCTAATGCAGATGCAATTCTACTTGATTTTACATGATGAATTTAGTTAATATATGAACATTTGTTGAATAACAAACTAAAGTAAAAACTTTTTTTCTATTTCTACCTACAAAAACACTTAATTATTACTTGCGTCCAATACTTACTTACTTCCAATAATTTGTTTAAATGCAATTAAAGCCAAAGGAGACTATTTTGAGGAAAGTCATGTCTCAGATTTTGTTTAAGTAGAAGTCATCTTTTGGTGTTATTGCAGGTAGAAGTTGAAAACAAGAAAGTTTATACTTTGCTTCGTTACTCAGTAAATGCGCATGTGTTAACTTAATTTGTCTCTACCTAAGGTTTTTTTATTTATTTATTTTTCTAACCACAGGTGGCCTAATATTTTTGGCCTATATATACTTCAGATAATTTGACACTGATTGGTAATGAAGCTTGATTGACAGTCATTGGTAATGAAGCTTGAAAGCCCTGAGCAGGAATAAATATTTTCCTTTTTTAACCCTTTGAAGAGTGGGTTTTCTGGAATGTTTCATCAAAAGTCAGTGTTCTAGAGCTCCACTGCTTTCAGTCACCAGCAGTGGTTGTTTTATCAGCATTAGGATTTTCAGTTAAGAGCATTCTAATCACATATTTGTGATCTCACATCTTAATTTGACTGTCTCTGTTCTGTAGATAGTAGTGGCTTGTGTTACATTTATTGCCACAGCCAAGGAACTAGACTAGACTGGGCTGTTTTCAAAGCATTTCTGAATTCTCTTCTTGGTATCTCCTCTCCATTCCAGAATTTGTGCTGATTTGATTTTTATTTATTTCACAGAAGGCTATGCTTCAGCTGGCCATTCACAAGGCCCCAAATGAGTGCCTGCAAAAGGCCTATGTAAATGAAAGAAGTGGAGTAAGTCACATCCATTTTACAAAAGTAATTGACAATTACTACATTTTATTGTAGAATGGGAGGATTGGTAATGCAACCAATCTCTATAACTGTTCAGTAGTGGCCCTAGGATTTTTGTTTCCCTCACAAGCAATTTTTGGCCCTCTACGTGGGGGCTTGATTTATAAAAGTCTTTTAACGGGCAGGTTTACTTCAATTCAACTATTCTTGGACCTCTTCATTACTTCAGAAAAACTAGTAATTGGTATATGCAGTTTTCGCCAGCTATTTCCTGATATAGTATGTGCAGGTCATCAACCATTTGTCTTTTTTATATGTTTGCCTTTCCCCATGGCAATGGATGTGAACTGGATTTCCATATGACTCACCTCATTTTCGTTCCCCAGTGATACCGGAGTCCTTGGAAGGTCAGAACGCTGTTCCTTAGGACTCAGAAGAACTGAGAGGAACAGAATGTTAATGCAGATTTAATTTTGAATGATTTTATTTCATACGAATGTTTACTTGTGCCAATTTACTTGTTTTTGTTTGAGCAAATTTATGACAGAATATTGTTTTCCAATAAAATATAACTCCTTACCTGGGTTTTTTTTAAACGGTCATTTTTCCTAATTTCTATCAAGAGTGCCCTTTGAGACACTCCTAAAAATGTTTAACACAGAAATATATACAGTGTTGGGGAGTAATTTAACAGTTAAAATCATTTTGAGGTGTAATTAACAGCAGGAACTACCAACTACTTTTGGCATTAAAACATTTTTAAAAAATTTTTTTTTTAATAATCCCTTTGACCAAATACCGCCTCCTCTCTCTCACTGCCTTCACTCTAATCCTTACCGGTGAAAATTACTCTGCTCCACTTCAGATGTCGACTGCTAATTACCACACATTGGTAGTTACACCCATACTGTTAAAGTGTATAGTGATTCTCCCCAAGGGCAAACTGAAGGCATTGCTCATATGTGCATCATGTTAGGGAAATATGATTATGATGATTTTTTGATAGTTTTTACACAAAGAGGTTTGAACAATGCTTTTGGAGTAGTCGTAGTTTTGCAGGACACATTTATTTTTAGGGTAGCTTTTCTTTGGTTCAAGTACGAGGTAATTGGGAGTTTGTACAATACTATGTAACGTGATTTTTTTTCATTTATTTCAGTTGTTTATGAATACATTTGAATGCATTGTTTCATTAATTAAATCATTCATTCATTCATTCATTCATTACTTTTGTAAGACTGCAGTTCCTGCTAAATGCTTATTCATTTAGTAATGACCCTTTACCTATGCAGCGAGGTCCTACTGAGATCAGTTCCCAAAATTGTTTTTGGGATTTACCTATTGTTACATAGGATGTGCTGTATTATTTCATGAACCTCCAAAGGAGAACGTGTTCTGCGTGTCATCTGAAATCACTGATTTTAAATGCTGTCTTGGGCCTGAGGGTTATTGCATTTTATTGAATAAACTTTTCTATTATTTCCTGAATTTTACCATTCTTTATCAGTCAACTTACACATTGATTTTCACAATAAGAATCCCTGATTTGTTCAAATGCACAGACCAATTTGAGCCCAAAAAAAGCCCAAAAAAGTAATTTTACAGACATTACTGCCAACTGCATGCATCCATATCTGTAGCTACTCTCTGTCTCTGACTTCCACCAAATGTCCATCCCATGTTGCAAGGGTGTGAAAATTAGTTTGTGATTTGACCAACTAAACAGACTATTTGCACTTAATTTGAATTCAGATAAACTTATTGTGCCTTTTAAATAATACCAATCAGGGGAATTTCTTCGGTATTTCACGGTATTTTTTTCTCTCGGAGACGAATGGACTCGTTCGGCCTCCTCCGCCTGATGTCCGCCCTCTTCGTTCGCTGAGTTAGGGAGGTCTGTTTGAGTCTTTCTGACGGACTCTGCGTGTTAACATGATTACACCAGTCCAGAGGTTTAAGCCTCACCTGCCAAGAGAGAGGGCTTTAGCTGTTCCCTAATATCCATAAATGGACCCTCCGCTGTGGAGCTGTCATTCTAGGGCAGAAGCCGGTCAAACTCACCCTGTACACCTCAGCAAACCCCGGAGCTAAACGGATCTCTTAGACTGACTTTCCACGCTGCCCTGTTTAGCGAATGGCCCGTATTTGGGATGGGTTGGGTAGTTTTCAAATTTTGAAATTTGATGCATTTTTTTGATGCAACATATTCAGCCGACCACTCACAGAAGCAGGTCAGGCGAAGCATGTTTCCCAGGGATACGACTCAAGATGAATGGTCAGCAAAATGGAGGACGCGCTCGATCAGAAATCAGTCTGCAGCTCGTTTACGTTTGACTTATATGTGAAAAAAGTCCAGGTGACCGCATCATCAAGGCTCTCCAGACACAGATGATTTTTAGCTGGTGTTTGGAGGGTTTTTGGCAAGCAAGGTAGAGCTCCTTCTCTATAAGTTTTTGGCAAATGAGGTAGAGGTACTTCTCAAGAGGCTTCTCACTGCATTCCTTCTCATTAAGCACCAAGTCTTCATTTCACCCTCATTTCCACTGACATAAAATGTTCCGCTTTGTGCCCGATTAGCTATAAAAATGACCAAGTTTCTCACCAAGCAAGCATATGGGGGAGACAGAGTTTTGGAGGAGGGGGGCTGTGCGATGTAGAGGAGGGGACGAGGTGTGGAGGGGGGGTCGGGGGTGTGGGGCAATGAACAGAGACACTCATTCTACTGCCGCCCGCTGTCCCAGAATCCTGCCCTCCCCCCTCTGAGTGCTGTATGTGTGTTCATCTGGCAGTCTAATGCTTTCCACATTTCTTCATTACCTCTTGGACACAGCACAAGCCCAGTCCAGGAATTTGGCGGGAAGTGCCAAAGAGATCCAAGACCTCCCTCTACTGGTAAAGTGGAGAAACAACAAGGAGTCGTCGTTGGGGGAGGACCAATGCCAACAATAACAATGGCATGTGAAAGAAAGCCAAAAGGCTTGACTATTAGATTGCTGATTAAAAAAAAAAAAAAAATTATACAAAAATATCTGAAAAAAATTGTCTGGGCTACCTGTCCAAGTTGAACGTCTTACTGCACACACAGTCCAGGAGTGAGGTCAGAGGTACCGTGGAAACACTATGGAACCAGAGCATGTGACTGAATTCCAGTTATGTCATAACCAATGTTTTGTCTTTTGCACCAATGACCTTGCATCTTGCGAGGATACTAGGTTCCACGGTGTGTAGTCCGCCCAGTTTGATGCCAGACCCTATGCCATGATGACTGTGCCTGGTAGCTGTGCAGGGTGGCACCTTATTGCTAGTTGTATCAGCCAGAAAGTGAGTGATTCGATCAGCCAATAGATGCTCTCATTAGTGTGCATCTATTCGACAGCCTGCCTGTATCAGCCGTGCACAGTGCGCTTCCTGTTTGCAATGACTGTGAAGCTCATATGGCGGCCTGCACTGCAAAAAACACTGGAGAATTCATGAAGGGCTTTGTAAGCAATGAAATGAGTCTTGAATTGCCATTGAAAAAGAATATGAGGGAAGAGGGAAAAAAACATGGTTAAAAATTGGCTACAAGTAATATTGATTGATTGATTGATTGATTGGTAATATCATGTGAATGTAGGACTGTGTTATCAGTACTGCTGTTCGGCCACCCACAGGTCATGGCTAGGCTGTCCCCCATAATGGAGGACTGCTGTCTGTAGGGCTTGCGTTGTTCTGAGGTAAACTGGGTGTTGAGAAACACAGGCTGTGTCTCCATGAGGTAAGTCAGGAGGCATGCTTGTTTGTGGATGTGGCTTGGGCAGGGATACACATTGGGAAGAGAGTCAGTCTCTCTCTCTCTCTCTCTCTCTCTCTCTCTCTCTCTCTCTCTCTTACAGATCTTTGCTCCAAAATTATGTCACGACATGGAGGGAACTCCCTGCTGGTTAGTCAGTGGTTCAGGGAAGGAAAAGACCCATTAGTCACGTCAGCCTAGTTTTTCCCATAATTCTGCAGGGTTGAGCCCCGCTGTAAACAGGACTGAGTCAACAAACAGGCTTCTGGAAACTGTGGGAACGAAGGACATATGTTTTCAGCCAGTAAAGGGTGTGTTGTCTGTGTTGTCACTTGCCCAATGAATCGTAATGAAGTTGTGCCAATCCTCCCCCCCCCCCCCCCACCACCAGCTATGACGAGATTCTGGGGCACCATGAATCGATTTCATTGGATAACGGACTTTCACACAGTGCAATCGGTGATTGGACAGCTTTTTATTTTTCTCGTAATGTTTAAGTACCAAAAACCTTGAGTGAGAAAATGAGCTCATTCAGAATTAAGAGAGAGAAAAAAGAGGAATTGTAAAATAAAACCAGAAGTAAATTTTTTAGAGGTTTGCAAACATGCTGTATACTATATGCTATAATCTACCTGATAGAGCAAGCACCTGGTTCTAGGAAACTGTGACAATGTGCTAGTCAGTCAGAATTAGTCACTCCTTTGAGCAACTTCTATTGCAAGAGTGGGCAACCCAACACCTGTAGATCCACCGGGTGAACAGATTTTTTTTGTAGATCATAATCAGTTGATTTCAGAAAACTCACACAATTCAACTCACTCATTTCCCAGGTTCGGTTGGACTGGTTTTTTTGAGTTAAAAGCAAAAACCGGGGGATAATGTGAATGGTGAAATGTCAACGCTGGACGCTCCTGTTATTGAAAATGATCTCAAGAGTTTTCAAGATTTGAGATTGGAGCCAGTTATCAAATAGCCTTATGATCATATCATGCAGCGTGTGTGTACTGTGTGCACATATACTGTATATATATATATATATATATATATATATATATTACATTACAGGCATTTAGCAGACGTGACTTACACAACTTTTTTACATAGCATTTTACATTGTATCCATTTATACAGCTGGATATATACTGAAGCAATTTCGGTTAAGTACCTAGCTCAAGGGTACAACAGCAGTGTCCTACCTGGGAATCGAACCTGCGACCTTTCGGTTACAAGTCCAGTTCCTTACCCACTGTGCTACACTTCTTCCTCCAGTGGCGGCTGGTGACTCAAAAAATTGGGGAGGACAGGAAGAAAACCAACCCACGGCATCATGTTATTTTACACTAGTTGGCTACTTATCGCTACTTTCTTATGTTCAAGTTATGTTATGTTATTATGTTCAAATGTAGCAATAATCTAACTAGCAACCTAATGCAAACTTACTATACAACTAAGGTAATTAATGCACCCGAAGTTTATCCCAATCTTCCATAAGGAGCAAATATCATATTATCATTTATCATTGGCTGAATACTCGATTCTGATTGGTCCAAGGGTGTGCATTATTTCTCAGTAAAGGGACACCTCGGGCTTTTAACAGTTCTAAAATCAATGCGCTACAAAATCCAGCATTCTAAAGCAATTTAAACAGCAACATTATTCTTTCGCTTTTGAATTGTTGTTACATCCCCTCCCCTTTTCAATGTGCAATTTCACAATTGATGACAACGTTGAATCACATTTCTAGTTACTGCTAGCTTTATTTACGGTTGCCAGCCATCACGCAAATTGGAATCGTCCCTTATTTGGACAGTAGAATAGGCGTTCCGCATTTAACTCATGGCTATAGGACGCATTTTCATCCGTATGTTTGTGAACCATTTTTTGAGTAATCCTGCTTGGTTTAGATAGACAGCAGACAACTGTTTTCATGAACCTTCCAGCTGCAACGGAGGTTCCATATACCTCCTGAAATCCGACAGAACACTGCAACTTCATGGTGACCAAAGAAATGCGACTTTCAATTTTGTCAAAAGATGAATATAGAGCAGTAGTTAAACCATTCAAGAATCATTCAAGGATTACCAGAATTAATAATTAAAAATTAATAAAATTCTAAAATAGGTAAAAGAGTAGACCAGGAACTAATCTGGGCTGCGTTTCCCAGAGTCTCCTTAGCGCTACGTGCGTCGTAAGGTATACCTTAAGCTCTTCCTTTAGCTCTCGAGCTGTTTCCCAGCGTCTCCTTAGCTAAGGTATACCTTAAGAACCTTCGTAAAACGTTAAGGTACATCGAAACTCGGAAACGCAGCCCTGATTTTTATACCAATCATGATGTGTCCTCTTCATTTTAAATGAAAGGGATCCTGACATTTGACATCATCCTTATACACTAAGTAGAGTTTCCACCCACCTCCTGAAATCTGGTATGACGACCGGGTTCACTCTGGGACAGAAACAATAATTACTTTCACTTCATCAAAACTGAAACCAGAGGTGCAGATTTAAATGCGCAAATGCAGTCTGGAGGGCAAACCAGGAAGCAGCACGAGAGAGATCCGTCACCCAGCAGGTCAGTGCAGAAAATAATGAAATCAATGTTGTTCAGACACTTATTTTTTGGCGGCGATTTATCTTCAATCTATTTTAGATTTGAAAGCGGTGTTAGTTTGCACTGTGATTTCTAACGAGGAACTAGCGTAGGCACTTTGGATTCAATGATCACTGAACTACATTACATACACAGTACAAACAAAACAGATGTAAATATTGGTAAATGTGCTAGAAACATTAATAAATTTTGCCACAGGTTGATACTGAAACTCTTTTCAACTAATTGGTAAGAGTAAATTTTTAATTCTACCAAATAAATCATTTCTTGGATCAACATGTGCCGAAGACAGCACATATTTCTACCGTTCTTAAGTCACTGCTTTGGTTACAATTTAGTTTTATAACAGGTTTCAAATTTTTTTTTAATTTTTTTTTTTTTAAACGTGACCTTAAAGTTCTTAATGGATCAGCATTTGAACACACATTGTACACTGTAAAAAATAAATAAAGTGCTGTAAAAAAAGAGAGACAAGTGTAGACAATAGGAACAATAAGTCATTACATCACTTTGCAATAATTTAGCAGAAACTGTTATCCAGAGCATCGCACATAAGTAAAGAACATTTTTTACTGCATCGGCAGCCGATCATAACTATTTATTACTCAGAAACTGCCAGTATGGACTCGTTCTCTTCAGTGTGTACATTCAGTTTAGACAAAAAAAAAAAAAAAAATATATATATATATATATATATATATATATATATATATATATATATATATATATATATATATATATATATATATAAAGAATACAGAGCTGCAGCACAGCCAGAAATCTTTCCAAAAAGAACAAAACAATTGAGACAGGTATTTGAATATGCAAGGACATTTTTATATCAGCCAATGACATTTTCTCTTCAATACAAAAACAACAAAAAAAAAATTATTCCAGTGAATGCAATCCTGACAACTGGAGTAATCCTTCAACAAAAAACCCCACTTGCAGTTCCTCACAAATAAAACTAGACTGTTGTTTAAAAGGCAGAAGTTTGGAAAGCAAGTTCCCTCTTTTACTGTATTATTGGCCAAACAGAACTTTGAGATCTACTCAAAGTAAAGTATTGTGTACTCCAGTGGCCAATACTGTACAACCACAAAAGTGTATTTTTCTTTATACACACAAACTGTGTGTGCATGTGTGTGTGGTGCATGTGTATGCGTGGTGCATGTGTGTGTGTATATGTGTGTGTGTGTGTGTGCGTGTGCGTGTGTGTGTGCACATCAGACCTTGGTCAAATATGTATTTGTTTTGGATTCAAATACATTTCTACGCTTTTCTGGTGTATAGGAACCAATGAAATACACTAAGAAAATGCATACCCCACCTTATGGTCACACTGGCAGGCTCATTTACACCAGGCAAGATCAACAGAGCACAGAAAAGTATTTGAATCCGAAGCAAACACGTATTTGTCCCAGGTCTGGTGCCCATACGAGTGTGTGCGTGTGTGTATGTGTGTGTGTGTGTGTGTATATATATATATACATATATGTTTTTTGTTTACTTAACATTAAATTACATTAGAATTATCACAAAGTATCACCAATAAGGCACACAGGTCCATTGAAAATTAATATGTGTAATGTTAACCTCACAAACAACGATTTGTGTAGTTACAATCGGGTACAATTATATGATCTTACACAGCCATGCATATAACATTATCCAAAAGGAAATCTATTCTTTAATATCCAGTTATTTGATTCTGATGTATTTTAATAATTGTATTTAATTGTTTTGTACACTGTGAACATTTTCTTTCTTTTCTGTTTTCACTGTGAATTTCTCTATGTATGAAACCTAAAGTTCATGTATTTATTATTATTATGATTATTATTATGATGATGATGATGATAATAATAATAATAATTATTATTATTCTTATTATGTTGATATTGTTGCTCACTTATTAAGCTGGAGACCATTTCTGAAGTCTTGCCACTCACTAATTTGGTTGCAGGTGTGAACACAAACAGCTAAACTGGAACTACTGAGATGTATAAGGGAAAATATTCTAGTGAGTACTGTCATTTGCCCAAATTTATGAACACTTATGTGCTATGTAAATGTACTTAAACTAAAGCATAAATACATTTGTGGGGTACTTAACATATTTATGTTGTCTTGTAGAGGTCTGCCATTTATGAGGTCAGTATAGGACTGTTGTGAGTAATTTATTAACGTAACATTTTTCTATTTTTCTTGACTCCGTAGCATTGTAGAAGCAAGAAACCCACTGATAACAGAAACCCTTCTGTTTTAATTCAGATATAAAATGAACTGTCAACACTTGACTGTTATGTATTTTTTCATGCCTGATGAGTGCTGACACTGTTACAGCCAATGTAATGAGATAAAAGAAAATCACGTATTTCAGCGTATGATTAAACAAAATCCAGTCACGCCATCAACTGTCTGTGACTGGATCTATATTTATTAAATCATATATATATATATATATATATATACATATATATGTGTGTGTGTGTGTGTGTGTGTACACACACAGTACAGTCCAAAAGTGTAAGGCCACCTGTAGTTTTATTTTTATTTTTTTAACATTAGGTGGACAAGAATTCAATTAACATATGCACATTTATTTAATTACAAACCATATAACAAACATTTGTTTGCCACAAGGGACTAGACTGAACTAGACTAGACTGGGCTTTTTTCAAGAGCTCTTTGCATTCCCTTCTTGGTTTCTCCACTCCATTCCAGAATTTGTGCCGATTACACTTGTATTTATTTCACAGAAGGCCGGGCCAAAACACGTGGCCATTTTCAACATGCAAAAGGCCCATACGAACGACAAAGAAGGGGTAGGTCACATCCATATTACAAAAGTAATTGACAATAACAGTTGACATTTAATTGTAGAATGGTAGACTTGGTGATGCAGCCAAGTTCTATAACTGTTCTACTGTTGCCATTGGTTTTTAGTTTCCCTAACAATCTGTGTGGGGGCTTGATTGATAGAAGTCTTCTAACAAGCAGGTGTACCACCGTTCAAGTGTTCTTAAACCTCTTCATTATTTCAGCAATACTAGTAATCTGCATGCAGTTTTTTGGCAGCTATTTCCTGATACAGTATGTGCAGGTCAACAACTGTTTGTCTTTTTTTTATATGTTTGCCTTTCCCCATGGTAATGGATGTGAACAGGATTTACATGTGGCTTGCCTTATTTTCATACCCCAGTGAAACAGGAGCCCTTGGAAGGTCAGAATGCAATTCCTTAGGACTCAGAACAACTAAGAAGAATAGAATGTTAATGCAGATTTAATTTAGAATGATTTTATTTCATAAGAATGTTTAATTGTGCCAATTTACCAGTTTTTGTTGGAGCAAATTTATGACATAATATTGTTTTCCAATAAAATATACCTGCTTACCTGGGTTTACTTTAAACAGCCATTTTTGCTAATCTTTATCAAGAGTGCCCTTTGGGACACTCCTAAAAATGTTTAACACAGAAACATTTGTTTGAAGGGGGCAGCACCTCCAGTGACCACTATTCGTACAGCGGGTCTGGCAGGAGCCGCCCCCATGAGAAAGATACTAAAGATAATTCCCTTCAGCCAGATGGTAAGTATTTGCTATTATTTGCTTCTGATACCACGATCTACCACAAGAGGTATGACAGAATTTATTTGTGGTTAGGCAGTCATTACTGTGTCACGTACCAGTGTGCACAGTTGTTTGCCCATGGAGAGAAAGAGAGAGAGCGCACCCACACCAACACAAAATCAAATAAATAAAACCCCTCATGGGTTCTGGAAAATACAACAAACTAAAGCAACGAAGACAATACAAAGCAAAATTAAGCAGAAGCTTTTCAACTCTCCACTCATAACTGGTCAGCTTTTCAGCTGCTGTTTCTTTTCTTTTTGTGCTTGGACAGACAAAACTCAAAACAGACTCACTCTCTCGATGTGTGCTCTCCCAGTCTTGGCCTCAAACGCTGGAGGGGAACACACTTTTAAGTACCTGGGCTGATTGGTTAATGCAACTCAGGTGCTTGTGCTCTCTCCATCAGTCGTCATTCCCGAGTCCAATCAACAGTATGTAGACTGAATTCTACATACTTGTATGCAAATTTAGCGCCACTAGAAGCTTCCTGGTGTAGTAGAATGGATTTCCAGAAGGGTGACTGATTGCTTCTTTACAATAGCTTCTTTAAGATAAGATAAGATAAGATATACTTTATTGAACCCTGTGGGGTAATTTGTCCTCTGCATTTGACCCATACTAGTTACTTAGGAGCAGTGGGCAGCCACAGTGCAGCGCCCGGGGACCAACTCCAGTTCTGAGGCCAGTGCCTTGGTCAAGGGCAACTGCAGGAGCGCACCTAACATGCATGTCTTTTTTCTTTGCAAACACAAACTAAAATGTTGTAATTACATTTTTTCAGTTTCAGGTGGGCCTTCAAAAGAACGCCACAATGCAAGCCCTCTAGTCCGGATGATCGTGACAGACCTGCAGCCCTTGTCTATAATTGAGGGCACTGGATTTCGGGAGTTTATGAGAGCACTGAATCCTGGCCATAGTATTCCAAAAGGGATATCTACTTTACACTCAGAACTCCTACAGCTGTATAAATCAGTAAAAACAGAGGTGAAAGCATCCCTCTACTCTGCGAATGATGTTGTCCTGACGTCAGAGGCATGGACAAGAGGAACAAAGTCCTATCAGACAGTAAGCTGCCATTTCATTAGCCAGAACTGGGAGCTGAAATCCTACGTGCTGGAAACAAAAGACTGCATTGGTAAAAATACAGGGGAAGAAATTGTCAACCAACTGCAGACAATTTCAAAAGAATGGGAAATTAGAGAAAAGGTCCATGCTGTGGTTATAAATCGGCTAATTGCTTCAAGTCCTGGTTGGACATCCTTTCCATGTTTTGCACAGAGGTTGGACCGTGTCATAAGTGCGCTGAAGGACGATCCGGCCAATGAAGCACTGCTGAAGAAGTGTCTCCAAGTCGTGAGGTTCCTCCACCAGAACTGCAATGCCACAGACAAGCTAAAGAATTCACTGCCTCCGTATGAGCTAACGTTATCTGAAGAAACCAGGTGGAATTCTACATTCTACATGCTGGAGAAGCTCTTGCAGCAACACAATGCCATCAACGATATGCTCTCCCGCAGTGGTGAGACATCTCTCTGTCTAAATGACTGCGAACTGTCAAAAATCTACGAAATCGTGGCTGCTCTTCGACTTTTCGAAGATGCCGCAAAAGACATGTCAAAACAGAAGTATGTCTCAGTTTCCGGGATTATTCCTCTGGCGAAACTCCTGAAGGAAAAACTGGCAGAACAGGCACGAAACGGGAACAAAGTAGCGGAACGGCTGGCGGGAAAGTTCACACATCACTTTGGCCTTGTCGAGAATAACATTACTCTAGTAGCTAGCACAACTTTGGATGCAAGATTCAAAGACTTTACACTGTCTGGCGACAGCAGTACAGAGCAAACGAGAAGAAAAAGACTAATCAATGAAATACTCAGTCTGGGCAAAGCAGGCCAGTCATCATGCACTTCTCCCGTATTACCAATCGATTGCCCAGGTGGATTGTGGGAAGATTTTGACAGGAGGTCTGAGTGCGAAGAAGAATTACACAGATACGCCACCGAAAAGAAAATCCCAAGGGAGGGGAACCCACTGTCCTGGTGGAGGTTCAACGGTGAGAAATTCCCAATTCTCCAGAGAGCGGCTCGCAGGTACCTTGGGATCGTCTCCACGTGCGCCCCCACCATGCAAGCTTTCTCCAGGGCTGGCGAGGTCTACAGTCTTCAGCGTCTACGCCTAGAGCTGGAGACCATCAACGTGATGCTGTTCCTTAACGCCAACTGCATTTTCTCCAAAAGCAATTGATTAGATCATAGCTGTATTTGTAAAATGTATTTCCCGTTATGGAATCCACGCAACTCTAGTCACTAAGCTCTGCAAATCCATTTTATTTCAAGTGATGTGAGAGTCAGACAGGCCAAGGCACACCTATTGCATCATCAGATTTAATTGATGACTAAGCTTTACGTGATTGTCTCATTTTAGCAAAGATTTTGTGTTTTTAATTTTCGTAGTTTTACAGGATACTTGTATCTTTAGTGTATTTTTGCCGTGGTTCAGATACTTCCAGTGTGAAGTAACTGGTAGTTTGTACAATACAATATATCCTGCATTTAAAATATCTTATGGTTAATTGTTCATGAAAAGATCTGAATACATTGTTTCATTAATTAAATCATACATTAATTCATTTTTTTAATTCATTAATTATTGCTTCCATTCTAGTCTCATTGTCTAAAACATTATGTGTGCAATTTTGTGAGACTGCAGCACCTGCTAAATGCTTATTCATTTAGTAACAACCCTTTATTTATGCAGTGAGGTCCTACTGAGATCAGTTCCCAAAACTGTTAGACTTGATTTACAAATTATTTAGGATGATTCAGGATGTGCTGTATTTTGTCATGAACCTCAAAAGGACTTAGAAGGTGTTCAGCATGTGAGCTGAAATCACTGATTTTAAATGCTGTCTTGGGCCTGAGGGTTATTGCATTTTATTGAACAGACTTTTCTATTATTTCATGAATTTTACCATTCTTTATCAGTCACTTACTCACAGATTTTCACAATAAGCATTCCAGATTTTTTCCAAAAAAAAAAAAGACCACAGACCACTTTGAGCTGAATAACACCCAAAAAATTAATTTTACAGACAGTACTGCCAACTGCATGCATCCGCATGTGTAGCTACTGTCTGTTTTTGGCTTCCACCAAATATCTATCCTGTGTTGCAAGGATCCGGAAATTTTCTTTGGGATTTGACCAACTAAACAAGCTGTCAGACATGTAATTCACCAATTGGCCCTTCTCAGCCATAGGAAGTGCTCAGGCAGCATAGTCTGGAGATAAGACAGGGCAGGATCTTGGGGGTTACTATCTGAGGTGTGAATGTGAGTGTCTGCCTGTGTTTGTGTGTGTGTGTGTGTGCATCCCCACTTTTGCTCTAGTTAAAATATGTGGCCTTCGTTTAGTTAGGTCAGTTTTTGGGCAACGTGGAAAGAAGTGTTTGTAGCAGTTGGAAGTGAGCATTGGAGTCTTGCATCTAGGCCTGGCAGTGGTCAACATTTCATCTCTGGTTTTTCTGGAATATTGTGCTGCCTTTCAGTTTTTGCTTTTTGGATTACTTTGGGACACAAGCAGTGGTTTGATATCTTCTCTCATTCATTTCTTGTGTAACTGTTCATGTTGGTAAACTTTGTTAATTGTTTTATGGTAGTTGAACCTCGTCTTTAGATTAGATGTGAATATTTGTCGTAACTTAATAAATTTTTTTCATTTTCATCTGGTTGTGAGTTATACATGTTGATAAAGGTTGATCCAAACAGTTTGCTCTGCCTATCAACAAATTCGGTGATTTAATTGATAATTTATATCTTTGATAACAATTACCAAATTAAAACAAATAAATATATTTTACTTGTTGAGTAAGTGAGTTGTTGATGCACTTGTGTTCAGTATTCAGAATGGCGGACATCAAACGAGGGTGTTAACGTTTACAATGCCTGGGTTTGGAAAATTAAACATACTTCAATTAATCCTCACCTTGCTCACAAGATTATTGTCATTTCATTTGAATTTGGATAAACTTCTCATGTCTTTTAAATACCGCCAATCGGGAATTTTTTTCAAAATACTGATGAAAGGCCAAAGGTATCACATACTTCAGAAATGGCCACTAGATGGAAGTAGATAGCAGTGGATTGACCTTTTATCACATTTTCCACAGAATCCTCTGATTTGTACTGATATTGTAATCTGGAGTATCTAGAGGTACAATCTCCAAATGGATCGTCATAGTTATGCGAAACACAATTTTTATGTTCCCATAGTGTTTACCCAAGTTCTCCCACCTTGTCCCTATGCCTCGTTCCTGTACAGAGGTTCTCACTCCAAGATGTCTTTTTCACAATGGGCTTGACACAGCTGCTCTTTTATAATGAAAGAAAATGTTTAGTAAAATAACTAACTAACAGAGCAACCATCCTTTTGTAGTTTTGACCTTATTCAGACATGTAGGAAGCGGAGAGGCTTACTACAGCTGCTCAAACCCCTGCCTCATAAATTGGTCCTCTGTGGACTGTGCCACACCACACTCCTCACCTTGTTGTGCTTTATTAACCACGAAACAAGATAGAACATGAAGTTAAGCCTAAATTTATCATTCAAATCAAATTCGGCTGCATTTTAAGCTCCTAGAGACATTCACTCTACCCAGCAAGGCCGGTCAGATGAACGCACTTGAACTTGAACAGCAGGTGCACTGCATTAACTGAGCTGCACTATGAACAGGCTGTCAGAAGAGGATGCTGCGCTCTGAAATTCACAAAAAGCCCCTGTTGGGGGGTGGCTCACTGCGCCCCGAACACAGAGGTGCTCAACGAGGGCCATATCTGCTTCTGGTTTCCATGCCAACCTTCTGGCCTTAATCACTTAATTTGCCCCAACATTTACGCCATCTGACATTTCAGCTGCATGTCCTGATAAGCGCATGAATGCCAGCTGAAGACTGTTCTCATGTCCCTATCCGAAAGGGTCTACTGTGGCGTAACCTACGAGTGAACCAGCGTCGGTGCATGCAGCCACTTAGCTTATTTAGCCAGGGCAACTGCTGGAAACAGACGCCTGCACGCACAGCGGCCCTCCAGGACTGGAACCGCCCACCCCAGCCCTGCCGTAACTCCCACCTCCACGCACCGCGTCGGTGCCTCGTATCCCTTCCCCGTAGTCCACCGGTGACGTTTTTAGCGAGGAAGCAGAGATGATTGGCTGGGTTCCCTGCCAGAAAAAAAAAACAAAACAAAAATAAAAATAACCCAGCAGGCCGGCAGGACCCCGGGGACCCTGCGTGCGCCGCGGGGCCTTATTCATTGGCCCGGCGGACCGCCGTATTCAGCAGGATTTTAAATGGCGCACATTTTTCTCCCGCTGGCTCCCGTTCGGCGCGGGCAGTTACCCAGGCGGCTCGGGCCGCACGCTTTCGCCGAAGGGCAAAACGGCAGCCCCTCCGCGCGCCGCCGGATCCTGACGGCTGTGCCGCTGGCCACAGGCCCCTGAGGGACAGGGCGGGCTCCAGGTGAAGATGCAGAGTCCAGAGGGTGAATGTCCTCCCCGGCATTTTGTTCCAACCGCCCGGATTTGTTAATCAGCACAATTTTTTTCAGGCAAGAGGTAGAAGTGAAATCAGCTGGCTGAGTTTGTGGGAGGAAGAAACACACTTTCTGAGCCCCTGGACACTGGTCTTGCGGGTTTAGATTTCAAGACTGAAACCTAAACCCAAAATATGCCTGTTAGATCAGAGCCTCACAAACCCCTCAGCACCGGTTTTCATCCCAGACATGATTGTGATTCCTGAAGCGCAACTGACATTTAAACTGTCTTTTTTAATTAGACAGTTTAAATGTCGAATGAGGGATGATTTTGCACCCTTAATGCTGTGTTATAAATAACGGATATCGCTTATTCATTTAAGCGCATTTAATCAGCCAGAGCAGTTCTCAGACAGCTACTGCTTTCAATTTGGCTAATGTGCGGTGGAAAGCTTTTTCATTTTTATTTTTTTATTTTGTTAAAAAGGTCACATTTTTAACCAATCAACCGATAGATCAACAACTGATAAATGAATGAAGATACGCTGGCATACTGCTTACTGAATAAAGAACATACAAGAGTGAACCTGCTATGGCTTCAACACACATGTAGACTGAATAAGAACTACTCCCCCTAGAGGCCACTCTTGGTAGCTCGCATCAGTCACAGAATCATGAATTACATGTTTAAGATCGACTGAACTTTGGTCAACTGCAATTAATTTGTCAAGCTAAAGATTTTGCAGATTGTTTCAATCAAAATGTACAAAATAACTGTAGCTCTGTTCAGTTCAAATTCAGTAGAGGGATGAGGGACTTTAAAAAGTATCACATACCTCGCGCAAAGGCGATAATTATGTAAATTTATAATAACCAGACAGCTGAGGTAAGAAGGAAACAGACCCATTATTGTTTAATTGATGAATATATAGCAGTGGACTGATCCATGCAGGTGTAAAGAAGTCAAACCAGATCGTTCATATAAGAGACAGTGATGGGTTAATGATTTAGCACATTAAGCACAATTAAGCGCTAAGCTCTATGATAAACTGTACCCAAGGCACATAAATTTAGTTCTACATATCGGAATATCAGATTGCTTGTAGCAACAAGGGCTAAGGCAGCAATAGCAGAACTGTGTGCTAGTAAGGGGGACTTGGCTAATAACACTGAGACTTCAATTCCCATGATTCGATTCCCAGGTATGGCTCTGTCATTGCACACTTGAATTACTTCAGTAAACATCCAGCTGTATTAAATGGATGGTATGAAAAAAAAAAAAACAGTAAGTTGTGTAAGTTGCTCTGGTTAAGAGCATCTGATAAATGCCTGAGTGTAATAAGCAATGTAACCTGTGCACTGTTTTGAAATGCAGTCTGTGTGCCCCCCGGTGGAGCAGCGTGGAACTGCACGAGGATCAAATGTGTCGGAAACCACCACCTCGCTGCCGCCACACCCACCACAGTGTCCAGCCCGCCGCACACATGAGCGGGATCCTGAGGGGGAGGTCAGGAGGGCGGCGGTCAACATCTCCTTCTGAGGGGGTGGCGGTCACTAGCACAGCTATATACGCTGTGAATGGAGCGTGTACTGCTGCGACTTCCCAGAGAGAGAGAGATAGAGAAATAGAGGGAGAGAGAGGGGGAAACCCAAAAGAGGGGAAAACAGAGAGGGAGAGAGGGGCAGAGAGAGAGAGGGAGAGAGGGGCAGGCAGAGAATGGGAGAGGGAGAGAGACATATGGAGCACAGATGTAGAGCTCTGTGCAGCCAAAACACAAGTCTTTTAAACAAGCACTGCCACAGAATTCTCCAGCTATTCTCCTCTTTCCATCTCTTCCCTTCTTCTCCCTCTTGCTTTCTTTTTCTCTCCTCCTCCATCCCAGTCTTTTTCCTCACTTTCTCTCTCACAGCCTAGTAACTTAAAAGCGTGGCATTCCAGAGTACCGCTGCAGAAACAGTGAGCCATTTCCCTCTGGCGAAGCAGTGAGTATATTGTGGTGTTTTATGGGAGTTGTAGGCAGGACGAGGCAGGCCGAGCACTCCTTCGGATGGCTGCCTCTGAGGAAAAAACAGCTAAATCCCAATCACTGCCCAACAGGACCACGCTTAGCCTGTCCGCTGCGTATACAAGCCAGGCGGCCTTGAGGCGGGCAATAGCATCGCTAACCGGCTCCACTTTGGCTCAGAACAAGAAAATGGCATCGATGTTTAGTGCTGTCCGGGGGGATATTGGGCAAAAAGTTGAATTCCAGCAGGACAGACTTTTTGAAAGAATCGTGGAGGCACTGAATCCATGCTGAGAGAGAAAGAGGAGAGGAAAAAGAGCATGAGGAAGGATGGGTAAGGGGGGAGGAGGTGGGTGGAGGTGTGAAAGGGTGGGTTAGAGCGCACCCCAGCTCCAGGCCAGCGCTCCAGAGGCTGTCAGTGCCAGGCAAGCAGGCCAGGTTAGGGGGTCTGTGAGCTGGCTACAGAGCACAGAGTCCAGGCTTTTGGTGGAATGGGGGGCACATTTCCCCCCTTTGCACCCTGTCCTCCGGCAGACTGCATTATGTGACAGCGGTATGGGTCACAGCGGGGCCCCTCTCTGGGCCCCGCGGGCTCCATTGTCCCGGCTCGGCCCGGCCCTCGTGAACGCTCGCGGCATTTTGTTAGTGCTCATCTGTCCTGGCAGCACAAAGCGAAAACTAATTCTGCTCCCCTCCCCTCCCCTCCCCTCTCCTCAGGACCCCTCTCACCACACTCAGAGCCACCTGCTGAGCCCAAAATACAGCTGCTGTTTGTGACTGGGACGTTAGCCCCTGTCCCGTCAGGTTAAAACACTGATATATACATACAACAGACCTACAATAGGAGAAAATAACCGATGCGGTGTAGACAACAGACACGGTTACAGGTGTGAAAGAAAACTGTGCAAAACTGATACCTGGATGGACGGATGTATGTATCGATGGAGGGATTTTAGCTTTCCCTCCACGGTGCTCACGTGGGCACAGAGAGATTGAGCGTGCTCCTGTCTTCTGTTTATGGAAATACATGGCTGTCAATCCAGCTCTCCTGAACCCTCCCTGCCTCCCTGCTTCCCTGCCTCCCTGCCTCCCTGCCTCCCTGCTTCCTCCCCCTCCCCCTGCTTCTCACTTCAAATACTGTCACTCTCACAGTATCACCCACACTCCACCCGCCCCTTTTCCCTAGCACGCAACTGCCTGAACATCGCTCCCATTGTCTCCTGGGTCAAAACTCCTTGTTTCTCCTCTCCACAATATGCACTCTTCTCCCAGCAAACGCAACACAAACTGTTCTGGGCAGTTCCCTGCCCGGCCAGCACAAAGCAGCTATTGTCTGCCACAGAGCTTTCTGGAGCACGGCTGGGTTAGTTTAGCCTGCGCGACACTGACAGGACAGAGTAGAGAGCGGGACGGGGGGAGAGATAGGGAGAGGGAGAGAGAGAGAGAGAGAGAGAGAGAGAGAGAGAGAGCGAGGGAGGGAGAGAGAGAGGGAGAGAGAGCGAGGGAGAGGGAGTACAGTATAATATCTTAATGGAAAATGTTGTCATGTTTTATTTTTAAAAGTCTTCATTTACTTATTTGACCATATTCTGCCATTTGTGTAAAAGCTTGTGCGTGTGTAGTGTGCACACATGTATGTCTGGATGTGTGTATTCAGAGTACACCTGCGACCCATGTGGACACCACCACCCCCACCACCACCACAACCTCCCAGCGTGCGAATGTGAACATTTGCATTTACACACACACACACTCTCTCTCTCTCTCTCTCACACACACACACACACAGATTAACACAGATTAGAGAGAGCTGTACAGAGCACCAGATAAGCACCAGAGAGGGAAACTAAAGCCGTGAATCACTGCACACCTTCTGTTCCCCTCTGCCTCTCACTTCAGCCTCTCTCATTAGTCACTTCATCCCAGCATGCACTGCTCCTCTTCCACAGACTCATACTTACATCCTTTCATGTTTCACGGACTGATGATCATTGAAATGTCCAGTGTGCCTCTGGCCGGGTTTGCATTTATTTCAGGTATTCCATGTTGAACGTGTTCACAGGCAAGCACCCCCATCCCCATTCTTCAGTGACCACAGCTTTTCAGGCCTTCATGCAATGCTTTACTGGAACATATCTTGTACTGATACCAGAGGCTCTGCCTCAATACTGCATATTAAAACACTCATTGTGTTCTAATGCCTGAGAGTTGCAGAAGGCTTTCCCAAATCCATGAACCTTACTGAAAACAGCAGGGGTCTGGGAAGGAGACCAGGGGCATGAGGTCCTGAAAGGGGTTTTCAGAGTAGAGGATGTTTTGGTGAAATGGCACCTGACACACTACACACACACACACAACACACTACACACACACACACACACACACACACACACACACACACGCACACACAGGCCAAACCAAAGCACGGGCTCACACGATTAAGATTACCAACTTTTTGTTTTATTGAAAAATATAGTTGTTATTTGGAAGAGGAAAGCAAAGAAGGTAATTACAGGTATTTATACAGAAGGAGAGAGAAAGAAACATCACAAAAAAAATTTAACAAAATAAAACCAAATAAAATAAAAATCTACAGCTGAAACTTAATTAAAACATTTTCCCCGTCGTTTCAGACGACCCCCCCCCCCCCCCCCCCCAGCAGGCACTAAAGTGGGCGTTCTCTGGCGGGTACCGTGAATCAATCTCTGCGTCGCAAAGCTGCCACCGCGTGCCACAAACACGACACAGCCACACCTGTGGCTTCCGTCACCACGGCGACGCAGAGACCGCGAACGAACGTGCTGACGAGGAGGTGTGACGCGGTAAATAACCCGCGCGCCGCCCCGTCCGGATTAGACGCACAATGCGCCGCGTTCTTCGTCACGGGGTCAGTCAGTCGGCGCCGCCACAAGCTTACGTTAGCTCCTCTTCATGTGGTTTGGGCCGGACTCACCACTCACTGAACCCACAACAGAAACACCTGGAGACTGAATGAGCAAGATTTTATTTAAAAAAAAAAAAGAAAACAATTTAAAAAATGAAAAGACCGACCTTCAACAGAATCTGCTGACTAATCCTCAATAACGCACATAGCCCACAGCAACAGTCACCTCTCCTCCAATCCCACAGTTACAGGGATTTACCATTTTAATAACACCTCCACACCAGAGACACACCAGCCCCATCGATTTATCAATACCGAGCCCCCACCTTCTTTTCCGACAACTCTAGACATTCACTTTACCCCACATGAGCTTGTGTTCGGCACAGTCCCAGACTACAAACACGCTTTATAACTGAAGGACTGAAGTGGAACGGGACGCTCTAAAATTTGGCACACATTTTCCAAGCGTTCCCGCACTCTTCCTGAAACAGAATCATGGCCGCTACCTCTCTACCGGCTTCCCCGGCGGAGAAATATGTCCCAGCATGCATCTCCAGGCCGCTGTCGGTTAAAACCTGCTCTCTGCTTACCAGGCAAACAAGATTTTCCACATAAACAAATTAATTCACCAGCTCGCACCCACACCGCACTGTGACGGGAGCAGGGGGGCATCAATAGAGTAAGTGTATGGAGAGTGACCGCATTTTCAAACAGTTGGAGCTCTTCTTTTGCGAAGTTTGGGGTGAAGGGGGGGGGGGGTGCTTTTTTTTGGCACGAGAGTACAGCATCGGTGGATTCCTTCCCGAGCACCGGATAAATCGCACTAATGAGGAATGATCCGGAAACCTCCGGGAAAATGATGAGTCTCCCTCCCCATCCCTCCCTGTGTAATGTCATCTCCCCTCAGAGCGAGGAACAGGCCTGTAAATATCAGATTAGATGAAATGGAAGCGAAAGCAGACAGGCTTTTCCTGCTTCCCAGCACGGGCTGCTGTGTGTTAAGGCCAGAGCAGAGAACAGGCATATTAGGGGATGGGTGTGCTGATGGGGCAGTAGCTGCAAAAGAGACCTGTCCCTTTTCCACTACAGAACTGGAACCAGGCTGGCTCATAATAGCCCTTTCTCACTTTAGAGCTGGAACCAGACTGGCTTATTATAGCCCTTTCCCACCGTAGAGCTGGAACCAGGCTGGATAATTATAGCCCTTTCCCACAGTAGAGCTGGAACCAGGCTGGATAATTATAGCCCTTTCCCACTGTAGAGCTGGAACCAGGCTGGTTCATTATAGCCCTTGCCCACTGTAGAGCTGTGTAAGAAACTTAAGAAATGAACATTTAAGTCATAAGGAAACCCTTTGCTGTTGCCAGCACTGTGATATAACGTTCTCCAGCTCTGGCTGTAGGTAACACAATGCAAAAGCACTAGTGCTGTCGCAGGTTCCTCTGAGCCTCGGAAGTAAACATGAGGGACCACGTCAAATCATTCGACACCCTGACTACATCTCTCCACCCCATCAATCGTCACTCTCTCTCCCCGCAAAATGTGCACGTACCAGAACACTCCAAGACACATAAAATACCCTGATTCCTCTGACCAGTCAGCCATTTTGAACCCTGACATTCGTAGCTGAAACAGTGGCAATAAAGATGTCACTATTCAAATGTTACTGTACTAAGAAATGCCACGCAGTTCTTTTTTCAAATTTTTTTTTTTACAGCTAGTTTGTGTTTAAAAGTTGGGAAAGAAAAAGAGGGGAGAGAAAAAAAAATAACAGCATATACTTTAATGTTTGTCAAATGTTTGTAGAAATCTGTACAAAAGTATTAGTGTTTTAGGGTCTTAGAGCTCTGAATTAACAAAACACTGGAGCCACTGCCAGTAATGCCAGGGGGCCCACGCCCACCATCTTGTGGTTCTACTTGGGGAGGGCTCGAACCACCTAAAGGCCAGAGTGTTAGATGCTGTTACATGCAGACAGGTTGTCAGTTCTTTTTTTTACAGCTCAAGTCTGGTGTGAACTTAAGTACCTTGGAAACAAACAAACAAAAAAACTCAATTCACTGAAAGTGAATCCCTAAATAGAATGAATTCTAAAAGCATATGTACAGTCAGCAAGCTTTAATTTTCTTTTTCTGGTTCCCTTGTAGGCAAAGACTGGCTTACACATGACAGAATGTTAACACAGCCAAAGACTCAGATTCCCAGAATACACTTGGGGATCATCCTTTGTGCCTCTTCATTTCCTGTCAGGTGATCAGGTGGAAAATAAAGACAATGGTAAACCAAGGAATTCCAAAAAATTACAGCTAGGGACCAACTGGCAATGCAACAATATGTACATACAATCAGTACTACAAAAATATCAGTATTGGGGAAATCACAATTATGTGTTATTGCAGGTATTAATCTCAAAAGAGGAGAGGATTGGAACAGATCTGTAGACCTATACGTTTTTGTGAAACTAGCACTCTCCTCACTGACATGCACGCGCACACACACACACGCACGCACACACGCACTTCCAGTATAAAAGTGCTAGGCTGCTAAGGCCTACTATACTTTTTATTCTCAGCACTCTAAGCCTGTCTCCCCTCTGTGGGAAACTGCAGTTAAGACTGTGCCAGTCCCTTTCACCATGTGTCTCACAGACCGAGAGCGAGTAGAGAAGGGGGGGGGGGGGGTAACTGGAGGGAGGGCTGTGGGAAGGGATTGCTCTGGGCTTCTTGCTTTGGTGGCAGGGGCTGCCTGTCAATACAGCATTTTGCCAAAAACACTGTGACTGAACCAGCAACCAGCAAGGAAGCTCTCTGATAAGCTCTCACGTAAGACTGGCGGATGTGTGTAACACACATAGGCACACACACGTTTATTTTTTAACAAACTAAAAAACGTCATGGTGCAGGCTGCTGTCCCATGCAACGAACAGCGTTGCCTTCGTGAGATCCCAAATCCTCCTGGATTAACCAGATGGCAGTGAGAACATCCCGTCACCATGGCAACGGAGGCTTTTCCATGAAAGCGCCAGCTCTGTCCCGAGTCTGAGCGAATGGAGATCCATCAGTGTATCAGATGTAACCTGACCCATGTGCCAGGGCCCAGGAGCGACAGTACTGTAGTGGCATCACCGTGTGTGTGTGTGTGTGTGTGTGTGTGTGTGTGTGTGTGTGTGTGTAGTGACCAGCCCTACTCTACCCAGGGACAGCAGTGTAATTCCGTAATGCTATGAAGTATGACTCATGGGACTGTGGGTTTAAAAATATTTGGGAGAAAAACTGGGATCTTCCCTCAGGCTCTTAGCTACCCTCCCACCACCTTGGTGGGGTCTGAGGAGATCGTCTCTAATGCGTCCTAAACAACTACTCATTTTAGAGTCACTCAAATCCCGCCTTTCCACGCCATTTTCATAAACTTGAGTAGCGCGTGCGCGTCCTCCTCTACACTCTGATTTCGTCTTCGTCCTCGTCCATGAAGGAGAAGTCTTTCTCGTCGTCCCCCTGCGGGGAGCTGAACTTGGCGCTGTCCGAGTCCCCCTGCGGCTGGCCCAGTGGTTTCTCCTCCAGGGCGGCGGAGCCTGAGCTGGAGACGGAGCAGCTGTCCAGGTGGTGGTGGTGTCGGGGGCGGAGCTCGGGGGTGTAGGGGCCGCCCCCGTGAACAGTGGCGCGGGGCGGACGGACGGGAGCCCTCTGCAGCCTCTCTTCCTCCTCCTCCTCCTCTTCCTCGGCGGGCGGGCTGAGGGGCGGGGACGCCCTGCCCTCGCTGTTCTTGCCCTCCTCGAACCCGAGGTCGTCCTCCTCCCAGGCCTTCTTCTCCATCACGCTCAGGATGTCCCCCAGCATGGAGGGTCCCAGGTCGATGTGGAAGGACATGATGGACTCGGCGTGCTTCATCCCCCCCCTGGGGCCGGTCGAGGGGGGCAGGTCGGTCAGCTCCCCAAAATTCTTCTCGTCCAGCTCCAGGTCCAGCCCCCGGGCGGCCCCGGCCACCGCCGCCGCAGTCGCCCCGTTAACGGGTTTGGGGTCCCCCTCGCACCCCTTCCTCAGCGGGCTGGAGGACAGGCTTTTGGGCACCCGGGCCACGCCCCTCTCGTGGTCCTCGTCGTTGAGGTGGGGCAGGGACACGGCGTTCTTCACGAAGGCGGGCGAGTCGCCGGGCGGGGCCAGCAGGGTGTCGCGCTTGTCGGCCCGGTTGACGGACTGCGAGCGCTTGCTGCTGCGGAAGGTTCTGGAGAGCAGGCTCGGCTTGGGCCCGGGGGAGGCGGACCGGGCCTCCTCGTCCCGCGGCGGCTCCCCGGACCGGCTGCTGAGGAAGGAGGTGTCCCCAAACGCGTCCCCGCCCCGCCCCACGTGCATGGTGTGCCGGAAGTCCCCCAGGGGGGCGCTGATCATCTCCGCCGTCAGGTCGGCCCGCGACCGCCGCTTGGACTGGGACGAGCCCGACACCAGCTGCTTTAGGATGGGCATCTCTGCTCCGGGTGACGCTCCACACAAAGGGTTAAAATGTCAGGCTGCGAACAAGCAAATTTAAATTTAAAGAAGGAAGTTCTACAGCTAAAAAGGTGCGCCGGGTAGTAGCTCTCGGACAGGGCGTGGCCGTGAGGTGGTCAGGGAACGCGGATATCCAGGTACAGGGCGGTCACAGCCATCGCAGTCGCTCAGAAGGCCGGCCTTGGTCGACAATCGCTGACATCCACAGCTCAGCCTAGAAAGAGACAAGAGGAAATTTAGAAGAAATTCTAAATCAGAAAGAAAGAACACAACGCAGACAAGGAGTGTTAAGGAAGCAGAACTGGAACTCGGGATATAAATAGATTCAGGTATTATATTTTCACTAATGTCTCAAAGTTTAATCCTGATATCCCTTATAAAAACTAACACATTTAGAAGGCCTAGACTGTACAGACACTGTCAGCTTGGCTGTGCAAATGCAGACACCGTTAGTCAGACTGCACTGACTCTGGCGGGGCATATGGAAAAGCTCAGAAATTTCCCCCATTTCATTCCAATCTTCTGGATCAGCCTGTCCTCAGCAGTGCCAGTTTCTATTTCTCCTTCATGCATTTCGAAAGGAGGGACAGTGTACAGCTTGAATCATGGATGGCAGAGTCCAGTGTACTGCAGTGTTAGCTCTCAGTATCCCTCAGTTCCCAGGCAAAGTTTAACAAAAGTGTACTACAGAAATGTTCAAAGATAAAACAGGAACAAACAGCATGTACTGCATAAGCAAGGGTCAAATATTTAAAGCCTTCATAAACACGCAAGCTCGCGTAAGTTTGAGCTTAAAAAAACAAAACCTTGAGCTGCACTCAGCTAATGGCAATTCAGTGTACTGGAATGAGGACTGAAGAGCCTGCTGTTAAGAGGAGGGGGGGGGGGGGAGGGAGTGAGAGAGCAAGAGAGAGGGTGCAGTGCGGGTCAGTGTGGGGAGAGGGGGCAGGGGGTGTGAATCTCTCTCATGCAGTGAGTGGAGGTCTCTGGGACGCACTCCCCTCACGTAAGCGGCCCACTGATCCCGTTCCAAGCCACTCCGTACGGACACACCGCACGCCGCACGCCAACAGATTCATCATCATCAGGTCCTCCCCCCGCCCCCCCCACCCCACCCGTTTCCTGGGAGGCCGACCGTTCCCATTCCCACCCCCGTGACCACACCCCCTTACATAACGCTGAGAATCTCGATGCGGCCCATCCCATCTCATCGCCACCCACTCAAAAACTAGGAATGAAGAGAAACTGCATTTTCTCTGCATGGACACCACAGCTTCCCCCCCCCCCCCCAGTCTCCGGGAGGTATCGAGTCTCTGTGTCACTCTCAGTCTCCCATTCCATAGCCCGCGGCGTCACCAGATCGAGTATCTCGCCCGTCCTCTGCTTTTGAGAGGCCTTGGCAGCTTTCCGACAGCTCCGGGGGACACTTGAGGCCTCTTTTAAGCTACTCTCTCTCTCCCTCTCTCTCGCCAGTCCCCCCATCTCCTGCCAACAACTCAGACAGCAGCCAGAGCAGAGAGACTAAAAATCATGTTAGCTCCGGTCCACCCTCAGTTCTGTCTGCAAGCCATGAAAAAGGCCAGCACTGAAATGTGTGACAGCAGCACTGGTCTGTAATCCAGGCCCCGGAGAGCTGCGGGGAGTCAGCTGTTCTGGTTTTCGCTTTTGCTCAAAGGCTAATCCATCGACTAAAGCAGATTACACAGTTAACGCATCTCGACTGGTTTTCTGGGTTTGAATGATTGATGATTTTAAGCCTTCGACGAGTAACTTTTTCACTCGGTGTTCTAGAACGCCATTGCTTTCACCAGCAGCGATTGTTACCCCAGCACTAGCACATTCGGGGAAGAACACTCCAGTGACATATTGGCAACCTAACACCTTAAGCGTAAACCAATAACGGGCAGCCCATCAGCTCTCCAGGAGCAGGGCTGCAGACTCTTGGAGGACAGGCATTCGGTTAGCCAGCCCAGAAACATCGGTCATTAAAATGTGTAGTTGTCTGCCCTCATATTCTTTCTTTCAAAATTATTTTTATTGAATTCCACAGGCTGGAACATCATGGATGGCAGCTACCAATGCCGTTATAAATGCCCAAAATGTATCCAATTTATTATTCATCATATTCACAGTGGCAATAATAATAATCAGCCATATCTCAACATGGCATTTGTCTGGCCTGCTACTGGACATGCAGAGCCTTGGACTGCCATTGGCAAACGGCCCTTAATCACTCAGCCAATCAGAGAGCAGAAGGGAGTGAGGTGTGGTCTGTCTGACTTTAGGTCCTATCTGCAGAAAACTTGAGCCGAGAAACTATCAAAGAATGCTAAAAATGAGCCGAAGTGGTTGTAAATTCCCAGAGCTTCAAGCGCAGACGTTTGAGTGGAATAGCAGCACGGGCACATGGTTTTGGCTCATGCTTCAAATTACACGCTTAAACAGCCGCCGTAACGGTTGACCTCCCAAAATGAGCTCCAGTGCCAGTTTATTTACGCTTCCACCGCCGTAGCTTGGGAAAATGAAGCTTCACCTGAAACTTTTTGGATTTTCCGTGGATGAGCGCACAGCGGGAATGCCGCATCACGCCCCTTCGTGGTGAGCCCGTTCGGTTCTTCCTGCTCGGACGAATTTCGGAAGGGACTCTATGTTCCTTCCCTGTAAGCTCTGAACCGTAAACAGCATCGGTAACCAAGCCAAAATATTCTCCGGCCCAGTCATTTCCAGACACCGCAACAGGAAGCTCTCATTTCACACGCTACACTGATCTCCTGGCCCAGCCTAATTACACCACAATCACCCGTGCAAGTGACTCATTACTAATTTACCCCAGCCACTCGTAAACACCACTCAGGACAAACCGCTTAGTCGATGTGCCTTTGCTACAGCAGCGATCTTGGCAGCTGTGAAATGGTGTACATGTAAAACCAAGAAGTATCGTAAGAACTGACAGGACAGGAAGAGGAAGTGATCTCACGGCCTCGGAACTCCTACAATGACGGCAGCGGAACCTCTGACGCGCCTGCCTTTGTGCATGCGTGCGTGTGTGTGGGGCTGCACAATGGATGAGGCAGCGGGCGGCAATACTCCCGAGAAACGTCACCCTCGAAAATATTTACACGGCCCTGCAACAAGAGCCCATTGAAGTGGAAAAGCAACTGTTGCGCTGGGGGGAGAACAGAGAGAGGCTTTGATAAATGATAATCTAACCCAGTTTCAAAAGGACAAGGCGTCCCCTGTGGAGAGGAGCATCCCCCCCGCAAACCACTGCGGGTTTAAAACTCTTCATTCAATAACCTGATATAATCCCCCCCCTTCACATAGGCGTGCTATGTGTCTCTACACCCAGCCCCCACACCGAAAAATCCTCATTTACACAGCTACAAGGAAACTATCCACCACCCCCCCCTCCCCCGAATTACAGCATAATTCTCAGCAATCACCCATTTGAATGTTTAACTGAAAGAATGGCCCATTGTAGAAGTCTAATTATACCACAGATGCCACACACTAAAAAATGCATCATGGATGTAGAGGCTTCATTATCAAAGACTGGCAAATGTTTAAAAAAAAAAAAAAAAAAAGAAGAAGAATTTACGAGGAATAATTCTGTGTGGACTGCATTAGCAATTAAAATACGTTCTGAAAATCCCCAGGGAATGGGAGACGTCAAAGAAAAGTAGGCCTCGTCATGAGGCTACATTTTCACACAGCTACACTGAAGCGCGGGTAGCACAGTTAGCATCGCCCCACGCACAGAGGCGACACAAAGAACTGAGAGAGTTGCCATTTCTGAAGGGAACGCGTTCAAATGCCCGAAAAAGCTGCAACAAACCTTCTGAAAGGAGTCACAGATATGTCATTACCACCAAGGCCAACAAGGTCATGTCAGGGGGACATTTCAGTGGGAATCCCGGTCGTATTACATCATCGCCCTTAATCCAATCAGGGCACAGGAGACGCTTAATTTCAAAGCCAGACAAAAGGTCTTTGCCGTTAAGTACAAATATGCACTTTGGAGTTGGGGACATGATTGAAAATGACATATTAATGTAATCCACCTCTAAAAGTACCAGTACAGTCGAAGACCCTGAGTTTACCCCACTGTGACCTCCCTAGTGACAGTGACCCCTCGCAAAACATCTCAGGTTTCCCGAAACGGGCGTACTAAAAGGAGCGCTACAAGGGGCCTTCTGAAAGGAGTGTGGGGTATGGAAGTAAACACTGAGTCCTGGGCAGAGAGCGTGCGTCCGTATGTGGGAGAGAGACTGTGCGTCTGCGTCTGCGTGTGCATGTGCGTGTGCGTGTGCGTCTGCGTGTGCATCTGCATCTGCGTGCACCAGAACACGAAAAAGAAAGACTGACACAACGCCAGCCGAAGCACGAAGCCGGCCAGCGCCACCAACCAAGTGTCCGAGCGACAACTTCCTGTGAATGACACCGGGACAAATGCCCCCCTCCCCCCACACACACACACACACACACACACACACACACACACACACACACCACAGGCCTCCTGCCAAAGCCGGTCTATAGAAAAGGCCCCAGGGCGCTGCGTTTCAGAGCAGGAGAACCATTTCCGTTCAAACATCCATGCAAAAAAAACCCCTACAGTGAGGGGGGGGGGGGGGGATTTACACCAACATTATGTATGTGCGACTGTAGCCCCCAGGGAAATCCATTCCCACAGTATCTGCCCCCTGCCCCCCCCCCCATACTGAGCTCCATACAGTGCAGCCCAGGGACAAATTCCATTTCAGCCATTTTTCACACGACCGGGGAGGACCAGCGGTCAGCTGTCACACATTCCACAACGGCCATACCAAGATGGACCGCACACAGCCAAAGGCACGGACCGCTTCTTTAGCCGTACCAAGATTCTTTTAAAAAATATTATATTCAAAAAATATATTATTACTATAATATAATATATAAAATCCTAAAAAAATTCTGTTGTTTAAAGATTAAAGTGATTTTTCTTTGATCGCTCAGAGATATAAAAGGAAACGGCAGTTGCAGGAGTCACTCAGGAGAGAGAGGAGTTTCACGCTACAGCTCAACGCTCAGAGGGGACCTGGGGGAGTGTGTGAATGATTTACAGGATGTTATCTTCACCGCTTATCACATGACATGACATGACATGATGCACGCACACAAACACATGCATTCATGCGCAAGCATACGCACACGCATGCGCACACACACACACAGACACACTTTCACTTTCCTTAACCAAGGACCGCAGTCAGCAGAATCTCTCTCTCTCACCTCCCTCCCAGTCTCTGCTACCAGCATGCAGCACCAGAGAGCCGTGGGCTGTGCTGCTCTTTGGTATGTTGGTAGTCAACCCTTAGGCCAAGTAATCATTTTGATTGTACGGTGTGATTAATTGGTTGCTGATTTTAATGTGAAAACATTACGTTTACAGGCATTTATCAGACGTTCTGATCCAAAGTCACTTTTGCATGCACACCCATTTACACTGCTGGATATGTACTAACGAAATTCAGGTTAAGTACCTCGCTCAATGGTACAACACAGTATCCTGCCTGGGAATCGAACCAGCGCCCAGTAGGTTGCAATTCCAGTTCCCTACCCATTATGCTGCACTCCCAACCAGCCGACCCTGTAGCTCTCCGAGACCAACTTTACATACCCCCCTCTCTCCCTCGCATTCTCCATCTCTCTCTCCAGCTCAGGATAGGTGCAGCGCTCAGCCCAAAGCAGCCAGCTCCTGTTCCTGTTGGCAGGATTAATTTCTCAAACGCCCTCGTGGCATTACTGATTCAGACCCAGTGATGCAAGCCATCCCCGCTGTGGAGCATTAGTACAGGGGTTTACATAACGGCCATGTCAACAGCCACACATGGCCTTGCACAGGCAAGAGACCGCCAGCAAACCCCCCACCCCCCCCCCTCAATCACCACCCACTCCCGTGGGAGGGCATGCTGATCCGACCCATGAGCGGCTCCCTAAATTACCCTTCTCGCCTCCGGCTACCCCCCCCCCCCCCCCCCCCCCCCACAGAGGTGTGAATAATCCCTACCCAGCGTCAGCACCAAGTACAGCTCAGTGAGATTCAGAGCTCAGGGGGTAAGTGGCTGCACATGATTCATATACCTCTCTACTGCCCCCTCTGGTCAGGAACGCACTCACGGGACGACATGCCGCACGCTCTGGCGTTAGCCTCTCACATTACACAAGCGTACGGGCACTCGGCGGCTGTGATCGATTAAGAGCGCTTTTATAAGAGCCTTTCTAAATTAATCCACTTAAGGCTCTCAAGAGACCTTGACACTGCTCATTTATAAATGGCTCCATTTGGACATTTACCTTTCATAACACTACAGACCTGGCTCATCATAACCCTTTCCCACTGCAGAGCTGAACCAGGCTGGCTCATTATACCCCTTTCCCACTGTAGAGCTGGAACCAGGCTGGCTCATTATAGCCCTTTCCCACTGCAGAGCTGAACCAGGCTGGCTCATTATACCCCTTTCCCACTGTAGAGCTGGAACCAGGCTGGCTCATTATAGCCCTTTTCCACTGCAGAGCTGAACCAGGCTGGCTCATCATAACCCTTTCCCACTGTAGAGCTGGAACCAGGCTGGCTCATTATAGCCCTTTCCCACTTGCAACCAGGCTGCCCTGCACCATTTAAGACCTATGAAACTTTCCCATTCACTTTGTCAGAGTGAGCTGCACTAGCCTAGCCCACAGCAGCGGACAAAATGAACACAGGGGAGTTCTTTTTTCCTTTTTCTGTACAGAGGCTGCAGGCGGTTGAAACCCTGAGTTGCAGACCACACCCCTGTGGCCATCATGCAACAGACACCAATATTAAAAGCGACGTCACAGAAACAGACAAGACTGAACGCTGAGCAACACTCCTCAATGAAGCCGGCTACTGCAAGGGAGGGGAACTAAATTAACGCACCCCCTGGAGTCCATTTGAGGTGCTAATTCACCCTGGGAGGTGAGAGACAGACACAGGTAATTAATCCAATCACCATTCAGTCAGCCTACTACCCCACCTGAGGGCAATTTAAACCACACAAAGGTGAGGAACCAGTAAGCGCTGCAATCCTGGACTGATTTATACCGTGCGGAGGGCTGAACGGTGTGTTGGGAAAAAAAAAACATGCGCACTGGAAGGCAAATTTGAATCGGGTTTGAATAATTTACATAACGTCCCAAACGTTTGCATCAGGATTCTCTTTCCTACAGCAAAGCCCCAACTACAGAGAGTGGGAAACGAGAGGGTTCCAGCTCCATCAAACGACCCAAACAACAGACACTGAAACTTCCACACTTCGAAAGACGGACTAAACCTTCCAAAGCAATAAATAACTTTTTTTTAACTCCCAAAAAAACTGCAGATGAGCAGAAGTGCTTCCTGGCGCCCGGCTGAAAACTGCAGGCTATTTTCAGAGGGGGCAAGAGAGGGGTCATCTTCATTTTTCTTAATTCCTTGTACGAATATAATGGCAGAGGCGTGGGCAGAAAGGCATAGAGGACTAAGTGCTGACGGTTTGTGCATTGCCCATCAGTACAGTACAGGCACACTCATTTCACCTCTTAAATTACCTCCCTTCGATTATGAGAGCTGGTGGTATTATTATTTAATTTTATTTTATTGAGAGCATTTCACCTTGAACTGTCCCGAACACCGGGTGAAACCCTCTATCCCACGGGCGATCCTAAATCAAACCGCCTTCACCCTGCGCGTCTCCCCTGTCACCTGACACCATCCTGCCAGCGCCCTCAGGTCACACCCAAGCACGACCCCCCCCCCCCCAGGCCTCCCTTCTCTGCTCACACCTCACTGCAAACCGTCAACCCCCCCCCCCCCCCACCTAGACCTACACCCACCTCATTATGCACCCTCGTCCTGTACCTGACACCTCTGCGTGACACCATTACCCGCGGCATTCTCTCGCCTCAAAGCCCCGCCCCCTCTATTGTGTCTCCAGATCAAAGGCCCCGATAGGGCGATTGCACTGCTATTCAGAGACGGGCAGAGAGATTCAGCTTCATTGACATTGAAAAGATCTTCTTCCTGTGCCCCTGCAGGGGTCTGTGGATCGTCTGCCTGCAGCTACAGCAGGTCTCACCTTTCTGACACGACACCTTCAACCTGTACTTTTGTTGCCCCTGTTTTTCCAGTATTGGTAATTACGTGTGTGTGTGTGTGTGCGTGCGTTCCAGAAAAATGTTCACGACGGTTGCTCAGTAGACAAGGCGTCACTTCCGCGCCCTTGCTTCGGTAAAGCCGTGTCTTTTTGCGAAGCCGTGCTTTGAAACGCATTCCCAGCTTCCCCTCTTATGCAAGCGGATACGCACAAGGAGCAGCTTTGAGCTAAGCACCTCGGCTGGAGGCCGCCACAGCGCCGCCACACTAGAGATTCAGATCTGCGATGATGTAATGCTAAGGCCAGTCCCACAGCCCTCTGAAGAGCAGGCTTTTTTAGAATGTTTTTTTTTCTAAAATTATAAGCCAGTGTTCTAGAACTCAGTTATCCGTTTCACATTGCTTTCAGTTACCAGTGGCGATTATTACATCAGCATTAGAATGCCTAGTTAATAACATTCTAATCCCGTATTTGTAATCTTGCACCTTAAAGGGTTAATCATTACGTCACACCACAGGACAAAAGAGGTTCTGTGAGCCGTGCGGAAATATCACAATTACCCCATCCTGCTGCTGAGCACCTGATACAGTAACACTGCAGGTTCTCTTTGAGTACATAGCCATTGTTTTATGAATGATAGAGCCCTTCCTTTCCTAGTGAGCGGTAACTAAGGCAGCTACAACAGCAAACCTGTCTTTCCTGTTAATCTGACCCAGACCGACTGTCATGGGCCGCTGTTCATAGGAGTGTTTCCTCCGCAGTGCCCAGGCTAGGCTACCCCTGAAGGCAAACGAGCGCCAACCGTAAGGGCCGCAAAAGGCAGAATTTTGTTTACAGACGCTCCCAGTCAGGTAAGAGCATTTTCATACATACGGTAAATATGTACACCTAGATATTTAATGAAGCAATTCAGGGTAGGCACCTTTCTCAAGGGTACAACAATAGTGCCCCAACAAGAACCAAAAACTGTAAGCTCTCATCTCATTTAAGTCCAGCATCCTAACCAAACTACTGCACTACCGCCACTACATTAAGTCAATTAAACGGCTGACTTACTGACCCCCTCAAACAATGAAGTGTCAAGTTCGCTTTCACTCAAACAGATTTTGGCACAAGGCGACAGTGTTCACACCGACCCACGTTCATTTTGGAAAGAAGCAGATGCTACGGATAGCACTCTGGGACAAACAGACCTGTAGATAACGTTTATGTTTTTAGGGCCCCAAAACTGACTCACCGTTTGCTCATCAGGACCTGGCCATAAGGTCAGTAGGATCTCAGGAGCCGTGGCGTTTCTGTTCGTGAACACATACGTGCGTAAAAGCATCATGGCTTCTGAAACGCAGAAGCAGCCGGTACGTTTTTGGAAGCTCCTGTCGTGTCCATCGAGCGCCCAGGACGACGGAGCAGGGGGCGGGGCCAGGGAGCGGACGTCTAAGACCAGCGGGTAATCCCTGTGTCTAATGCTCAAAACGTAAATACGGTGGAAAACGAGGGCTAATCCCCGGCAGGCTAAGACCGCCATCGTCGCCGGGCCAGGGGGGGTAGAAGCAATTAAACACGGATGACGTGCGTCGGAGCAGGAGAGAGGAAGCTCGGGTGGAACGGGAGAAAGGGAGTGGGAATGAAAGCATGAGAAAGGGCAGAAGGAAAAGAAGAAGATAAAAGGGAACCAGTCAGGGGTCAGTGTATGTATATCATACATAAGCAGCACCTGACACACCTAGCCTTCTGTGAGAAGCCCAAAGGTGCGGGTCCCCTGAGTCGGCTGGCCTGAATAAAAAACACCCTGGAGAGGGCCTGCATTAAACAGCACTCACCTGAGAGAGAGGGGGAGAAAGAGGAAGAAAGAGAGGGAGAGAGAGAGAGAGGGGGGGCAGAGAAAAGGAGGGGGAGAGGGGGGAGAGAGACGGTGGGAGAGAGGGGGATAAGAAAGAGAGGGAGGAGAGAGAGAGCGAGAGAGAGAAAGGGAGGGAGAGAGGGGGAAAGGGAGGGAGAGAGGGAGAGGGTGTGTCCTGTTCCATTTCAGTGTTTTGCTTCTCACAGGAGAGCTCAATTACCCCCGCTTGCTGATGTTTTGGGAGTTCAGTTCCAGCCCTTTCCTCATTCTTTCCCCCCTATTTCCAAGAATCTTTGTGTGAAATGGTCTCTACAAAACACAATACACAAATAAAATGTAATTTCCTGATTTCAGATCACGGATGTGCCCTGCCGCGTCCTGAAGGCACGGCGAAAATAAAAATAGAGATCAGCCTCCATGTTCGTTTCCTTTCTGAAGTTGTTATTCTTGCTTTGTTGGTGGGAAACGGGGAGAGTGGTGACCTGCAGGCCAGCTCCTGTGCAGGGTCCCGACAGGAAGCCGCGGCTAACCGCTAACGAAGCGGGTAATTAAGGTTTTACCCCCGTTAAATCTCCGCAGTTCGCCCCCCCCACCAGCATCCTTGCTGCCCGACGCCATGTGCGGGACGTTCAAAAATAGAGTGACTCAAAATATGGCCCCGTCACCCTACCCTGCTTGGTACCACCGTCACCCCTCCACTTGCCCTCCCTACAGGGCCCGAAGGGCTGGAGGGCGTGGTCCTGGCATTCAAATACACATAGCCATGGGATGGGACGGCATCCCAGAGCTGTGCCCCTTCCCGGAACGATTTCATAAATCTCCCACCCATCTTCCCATTCCCAAACCTCATCAGTACAAGAGGGGTGGAGTTGGTTGAACCTTCACAGGCCTCCCATACACACTGCTATAGTCGGGAGATTAAGCCGCCCCCCCCCCCCCCCCCCCCAATTCACAAATCTCTGATATGAACTACACAACTCAACTGTGACAACTCAACCACACAACTGTACTGGTGGCAACACACCAAGCAGGAAGAAAACATTGCATGAATATTACCTACAGTACTCATTCTTCCCAAACAGAGGGTTATGTGCCCTTCTGACACTCGAGCAATGCTTGCTGTGCAGGCACTGACCAATGGGAACACTACATTTTGTATGTGCATTTGCAGTTCCTCCCAGAACAGACGAATCATTTCACCAAATCGAAAAAATCCACCAGAGAAACACAGAGACAGAGAGGCAGTAAGAGAAAGTTAAGAGAGATACAAAACTCCCCTCCCACTCACCAAGGTTATAGCCCCACAAATAAAAAAAGTGCCAAATCAGCAGAAAAATAAGCGTCTGATTGTGGTGCGGCATGGGGGATAGGACTGATCAGCCAAAACCAGCGGACAGGGCAAAGTGCATCATGGGAAGGAAGGATCTATGATGATGACAGCCATACTCTAACAGGAAGGGAGGGTGCGAGAGGGAGAGAAAGCGAGAAAGACTTTGCCCTCCAGCCACATCGGAAATAGACTATCTTTGACCTACGTGATGACTGGTTAACAAACACGCATGAATGCTCCCATTAAAATCATACTATAGATCTTCCTCTCTTTCCCCATCTCACTCTCTCTCTCACACACAAACACACAGACACACACATACACAAATGTTCACATTAAAATCATACTATAGATCTTTCTTTCACTCTCTCTGAGCACATACACACACGCACGCACGCACGCACACACACGCACACACACACACACACACAGGGCTCCTAGCCAGACGTCTTTGTGGGTGAAAACTACAGGAAGTCATTCAATGCTAATGAAAGACGGGGCCCCACTGGAGGCCATTAATTCAATGGTTTAAATCTGACATGAAAATGGAAACATTCACTTTCACAAAACAATGGCCTGGTGGGCCACTGTTAAGGCGGTTCACAGGGAAAAACACACTCCAGGAAATTACGATCTGTTTAAATCTGGGGGAAAAAGCAGTGGGGCTCCTTAAAAACACACCAAAGCTCATGCTCCACTTGGAACAGGGTCACAGGAAACAAGCTGAACAGCAGGTAGAGCCCGGCTATGACACCAAAGAACAAAGGACTAAAACCAAAGAGCTTCTGTAAATAATGTACACTTTAGTTTGAGCGATATGCGGGGGCAACCAGTAAATAAGGGCGGCAGTGTAGTACAATGGGTAAGGAGCCGGTCTTGTAACCACTGCCGTTGTACCCTAGAGCAATGTACTTAACCTACATTGATTCAATATAAGTCCAGCTGTATAAACGGATGCTATGTAAATGCTACGTAAATAGCTGTGTAAGTCGCTCAGGATAAGGGCGTCAGCTAAATGCCTGCAACGTAATGTAAAGTAACGTAACAACCAAACTTTCATTGGGAGAAGAGGGTACTTGTCAACAAATTCACCAAACACACTGTCCTCATTTTGTGAGGACAGCAACTCCCATGAATGACCTGCAAGGAGAATGACTTTCTGTGAATACTCAAAATGACAAAACGTTAACATTAAGACTGATTACATGTGGACAGTTTGAAACTTCATGAATCTCATTCACCTGAAAGGAACCGTTAGCCATTCTGGTTGCGTACGACATGTATCTGAACCTCCATGCTGAATATAGTTTGCACTGTTACAGCAGTGTTTAGTTAATGATAGGACTCCTTTTCAATTGCACGCTCATTAGAAAGAGAACACTGGTGATAGACTAATCACCAGTAGCTGAGCCGTGTGTGTGTGTGTGTGTGTGTGTGTGTGTGTGTGTGAGAGAGAGCATTTAAATACAGGTGTGCTTTGGTTAGTGTGTGGGTGGGGCCAAACTGTAAGTTTTGCTTCTGTGTGCTCAGAATGCTGACCAAGAACATTTGTGTCCGTATTTAACAACAAATTATATGTTTACACCCTTTACATGAAAGCATTTTTTAAACCTGTATAACAGGAGCAATGCCTGCTAACGTCACAGTATCTGACATAATTACTGTGTGTGTGTGTGTGTGTGTGTGTGCGCATGTGAGAGAGAAAGAGGAGTGGATGTCTGTGTGTGTGTGTGTGTGTGAGTGAGAGAGAGAAAGGGTGGCTATATATATATGTGTGTGTGTGTGTGTGTGCGCGATTGTGTCACAATGCCCCAGTAATGTGCAGTAGGGCTGGGTGATATGGACTAAATCAAATAAAGATATTTTTAACCAAATACCTCAATATCAATATTGTGGGGATGACTATTGGTACTTTCACAACATTACACAATGAGATTTTTGATAAATAATCATCAGTAATGCCTATGTAATAACTAAGTGGGTAAAGGCAAATAATAGAACAGCTAGAACAGTCAGGTAAGTTCAGAAAATTACATCACTTTACTGTAATGCTGCCCTTAAAACCAGGAAAAGACAACGCTCATGCCATATCACGATATTACGATATACAAAATCCCAGACGATATGTAGTCTCATATCACGATATGGATATAATATCGATATATTGCCCAGCCCTAATGTGCAGACATTAAGACGTAATGGGAGGAGCAGCCCGCATAAAGACATCAGCAGATGGACTGCAGAGTGGCAGGCAGCCGGCTGACTACTCCCTCACCAGAGACCTGCAGGCAGACCAGCTGAGGGAGGGAGGGAGGGAGGGAGGGAGGGAGGGATCATGGGAACTCTGGGAAAGTGACACCGGAAATCTGGGAACATGTCGGCTCTCTGGCGGGATTGGGCAGGACAACGGCAGCTGGTGACTGCGCTAACGAGTTTCACAGGGCACTGAGTGAATACATTCCTACATTCGCAAAAGTGCATATATATATACATATATATATATATACATACATACATATATATATATATATATATATATATATATATATACACACACACACGCGCGCGCACACACACGCACAGCATTAATTACAGAGCACAAAAACGATCGCAATTATATGCCTCCCACAGAGGAGTATGGCACTGATGCTCAGAAAACCCTTCAAGGCAGAATGATTTCACACACCAGTTTGCTTTCTGTGGCTCTTCTCATCTCAACACACACACATTCGCCTCCCCCCCCCCTCCCCCCCACACACACACACACAGCTGGAGCCAGCCTGAGTGCATCTGCTCGCCCTCAAATGTCCTGTTTCTCAACTGAAATGTGATCCACTACTGCAAATAAGAGCAACAACCCCCTAAACGTTCTGGTCCTATTATTAGCATCACAAAATTCTACTTCGCAGCTGAGGTAATGTGTGCTCCGGTCTGCCTGGCGGCCAAGTAACAACATCGGCGCAAGTGCAAACACAAACCTAAAGACTCACAATGTATCTTTACATTTCACATTACGTAAGGGTTTGTTTGCTCACGGCAGCCGTGTCTGATAAAGATCCCAACGCCGAACCCGCAGCGTAGCTACGAAGGGCCCAAACAGTATGCCGTCATTAATAAACACTGAGCTGTACGCCTGTAGTTCTCTCAAGCACGACTGTACGACCGGCGGCTGCAAAAACAGACACCTCCCTGGAGACCAGGCCAGTCTGTACACATTACACAGCAGACAGCAGAAACGAGAGACAATTCCCCATCAGCTGTGTCAACTGTGTGAGAACTTTCTGCACCAGTGTGTGCGTGTGTTTGCGTGAGTGTAGGTGAGGATGTGCGTGGATGTGCATCTGTGTGAACGTGCGTAAACGTACGTGTGCTTGTGTGTGCGTGCGCACGTGTGTGAGTTTGTGCATGCAAGCGCCTGCTTGTTTGCGAGCACAAAGTCCATTGACAGCTCAAAGCAGTACACACAGCTGGCTGCCCTATCTGGTTGTATAATGCCGGCACAGCCAGGCTCAGGCTGGCCTTGTCCTGCACTGTAATTCCCCTCCCCATTGTACCCCTGTTGTCAGTCTTTGTGCCTGCAATGACAGGAGCGAGAGCTTCGCGAACCCCATTATGGGCGGAGCCACCATGTGTGGTGAAAGACGCAGAAATGCTCTCGGCCCTCCATGGCGCAAAAAAAAAATGAAAAAAAAAAACCAGTGACACTCGATAGCCCCATACATTATGAGGTGTAACCCCCCCCCCCAAACACACACACATTCTCACGACTCATACACTGCTCATACACCCCATCCCCCCCCAACCACCCAATCAAAAAGATGGGAACTGAACACAGAACAACAGCCGACTTCAAGTAGGACAAAGTGGTGGGAGGAGCCTATTCAGGGGGGCCTCTGGGACGTGTCCCGCACAGGCAAGGCGCGGCTTCTGTTTGAGGTGTTGAGGGAATACTCCCAGAGCGGCGGACGCTCCTATCGGAAGCGCGGTGGAGGCGCGCACACACACACCTCTCGCTCCGCGGTCAGCGGAACTCGGGAAACAAACACAGGACAATGCAGGGCTGGGTACCACAGGGCTGGGCTGAAGCGCTGGGACTATCACATCACCGCACTTCCTGTGTGTGTGTGTGTGTGTGGTGTGTGACAGTGTGTGAGAGAGAGACTGTGTGTGTGTGTGAGAGAGAGGCTGTGTGTGTGTGTGTGTGTGTGTGTGTGTGTGTGAGAGAGTGTGTGAGAGAGAGACTGTGTGTGTGTGTGTGTGAGAGAGAGTGTGAGAGAGAGACTGTGTATGTGTGTGAGAGAGAGAGACTACATATACGTGTGAGTGTGTGTCTGTGAGACAGAGAAAGACTGAATGTGTGTGTGACAGAGAGACTGCGCATGTGCGTGAGTGTGTGTTATGACAGAGTGACAGGTAGAGATGGAGAGAGAAAGACATTATGAAAGTAATCATACTACATTTCCTCATTCTTAATTCCATTTCAGTGCCACTCACTCATGTGTTTTGTATTCATTGGAAGCATAAGGGTGCAGCCGCCACACGCCCTCCCAGGTCAGTGTTGGGTGGGCATAGAGTGTGGGGAGGCCCTCTTTACTGCACACAACCACACAGCCACCAGCTGTTCCCCAGGGAATAATGCAGGCCTTTTCAGCACTCACAGTAACAGAGCTGCCTTCTAACAGAACAGCTGCAATGTGTATTATAAACACTGTGAGTGTGTGTATGTGTGTGTGAGCACGCGTGCATGTGCAGTGCAGACTACATGGTAGCAGACGGGCAGCTAGCCAGCTAGTTAGCCAATAGAAAGAAACCAGTGCCAGGTTCAGATATTGCTTAAACGATATGTATGGTAGCTGCGTTGGCCAGGTTTCTCTATAAAATATTTTTCCCCTCAAGAGACTTCCTGGTTAAATAAAAGTTAAATAAAAAAATAAAAAATAAAAAAAAAGAATAAAAACAACGAAACACCCGACACAAGGAGCATGACACCAGGACAAAAGATGCGCACTTGCACGGACCGAATCAGTGCACGTAAAAAAAATGCTACTCATGCTACAGACCTACAAAAGCTTCTCCCATAATGCTGAGAACGCTCGCAAAAGAGGCCAAAGCCTCACAGCCGGCACGGGGCTGAAGGTGGTTTTTGGCGATAAGGGATCAGATGCCACTGTGGGCCCAGCTGAGGGGGGGGAATAGGCTAGCTGCTTGGCAGACGCCTTTTTCAATGGAAAACGCTGACTCAGATGCCAGCTATGACAAACACTCGCTAGCACGGGGCGTTGTTCGGGCGATGACGGCAGCGAGATTCACAGAGGCGAGACCGACGTCTTTGGGTCGCGGCGAATAAGATGTGACCCAAGACGTCAGTTTCAGATGAAGATCTGAAAGACACCTGGCTCGGCGCTCCGAAACCTACAGAATTAAATTTAAATTATCCAGACAAATAAGATGCGTTTCCGTGTAGAAACATTTCCCATGCGCTTTAATTGTATTCTCTAAACTGGTCTCTCTACTTTCAGCATTCTCAACATCGACAACAGCGCATAATTACCATGTAACCTAGACATACAATAACAAGAGCTAAGATAATGCATTTAATCTCACGTTACACATACAGCATTGTTAGTTCTTCTGAAATATACAGACCTATACAGACCAGTTCAAAAACATTTAAAAATTCATTTTCAAAGGAAAAAGGTTTTCATACTGGGCATCTGTGACTAATATTTCCATAATGTGGTCATGTAGATACTAGGAGTACAAGTTGTTATCGCATGGCAGTAGTTTCACATACATTTGACTGAACCGGTTCCTCACCATCGTCATGCCAGTCATATTTCATAAACAGTAACCACTGCGTGACCCGTTTTTATATTGTTATTTCTGTTGTTCGTGATGTCAGGCTATTGTGTACATTATGTACCATCTGCTTTTGATGTTGATTGATAATATGTGGAGCAATGAATTGCCCCTCGAGGATAAATAAAGTTTACTGAATTGAATTTACATTCGAAACATGATGATATCACCGAGGATCTGCCAAGTTTCTCAGCAGTGGGTTCCAAACGTTTCAGGGAAGGTTCGATATAAAGGCTGGAAAGATGATGCGATGCATCTCTGAATGGCCCGTGCTTGGGTTTCAGAGCCCAATGACACAGCACAGAGAGGATCATGGGATTGCTGTCCAACAGCGGTCTGAGCAGGAACTTGGCGAAGGATTCGGAGGAACGTTCCAAGGCACAGCATTGGCCGTTTTTTTTGACGGTAAAACCTCTCAATAGAGCCTGTCCCGCTTGGAAGTGGTTGAGCTTCCCTCTGACAGGAAGTTCATGTTTTAGAAGGTTGCACAGGAAAAAATTTTGACACCCACAGGGAATGTTCAGAGTTGAAAGGGACGTGCTTTCTGTTCAAGAGAGAATTTCCGCTCGCGGTCTCTGCCAAAATATTCCAGGACGTACACACAACCCCACGACACACCTCCAAGAGAATAAAGGGGCACACAGGAAGGCCAAGCGAACGTATCTCACACAAACTCAGGCACACACTCGCACAGTGGAACAGTGAGATCTAGAGACTAACCGTTTTAAAGAAAGCTGATACTACCCAAGAGTTCGGAAGCAAACTGAAACCTATTGAGACACAATGGATCTTTAAAGAGCTGCGTGCTCAAGGGTTTACGTGTTTATGGCAACAGGGGAAGGTAAAGGTTAAACTGCTGAACTCACCATCTAAAGGGTGAAAGGTCAAAACCACAGGCAAGGAACACGAACCGGCGTTCCCATGAGCATGTTATTTCATTTCTATAAACCTACATCAGACCAAGCATTTCGTAAAGAAATTCTGAACTTTGACTCGGTTACCAGAACATGTTAACTCGGAAAACAAAAATCAGTGCAAAAACAACCCATTTACTTTAAAGCTGCAAGGTGCAAAGTTCTAACAATGCGTGTTTCTTCAAATAATTTCCATGGGACATACATGGGTAACAAAGGCCTCAAACTTTAAGTATGCCACCAGAGGAACACAGTCAAAAAACCCAATCATGCACAAAGCTAAGGGTGTACACAGTCCATATCCGGTCAACCCAAATACCTCATGTGGTCTGTAAACAGCTTCTATAAGGCCGGTAACCAGCATGTTCCAGCTAGTCACCTAAAATAATCTGCACTACACATTCTTCACATGCTTGCCTCTTTCAGAAATCCTAAACTCATGTTCCCAACCTTTACCTCCCTCCCCCTCCCCTACCCCCAGCCTTACAACCCACAACTCCACCTCAAAACACACACATATCACTGCCTGTCAACATCCATAACAATGGTTAAAATTACAGCAAAAACAAACAGATCATGGAATTTCCTAATCTCACCTGGAGATGACACACAAGAAAATGGCCGCATGGCATGGACACATCCTCAACCTCAAACCAACAAGGTGAAAAGGGCAGCAGCAATGTTAGGGATGACCTGTGACCTAAGGAGCCCCACTAAGATCACAGGGGAAGGCCTAAAACCTCCCCATCGGCCAAGTTCTTTTTTTTAGGAAGCACACCCTTGCTTAAAAACACATGAACAAGGAGCCTGCAGTGTATTTCTTCTCAATTCACAAACCACAGACCAACAGCCCAAGTCTTTTCTCAAATCCATGAAGCAGAGTTCAGATGCGTATATTATCATAAAGTAAGTCGACCCACAGAACAAGGGGTGGGACATTTTGTGATTTGCTCAGAAAGATTACAAGCTGATTTGTCCATGAGTTTACTCGAGTAGTCTTTTCATGAATTTGTTTATTCATTCTTATGTCTAAAGGTCGTGTTACAGCAGCAGCTCAGCTTAAAGGCATCGCAGAGAATTTGCTCTGGCGTAAGCTAGCCTGTGCGACGATGGTCTCCGATAAGCTAACTTTTTCCACTAACATTTATTTTCCTCTCAATGCTTAACGAAATGCCGGCGAGTATGCCTTCACTCAAGTAAATGGTCCCACCCCTAATCAGAGCATAACCTCAGGAGGCACCCAAGGGGGCCTTCACCTGCAGGCAAAGCCGATTCGTGTCGCAAGCCTCCGGGACACAGCTTCAGCGGCGCTGAGCCACATAATCCCATCGTCTCATCTGACCCACTTTCAGTCGAAAACCCCCGACTCACTCACTCCTCAGAGAAGGAACCCCCTTCGGCGATCCTCAGAGGAGTTACCCAAATTCAGCATTCAGATGAGAAACAGGCCATCACCACAGTCTCAGACAGCCCCCCCCCCACCACCGCCACCGCCGACCCCCCCGAAAACTGCATCAGAGTGACCTCAGAGAGGCCCGTTCTGGGCGGACCGCCAGCTCCCATCTTTACAGAGCTTCCGGAGGCTTCTTGGCAGGCCGCACGCGGGGCCTACGCTGCGCCCCTTACTCACCAGGCAAGAGACCTTCACTCCAGCCCTTAACAGAGACATGTAACTGGCAACAGCATCCCACTACTTAAAGAGGTGACTCGAGTTTGGGGAGAGAGACAGACAGAGAAGGAGAAAGGGAGACACAATGAAAGAGAAAGAGAAAGAGATAGAAAGAGGGAGAGAGCTGGGGTCTGGTCACATGTAACCAGTGTTTGTGTATACAGCACATCAACAGCATTCAAGGAGTGTGCAGGAGAGGAGAGGGAGAAAGGGATGGGGAGGGGTGGCTGAAGAAAAGTGAGGCGAAGTCAAGGGGAGGAAAAAGTGGGAAAACTAGAAGAGGAGAGAGAACAAGCGGCAGAGGGGATGAGACCACAGAGAGAATGGAAGTGAAAGAGAGAAGATACAGAAGGGAAAGAGGGGAGAGGAGAAGAGAGTGAGATAAATTGATGAGGGAAAGAATAAGAAAGAGATGGGAGCGAGAGAGATCAGGAGAAAAATCAAGGATTCCCACCAGTGGCCCAAGCTTAACAGTTTTATTTTTTTAGCCTTAGCAGTGGCTGCTTTCAGTTTACATGTTCTCATGGGATTTCGGGGGTCGGGGTGGGGGGGGGGTGTTTAGTCTGCTAAATGCCAGCCAATGACCCGTCAGTTCACAGGATCGGCGAGAGATAGAGAGAGGCCGCAATTTCACAGAGCAGCGTCTTGTGTCTGCTGAGGGCTGGGGATCGAAGGTCAACTGCTGACTCCATAACAAAATGAGATAATTCATAACAACAATGACTCAAAGCAAGCTCAGACATGGAGAGAGAGGCCGAGGTCTCTGTACCAACGCAGTCAAACGGCTCTGTTTCTTTTTCTTTTTTTCACGTCGGCTACTACCGGTCATTTATATATACATACATACATACACACATGCATATATATATATATATATATATATATATATAAATCACTGGTTCCCATTTGACATGAGAGCAGCAGAAGCATTGACCAAGGACACAAACTCGAAGGCAAGCAGAGTTGCTTACCTCTAAACTAATGGGGCGTAAAGATGAAGGCTGCTCCCCTCAGCCAATCTGAAGCGGCGATATCCGAGCATAGCCAAATGAAAGGGGGATGCCACGTTCATGAGCACAGGCTTCAGGCACTTAGCTAACGAACCAGAAAACAGGCTGTAATTCAGCTGCCACACTGGCTTGGCACAGAGGGAGACATGGCAGGCGGGCATGTGTGTGTGTGTGTGTGTGTGTGTGTGTGTGGGGGAGGGGGGGGGTGTTAGTATGCTGGAAGGGAGGGACCCAAACATCAGCACTCCTCCTCCTCCTCCTCGTCATCCTCTCTCCCTCCCTCCTTCTTTCTCTGTAGGTCAAGTGGGAAAAGGGAATTTCACCTGTGGTTGTGTGAGGTCAATGGCACGCCGCGAAACCCAGAGCATCATGGGAACTCTGTTAATGTTCAACCGCCATAGCCTTCTGCCGAGTACAGCAAGTGGAACCCAGGCACCCAACAGCCTGTCTCTGTGTGAGAGTACGCCATCACGAGTGTGCATGCACGTACAACTGCTTGTTTGTGTGTGTGTGTGTGTGCGCGCGTGAAGGAGAGCATGTGCGTATCTGTACACATGAGTGTGCGTGTGTGAGATGCAAGTTTGTGCATGAGTTTGCATGTGCATGTGTTGTATGTATGTGTGTGTGCATGGTTGTAAGAGTGATGTGCGCATGTGTGTGTGCGTGTGTCTCTGACCGCTGGTCGGTTTCAGCTCTTCCCATCTGTGTGATGTTGTAGTAACTCTCCCATCTGTCAGGTCTCTCAGCTCTGCTGAGCGTGCAGGCATAGCAACCAATCACAGCATTCCCTACCTTTCTCCCTCAATGGCTTAAGGTATACAAATAAACTTGACTACACACCATAAGTCTGAAAAACATCACTGATCTACTCCAGCTTCAATGGGTAAAGCCCTGTTTCATTGGTTCATCATCCACATCTGTGAAAATCCTATCCTTTTTCCAGGCTTAAACCTTGGGGAGACCAACAGGGGAATGTGAGGGATGGTCGAGAGTGACAGGAACACTCTTTTTGACCAGAAGACAATTTGCCCAGTCAGAAAATACATATACAACACATACTTGCAGGTTGTAAAATAAAATATACATATATACATTTCTTTAAAGCAAAGATCAATCAGACCATAGAAACGAAGGAGCATGTTTTTGCCACGGAATGATTATCTGTACGCCCGACGTGGTCCTGCCCTTACAAACTCCACTTTGCCCACTATTAGAAAACAGCCAATTCTGTCTTTTGTGTCTGTGTTAGCAGAGCCTGGTGCTAACGTGAAGAACTGCTCAAAAAAACAAAACAAAACAAAAAAAAAAAAAAAAACAGGCAATCTTGTGATTTTCTGCCCTGTAGGCTCCTACTGTAATGCCTCACAATGCCCATTGAACGGTCAGCGGGGTGCCTTCAACGACAGACAGGCACATCAAAGAGGGGGCGCGCTTCATCTTAACAACGTTCCTCCCCCGGTTTGGGAGGTCGCGCGGCATCAGTGAATTGAGGACGAGCGGCCAGTCTACCGAACCTCACAATGAATTAGGGCAAGCCTCCAACTCCGTCTAGTGAACTTGATTTGAGCTCTCCAGATTAGAAGAGATGACAGAGGGATGACACAGCGCATGAATCCACTGATGCGGGGTACTGGAAGGGAACTAACGGTCCAGGACGTATAATGACCGTTGGGGTAGCCGCGAGGAAGCACAACATTTAAGACACCAAAAGTGGAAATAGGACTAATTAAAAAATAAATAAATTGAACCGCAGTTCAGAGGCACTGGTGCTTACTGACACAATGGCCAGATAGTGCGCGCCTAACTCCCAGGGTGGTTTCTGTGTTTATTTTTACTTACGACCAACCACGCTTTCATAACACGCAAAGCAAAACATGATGGTACTGTAAATTCCCTGCCTGCATGCGACTCACGAGCCGGCAGCGTAACAATAGGCAGCTAAAGATGACAGTCGCTTGCATATATTCTGCCACCATTGTCTCACTCGCCCCAACAGAAAAGAGAGCGGAGGACGGCGCATTTAATCTGCTGGTTGACTACACAACTCGAAACAACCTTTAAAATGTCACAAGAAATTCCTATGAAATTTTGAGCGGCCAAAAGAGATCATAACTCTCGAGTGCTCTAATCCACATGACCTTTCCCAGACTGCTGTGAGAACAAAACCAAATGATAACTCCGTCCACAAAAAAGTGATATTCGGCGTAAACAAAACTGACGAGATAAAGGCCATATCACAAGTACACCACGTCCTGCGCGCCCTTGACCACTTCAAAAAGGCTCCGAACTAATTCAGATGGCGACGCAGTCACAAAGCATCCCGAATAAGAACGAGCTCTAGGGGCACTACGTGTATGTGTGTTAGCCGCTCGGGACACAATGAGAGCGTGTTAACTGCTTCCAAAGTGCGGACCTTCAGGCAGTCCCACCACAGGGAGAACGCTGCACGCGCATTGTTGCAGTGCGGCGGGGATCTCTAGGCATTCTAAATGCGAGGAGAGCTTTTGCTTATGTGAACAAAGCAGCCGCGATTCATTGTGTCCGACCAGTCTGCAGGCGCGTTTGGGACAAAGCGGAACTATCGATGATTATATGAGCACACTACATCACCAGTGACGAATCTCGTGCGAGAAATGATTCATTTTAAAAGCATCCGTTCATTCTTTAAAAAATCATCCTAAGAAATTCACAAATAAATAAAATAATTTTAAAACACACGAATAAATAATCTTGGTTTGCGCTTAACCGTGCTCATATTATCAAGTTCAACTGCAGTTTAGGATAGTCTACCCGCTTGGCCACAGTAAGAGAGAATAATCAACTACACCGACAACGCCACCAGGTTAAACTCACCTCGTTTTCCGCAGTAGTGCTTACGGCGAAGTAATTCAGCAAACACACCGCCGTTAATAAATCACGAATTGTTTTCTTGAAATTCGGGAAACAAACCAGGTTTGTTTTAGAGTTTTGTAAATCCTTTGCTAATAGGGTACGACAGATAGTTGCACATGTATTAACGATACAGTATTAAAACAGGCATATATGCGACCATTTACTAAGGTATGTACGACAAAGTAGCAATATATCAATTTATTCGTTGTGAATTAACTCTAAAGTTCCTGTACAACTTCAGTTCAGCCTCTCTAGACCTCCGTCCGCGTTGTGTGGTGACGGTGCACTGAACAGTCGGATTATTCCAACTCTGAATTGGTTGTGAAATCACTCCCCCTTCGAGCGTTTAAAGCTACAGGAACCCTATTTATTGCTGCAGTTAACGTGATTCATGGGATACGGATAATGTTCCAACTTTCTGGGGTGTCTAAACATGCGTCAACCACATGTCTGACTATCAAGGGTCAGGATTAATATTGTTGACCAGCTTGACCGCATTCTTCGGCTGCTCAATCATTTTTTGCAATAAATAAATAAATACATAAAAATAATTTTAAAATGACATTTAAACTCCTAACAGGCCTAAGCATCACGATTGAAGACGTCGATGTGTCCATATTGTAAATAAAAAAATGCATCTAACCAAATACATAACAGCTAACAATTTAAGACAATACGTAGCTAATAGTAAATGTTGCCATAATAATTGCTGCATGTTTGCTCGTGTTGTTGCTGTTTGTATTTGTTTTTGAACTTTAAATCTCAGAGAGCACAGTGCCAGCGCTTCCGCACCTTTATACATTAATTCCTTTATTTCCTCCGCAACGATTCATTTACGAGAATCCCTCTGATCCTCTAATTACATGAACGATATAATTATAACCCAGCCTGAGGAATTTCCACAATGTGCAATTAAATTCGACTTTTCCATTACGCTGCACTTCCTCGAACTTGTCCTGATTAGTGAACATAGATTCTATTCTGCTCGTTTTATTGTCTACCATTTCGTTGCAGCCCTTTTTATTATTAAAAAATAAAAATAATAATAGGAGTAGTGTTGATCTTCAGTAGATTTCCCAGCTTTGATCAGAAAATCATAAGGCCACAGTATGCTCAATGCGTGCTATTTGTATCACAAGACTATTACAGGAGGAAAGCTTTCTGGGTTTTTATTTAATTTATATATTTTTTTATTTTTTGCCATCACAGATGTCCACTCAGGTCAGTTTTAGAATTGAACGAATCCAGCCGAGATGAGGCGTTCACCACGTGACGCGCTCTCCAAGGAAAAGTGGAAACAATCGTAATAGTAAACGGTTACATGACATATAATGCACTATGCTCTATGATATCATAATCTGGTGAGGCTTGACACTGTGGATAATTCCTGAGCTAAGCATCTAGTGTGTCTAATGTTCAAGCAGTAAAATTATATCTGAAAGTTACAATACAAATTCCTGAGATACTGGATTACTGGAATTCCAGTTGTGTGTGTGTGTGGGTTGGGGCCCATTGAGGAGTGCTTCTGTGGTACTACCCCATTGTATGCACCTCCCACTTTTTGTGCTACACATGACGTTATAATATATTTAACAGTCTACGCAGAGGGACTTACACAGCTTGTATTTCACATACAGTCCTTTTAAACAGCAGGATGGTCACTGAAGCAATTTAGTTTAGGTACCTCAACCGAAGTTATAAGTGGCAGTGCATCACCTGAGAATCAAACCTCTGCAATCTCTGAGTTTCAAGTTCGGTGCACAAACCATTGTACTGTGCTTCATTAAACAGGGCCGAGCTTCTTCTTGCCTGCTGTAAGGATGAGTCATCCCATTACTGTGTCGCATGCTGCAGAATCATGAGTAATTGTCCAGTGCTTCCTCAAAGGAACAACCGCATTTTGTGGCTTTGTCTCATGGGGTTGCAAGCTTGCTTCTTTTTTTTTTTAGTAACAATACCTTTAACAATACATCTAGTAACAATACATTTAAAGCATGTAGTTTGTCATTTTGTTGCCACCAATTCGACTGATCTACACCCTGAGCCGACCAGAGGAGGGTGGGTTCCCCCCCTCCCCCCCCCACCGCCCCCCACCCTTCTTGAGCCTGGTTCCTTTCAAGGTTTCTTCCCATCTGCTACAGGGAGTTTTTCCTTGCCACTGTTGCTTCAAGCTGTGCAAGTTTAGGCCAGGGTTGTCTGTGAAGTGTATTGTGACAATTACTGTGAAATGCGCTATATAAATAAAATTTGATTGAGTTCTAGTTGGGGAAATTCAATATATGTCTAATAAATATTTTCCAATAAACATTCAGCGTAAAATCGCCTGCTCATGAATGACTTCAGCACACGGGGGGAAGGGGGGGGAGTACTCAATCAGATTAAAATGCCTGCCGTCACAGTTGATCTAACAGAACATTTTGCTGCCGAAGTGTTCAACAACTGTCAGGAGACCTTAGACCCGAGCAGGCTGACTACACCTTAGATAACTGCAGGTCTTGCAGGGTTGCCGTGAACTGGATTAGCCCTGCTGCATTACACACTATTCATTTCAACAGCCAGACAGGTGCTGAAGCAAGTCAAGTTAAGCGCCTTGCTCAAGGGTACAACAGCATTGCCTCACCCCAAAGTCAAATTTGCAGCCTCTGGGTCGGACGGTAAACCAAGCTCCTGACTAACTTATGTCACTATTGGCCAGTGTACACTGCCAAGGCAGTTACAAGCAAGAGACATGTGAACATTGTTTGTTTGTTTTCGGAACCAGATTTGAAGAGCGTCCGTTTGCCCTCCCCACACGGCCATGTTCCTCTGTAACCACGACGACAGAAGAGACAGAGGCAGTCCAGTTTAATTTTTTTTTATTTAGAAAATAATGTTTTTTTTTTAATCATGTCACCTCAAATTCTTACTTCTACCTGAAATTTTGCCCAGAGCCACAAAGTCATGGAAATCTCCAGAGCACCTTCAAGTGAATTTTTTTTTTGTAGTCTAATAAAGAATATATTTGATCACACAGAATACATCCTTGGCACTAAACACTCAATATATTACAATATGTTCTGGAGGGGGGGGTGACACATTGTCAGTTTGGGAGACCCCCCTCATCCAGCACTGGTAGCTAGTAACCAATTGCAATGGCTGTTTATACCCCACAAAATGAGAACACAAAATAAAAAAAATTAAAAAAATATCTTCAGAAGAAATGAAGTAAAATCCACAGCTAATTCTTGGAAAAGGTTACGATTTCATAGACTGAAATGAAGAATATTTTTTTTAATACATCCATGAAGCAGTTCTGACTTAAGTATTACCTGTTATCAAATCCAGCAGACCTGACCTTTCACATTTCACACAAAAAAAAAAAAAACTGAGTTGAGAATAAAAGAAAATACAGTGAAACACAATGCTTTGTGGGTAATGCTGTGTTCAGCAAGTTTCTCTGCTAGGGCTGGACTTTTCCATGCAGCCCTGCCCTTTTGGCCATTCAATGAGGTCATCACAGCAAGAGCAATGTGGCCTATCAGCTAGATCATATTTCAAAATGTCCATACTTTTATCATTTGTTCATAAAAATAAATATTCATTTTCTTTCTCATATTTCTGAATAATGTTTTTTTTTTTTTTACTTGTGGGGTTGTTTGTATATCTTTTTAAATCAGCTTTGGATTTACACTTAAGCACACTGTACGTAGAAATAACTTGTATACGAGTTCAACAGGTCAAACAGACTTCTTGTGTGTGTGTGTGTGTGTGTGTTGTGTGGTGGGGATTTGTCCTCTGTGTAGAGTGCGGGGAGAGTAGAGTGTGATGCTGGAGTGACACAGACACAAAAATGAAAGGGCCTGACCAGCCCCAAATCGAACAAAGATAAAAGTTAGAAGTGAAAGAAAAAGCTACCTCAAGTCAAAACATATCACCTCTCTCTTGCAGCCAGAACAGGCACACATACCTAAGATGCAAATTTAATTACCTACATCAAAAAATCCCAAACTTACCCACCTATATTTGGCATTGAAAGATGCTCAAGACAGATAAACAGATCCAAACAGCTACGATTCACAGCAAAAAAATAAAAACAAAAGCAAACACATAACCAAAAAGTCCCAAAACAAACGTAATTTAACTATGGCGACACTAACCTACAGTTGCTTTGCATTTTGTTTCCAGGTGTCCCATCCAATCCATCAGTAATAACATCCCCACTCATCCAACAACGGTTTACCCCTTACAGTATGCACATGGCAATGGTTTTGAATTATTACATCTAGTCTACTTGCTTCAGAAGACCGCGGCATGGTGAACAATTTCACCGTTGAGACAGCTAAACTACACACCATGCACAAAGCTGTCCTTGGAGGTTGACAAATTTCTCCTTGCACTCAAACTTGTAGCCTGGGGTCTCGTTGATTTTCGAATTGATTGACTGCAGAGAAATCGGGAATTTGCTGCCGGAGCACGCGGAATAGCGCTTGCTAAAAATCGTTCGGAAACCCGGCCGCCAGCTTTGGAAATGATTTGCGACGGGCAGAAAAGCTAAGCCCACAGCGTGGTGGCAGGGGGACCGGAGTAGATGCGGTGGCAGAAATTAAGGAAATCCCCGCCGGTCGCTGCAGCTGATCCCCATTCAGCCTGTTAAACCGCAGAGCTTTCTTCCGCACGCGGACCAGCTGAATCATTATGCGCGAGCTCCGAGTTAATTTCATGCGCGCGCGTGTGGTCCGGAGACGCACAGAAGGGTTCGTGATGTGGCAGCGAATGGATTCCAGAACCTGCCTCTGTTCTGACGAAGCCGGGGAAACGTAAGCGCTGAACGAAACTTTGCCCTCGGGCTCCCAGAGAGCGCAGAACTCAAACGTGTCGGAGCCTCACCAAGGAGCTCTTGATGGGACAAGCACCCCGGGCCTCTCAATGACTAATTATTTCTTGTTCGCCTCAACAGAAATAACACGGTCTCTTTCAAGGTATGACAAATGCATTGTGCTGTGTCTGTGTGTGTGTGTGTGTGTGTGTGTGTGTGCGCGCGCATGTGCACGTGTGTGTTTTATGAAACTAGACATTAAACAGATCGATGCACGTGCGGTCCACATGACTCCGGGGGGGGGGGGGGGGGGGGGGGGGGGTCAAATACATGTAAATTGTAAATAATGCAATTACTGGTCAGAGAAGTACAGATGCTGGAGTGGAAAGAACCCAGTGCCTAGTTCCTACTGGTGCTGAACAGTGTGCATGGTCAAGGCCGGACGAATCTCAGAGGACTACACGTAAAACCTGAAACGCTACATCTGCAGAAAGTGTGCTAACTGTGTTGTGTGCTGTGCTATCTCTCAAAATCCCCCAGAGACCAGAGATGCTACACTCTTTTTACCAGGCATCCCCCCCCCCCAGCCCCCCAACGCTTGATCTCCTGGGTTTTCAACTGCAAGGCTAACATCAGGAAAACAAAGCATATTTTCACAAATAAAATGAGCGATCCGCTGTCTCACGGCCAGCAGGGGGGTGGGGGGTGTCCACCCCCCCTCGCCTCACTGTTTCCACGGGGAACAGGGGGTCCCGACAACGACTCAGTTCTGCTCTCATTCTCAGCTGTGCTTCCATAGGCACACAGGGTCAGCCTCACACATATACCTGCCACAAGTCACCCCTCACTCTGACTCTAACATCAGCTGCTTATCATATGATATAATCTCCGTAAGTGCTCTCTCTCTCTCACACGCTCTCACTCTCTGTACATACGGTACATATGTGCATTAAACATTAATATTTCAGAAAGTTGTCCTCCCCTTTGGCTGTGCGCCCAGTACTTTGTACCCCTGCTGAGGGGGATGGGGACTGGGGGGGTTGTCAGTTATTTACAGTTTTATGGCTGATTTAAACTTCAGTCGCCCGTCGGGATGTTCAGCGTAACTAAGACGGCGCACTGCGTTGACAGTGGTCACATGACGCCTCTGCGTTGCTCGGGAGGAACCCCTTCCACTCCTGTTCTACAGTCGGGTTTGGGGCAGGGGTTGAGTCTCTCCTCTCCTCTCCTCTTGGGATCCCTGTCCTGGGACATGTCTCCAGTCCTTTCTTCCAACCACAGTGACAGTTTCCTGGCCTAGAATTAGCGGATTACCTCTGCCCCGCCCCGCCCCACGGGGGTATGGACCCCTGCTCTGCCCGTGGTGGGAGGAGCTTGTGAACATTACTGACACTGCCCCTCAGCTGAGTGAAAGCCCACCTGGTGTGTCAGGGGGAGGATGGGACAGGCTGTCCCATAAGCACCCTGGCCTTGTCATTGGGAATATTTAACTGCTTATTGCTGTTACTGACTGGCAGTGCATCAGTAAAAAAAAATGTTTTTTTGGAAAAACTAGCAAATTGTCCAAGAAGGAGAAAGCAAGGCAGGACACAGAAATAGATGGATAGAGAGAGAGAGAGAGAGAGAGAGAGAGAGAGCAAGAGACTGAAAGTGGGAGAGCAAGCAAGAGAGAAAGGGAGAGGTTTGCAGTTTGTCGTTCTCTTCCTTTGTGCAGCCTGTCTCTCCTCATTTCCCTTCCCTGCTCATGTTTGGCTGGGAATGCTGGAAAAAGGGAGGGGTGGACTGACTGGAGGAAAGGGGAGGAGAGGGAAAGATGCCCGATGGGAAGAAAGGAGAGGAAGAGGAGAGGTGTCTGAGTCCTGCCTCTCTCTCTCTCTCTTTCTCTCTCTCTCCCCGCACAGTTGTGGGGAAAAGCAAAGCTTTTCCAAGCCAGAGAGCATGGACAGGGACTGCAAATAAGACTGAGGGGATGTCGTGGTGCTCCGACCTCCACGTGGCTCCTCCTTGGCTGGGGGGGGGGGGGGGGGGGGGGGGGGCGGGGTACTGGACCATGCCGGGTCACTGGGGGACAGCTGCCCCTGACTAACAGGCTTTCACAGCACCGCTGATCCGCTTTATCTGTGATTGTTAACCCGCTGGAGGGGGGGAAAGGGACAGCCAGGGATTTCATCACCTAATGGGTCAGACGCACACACACATGCGCGCGCACACACACACACACACACACACACACAGTACTCCTGAAAGGTCTTCCTGTTGTTCAGTCACAAATCCTATGTTTGAGTTTGGAACCACTATGCATCCACGTGCAAAACTGAACTAAACCTAGAGAGACCAGCAGCTGGAACCCCTCCCAGGTAACACCACAGGGAAGCCACACTAAGCTTTTTAGAAACCGCAGTCTGACCACAACAGAACCGCTTCAGAACCACACAGCTGGCGAGAAAAAAAAAAAAAAAAAACCCTGCCTCTTTGGGATATGGAAAAACAAATCAGACTGGAACCGTAAGCATGTGATACGCCCTGTCCCACTCCCCTCCAGACTCAAACCCCCCCCCCACCCCGCACCCCCCCCCTCCCCCCGGTCCCCCGGCCCCCATGGGGTGTCCCAGTGCCAGTGGCCCTGCATGTCCGGACCAGCTCCACCTCCTACTGTAAAAGCCATTTCATATGTGTGTTTCCATGGCTACAGTAATGTGATTCCAAGGCCACTTTTCAAATGAACCCAACACACTAACATAAACACACCCCTGTTCTCCCCCTCCCCCCTTAACCTTGTATCCATATGCCTGGCATTCAGTACCACTGAGTTCAATTAAAATGTACTCAGAAATGTACTACAATCAGATCGACTCAGATCTAATGATAGATGTTGTACACTGATTTCACCTCACAGAGAAAAGAACTAGAGTAGTTTTCATATATATATATTTTTAAAATACATGTCTGTGACCTATCAGAGCCTTGACTGTGTCAGATCCGGGCATCTGATTGAACAGGACACAGCTGTGATGCTTGGGAGCAGTCTTCGCTGTTTATGTGATTCCCACAATGCAAAGCGGCTGTCTTGCGGGACTCCGCTAAGCTCCCCTCGAAGCTCTTCGTGTCGCTTTTTCTGAGAACACCCACATTTTCACAGACGTGCCACAAATATTCCGCAAAATGATTCTTAGAACAGGAGGAAAAACAAAAAAAAAAAACGTTACTGACATTACATTTCCTGTCAACAGCTCACGTCACAACGACACGCTATGAGCCCTCAAACCTACAGTTCACACTGATCCACACATTGTCACATCGCTCGAACCGTCTGGTTAAACAAAAACTCCTTCCCTCGGAGTTAAAACAGTGTCATTGTTTATATAACCTAATCTTTGTGACTTGGAAGTCTGCGGACAGGATCCCATGACATCACCGCTGGGTGCTTAAAGCTGTCAGAGATGATGTCATCCTGCTGGAGGACCACCTGACGACATGTGCACTGTCTTTATGGACAACAAAGGTGCCCTTGTTTAAAAGGCAAGTAAACTATTCACTGGCTGAACGGGGATCAAAACTTCTATTCTTTTCACAGGATATCTTTGATATTATGAAAGGTTTGCTTGGGGTAAAATTACACCCATATCTTTCAGACATATTTAGACTTGTATTGCCAAAGCAGAAAAGTGACTTTCAGCCACCACAGAATTGGTAATCTGTCCACCACCAGGGCTTCGAATCTTTTTCATCGTTCTATAAAATTCACAAAAAGGTATCGTCAAAACGTTACATTCAAGGCCATCTTGGAGCTCCTCACAGTTTTAGCACACAGTACCTTTTAAGCTTTGACCTTTGACACTGATAGGTTTTTATTTTTTTCTGCTCTCTGACAATATTCTACATGTGTTATTCCAGTCGTATGTCTCCTCTGAGGAAAGACCGATGCTCAGCGTGAGAATATACAACACGTTTTACATACAGGCTCCTGACCACTTCCTCAAACCAACTGCTGAACTCCCCTCTCACATGCAGGGGGGTGTACAGGTGCACAACTGCCAGTCCCAATGTCACATTTCCCCTCTTTCTCTGTTCACTCACTTTTTCCCATCTTCTTTCTTCCCTGGTTAGTCCTTTCGTTGCTCAGTTCATTTCCGCGAGCCAGTTTTCACTCACATCCACTGCTCCGAATATGAACTGCGGTAATGACTTTTTTTTGTAACACTGTTTTATTTTAGATATTTTGTCGTGTTTTCTTTTTAAAAGAGAATCTCACAGATTCTAAGTTTTTCTGTGTTTTTGTGGGAAAAAATAAGAACCAAAAAAAATAAAAAATGGAAGAAGTTATAAAAAAAATCATGCAACTCGTTCAAGCAGAAAAAAAAGCGAAGTATAGATGCTGTCAGTTTTTTGAGTGATTGTCTTTCAGAAAGAAAGAAAAACAACAAAAATATGCACACGGCAGCACCCACACTCGGGGGGGGGGGGGTGTAAAGGGGGGAGGGGGCAAGAATGCTGTCTGTCTACCTTACTTTCCTAAAAATAAAAAAAAGAGTAATCAAACAAATCTGAAAAGAGAAACAAAGGCAAGATGGCCAAAAACATGTAACAGAAAGAGTGAATTGTGGATCTGGATGATTCCCTTTCGCAGGCCGGTGGGGCTCACGCGGCGGGTGTCATATGTATTTTTTTCTTTTTCAGAGTCTTGCGCGTCAAACGAAGGAGGAGAACCCGCCGATGGGGGCGCGGGAGCCGGGCGCCAGGCTGCTGGGGGGCCTGTAGAGGGCGCTGTGCTGGCTCGGGGGGTTGGAGCTCTGCTGGGACGGGGTGGGAGTCCGGCTGCCCTTGGGCCTGAACAGGCTGCCCTGGGCCGGGGGCTGGGCCGGGGGGGTGGAGCTGAGCTGGGGGGGCAGCGGGGGCAGCGGCGGGAGGGGCGGGGGCGGGGCGCAGTGCTCGGGCTCCCCGGGGTCGGACTCGGTGTAGCTGTAGGCCTGGGCCCGGGAGATGCCCTTCTGCTGCCGGCGCCAGGAGTTGTAGTAGGTGGGGTCGCTGATGTAGTGGTTGACGAAGGAGTGGGTCTTCTGCCGGTTGGGGTCCACCTCGTACTCACTGTCACTGCCCTGTGTGAGAGAGAGAGAGAGAGAGAGAGAGAGAGAGATAGAGAAAGAAGAATGTCATTTGACTGTCTGAAATGACACTGAATGATGTTAGGTTGTCTGTGGCCATGTTAGATTGATGTTAGATTGTTTGGTCCCATTGGATGCAAGAGGATGCATGTATATATATATATATATATATATATATATATATATATATATATATATATATATATATACATACTTCAGTGATAATGCATTTAGGGATGTATTAGCTTTAGTAGATTTATTAGACAAAGCCACATATAAGCGGCTGTGCCGGAACAGTAATATGGGGGTAACTGAGCAGCATCACGACAACCAGCACCTAATCAGACTACAGGCACTCTTCACACCACTCCAGCACCGTACAGGGCCAATCTTATGGGAGTTAAATCAGGAGGGGATGGGCCTATCAGAGTGAAGGCAGGAGGGGATGGGCCTATCAGAGTGAAGGCAGAAGGGGACGGGCCTATCGGAGTGAAGGCAGGAGGGGATGGGCCTATCAGAGCGAAGACAGGAGGGGACAGGCCTATCAAAGTGAAGGCAGGAGGGGATGGGCCTATTGAAGAGAAGGCGGGAGGGGATGGGCCTATCAAAGATAAGGCAGGAGGGCATGGACCTATCGGAGGGAAGGCAGGAGGGGATGGGCCTATCGGAGGGAAGGCAGGAGAGGATGGGCCTATCAGATCAAAGGCAGGAGGGGGAACACAGGAGACTGCCCTCCACAGGCAGCCGTGGGGCCTCACCCAGTAATTCGGAAGGAAATGCAGACCGCCCATCTTATACGAGAGCGTGAGTGCCTCCTACAGGTGGACAAAAGCATGATTTAAAAAAAAATAAAACAAAATACAAATCCACAGCAGTGAGTTAGTGGCTACCCCAGTAACCCAAACAATACAACAGACACTCTCTGAGGTTCTGGGTTTCCACAGGGTCATCTGCTCCCTAAATGCTCCCATTCATTATCACCTCGGTGGGGGGGGGGGGGGGGGTCTGCATACATGCCACTCTGCAGAAGAATTTGGGAATTTTCCATAGAATGCTTTCCCACAGGACACTCTCCAGATGCCTGTCTTGTTTATAAGTGGGAACACTGTGAGTGAAGTTAAGTATGATTTTCTCAATGGTCACTCTCTAATGGTCACTTAGAAACTGGGCTCCACAGTGTCACATGACCAGAAGTGGGCTGTTCACAGATCAGTGATAAAGGCCTGTCTTCAGTCATCATTTCGTCTTGAACTCTGACTTAAAAATTAAGGATTTTTTCCCCCATACATAGTTTTCTGAGTTCAGCAGTCACCCAAATTAACTTGTCAAAGTGCATTTGCGACTGAAGAAGAAACAATTGCATTTATTTGTAAGTTAAGGACAAATATTGATTGAATCCAATCTTCATTATGGAGAAATACACACACATGCACGCACACATGTGCACAAGTTTGAAAGACGACAAGTGCTAGGCTACAGCAAAGAAAAACCTGCTTATAACAACAACAAAAAAAGCTTTGGTTGCAATCAGACGTGAATGGTCCTCAGTATTTTGAGCCACAAGCATGGTTTCTCTTTTCTTATCATGTTCAGACTCCTAACAGCTAAAAGCCAGTGATGCACAGAGAAATCAACCTTGATTGTAAAATATGGGAAGCAACTGGTAGTCTTAATTCTGAATGTTGCAGTCTGAATTCTGAAGGTTGCAGTCTTAATTCTGAATGTTGCAATCGCCCCCATTGCAACCATGCCTCGGCTCCAGAAAGCTTCACAGTTGATGTCAGAGGAATTTGAAAAAGTCATACGAGATGTCCACAGCAATAAATTACAGAGAGAAAACACTTGGGGTTTTCATTCCCAGATTCCCAGAAGAAGGCCCTCTCGATTTCTTTTTTAAAACGTAAATTTGAAACAGATCCACCGTTACATAACACAGAGGCTATGGATTTTCAATTATGGCCTTTCAGTACGGGCATGTGCCAAAATCATCACAGATCCCGTTTCTGTGTTTGCGAGAGCTGCAGTCCTCGTTTCTTCCTCAGTTATTTTGGTATTCGGTATTTGTTTTCCTGAAGGAGAAGGTCCCGTAGGGAAGGGCATCATTCTGCGGGTCTCAGAAAAACGTTGACAGCAGTCCATTCACTGAATTATAGCGCGTCTTTGGCGATTGTCTGGAGTGAAGGAAAAGACATTCCAAGCATAGCTGCTGCTTGAGCAACTCAACAGGACGCTTTTAGCAGCAAGAGAACGCCCTTCAGATTTACAAGCAGAATCATCACTGTGATGTCACTTCATAAGGTGTGCACATGTGGGCGGCCACGTAGTGTATGCATTTGCTGTGTGCTAGTACAGCTGTGTGTGTGTGTGTGTGTGTGTGTGTGTGTGTGGAGGCTAAAGTCCTCACTACATCAACTACATGTCACTGAGTGCTGAGTCCCCACAATGCAGATTAATACCCTGAATTTGAACTGAGTTAACCCCTGATGGATGTGCTGGGTCAGGGGTTTGAGAACACGGCCGCTCCACAGCGCGTCCCCATCCGCTTCCTGACCAACCCCCCCGCCCTGTCCCGGTAACCGAGGGCAGAGAGCGACAGGGACACGGCGTGCTCAGAACGCTGGGTAGCGTGTCAGCCCCCAGCAGGCCAGAGCGTCGTTTCTCTTCCTTAGCGCATTAGCGCGTCCCGATTTACGACACGGGCCGCGGAACCACACCGCTCACCCCCCCGATTCCGCCGCGTGCGGGACTATGGTGCGCCGCAGCGATCTGTCAAAGGGGTCGCGGCGCCTTCGCGGGACCGGGGAAGGGCCGCCGGGGCACGACGGGACGCCCGCCGCTCTCAAACGGCGGCGGGTCACGGGGGCGAACGGCGGGAACGGTACGCCGCTGAGGCCCGCCGCGGCGACGTTGGCGCGACCTTCGGACAACGCTGGGAAAACATTACCAGAGCGTTGGCAGCGAACACCACGCAGGCTCACTGTCAAAACATGTCGCCGCATCTAAAATATTCACTCGTTCTTTTGGGAAGGAAGCAGCTGGATCACATAGAGCTCTCCCTGAGGACCGGCAGATTAAGCAGCTTCCTTTTCCCTCCCTTTTTAAAAACATATTTTTAAAACAAGCTGTAATTTCAAGCTGTAATATTTAAGGCTACTCCCACCCCCATCCTTTGTTAATTTGGGAGAGGACGGGCGGGCCTGTGAGTGCTCTGAAGAGCGCGCTGCCAGCCGCTGCCCGTTCTCCCGCCGCCGTGCGCTAACGGAGCGCCGCGGACTCCGCGCTGTACGGCCCCAGTGCAGACAGGGGCGCGGCTGACCCCACGAGCCGCTCCTTCGGCGCTAGCGCTGTCCGATTCGAGTACCGACCGAGGGTTAGCGTCGCTACGCGAGAGGCCGAAAAACTTCAGCTGGACGGGAAGGCCTCTGTTCGGGCCTGTTAGAGAAAGCCCAGCTAACGGCTAACGTGGCGTCCGAGGGACTGGGGACTCCTGCTGTGGAAGAGGGCTGCCATTTGCCACTGAAATCCCCCCCGGAGGTTTCACTGAGAGATCTTAAAAGAGCCACAGCAGCTACGCTACCCTCGACCCCCTTATCCGGGGATTGACATTTCAAGGTTTTGGCCTAAGGCCCCGCTGCCCCCCACCCGTCCTACCCCGCCAACTCCACACGCACATAATGGAGGCAGTGAGGCCAATCCCCTTTGTACTGATACGAATTAACACCGAGCCCCGGGGGGTTATGGGATACGTCGCCCTCATTGTCACAGGCGTGTGCCTGGGACCCCTTTAGCCCCGAGGAGGAGGATGAGGAGGAGGGGGAGGATGGGGGGGCGGGTGGCACACAGAGATACAGCAACTCATTACTGTGAGAGATAAAGCTGACATGCTCAAATGTGTGTGTGTGTGTGTGTGTGTGCGCGCGTGTGTGTGTGAGCATGTGTGCGTGTGTGTGTGTGTGTTGGATGTGTTGTAAAAAACATGCCATTCCCAAACGTGCTCTTCCACTGTCAGAAAGAGCTGGAGTCCAAATCCTGTTTGGCTTTTTAAAATTTATTTTTACTTCAGGGCATGTAACAAGAATCGTCGCTGTTTGGAGATGAAAAATAATAACTCACTGTTTTTACGTGCGGTTATTAGATTATTAGAATTAGAATTATTAGAATAGGTTATTAGAATTAGATTATTGTCATTTTTATGAAAAGGTGTACTTCCCTTCTTTATTGCCCATGACCTTTGTATACATGCGTGCACACACAAACGCACACACACAGGCACACACGCACACACTAAATATATTGTATTGTCATAACATGATTGTTTAACTAGCATTTAAATTTTGACAGCTCCCTTCAAAATTCTGGATTAAGAGAGTATTCATAAGGCCATATGCACACCCTGATGATTTGCTGTCATTGGAAACAGTCATGACAGTGCATCACAGTCACCTCCTCCAAAGTCAGGCAGGCAGGTAAAGGAGCAGCTGGCGGGGGCTGTCTGGAGTTCCCACAATGCAACATTCCCAAAGCAACATTCACAGGAAATGGCACCCTGGTCTTTTCAGCGCACGGGCGACAGTTTTGCGGCGCACGCCTCAACGGTCCCGGGCCGACGCCCGCTCTGTTCACCTGCGCCAGAGGGGGGCTTTGGGGTACGCCCAGTTACCATGCCAACGCAGCGTAGATTTTTTTGTCTGAGGGACGGGACTCGGGTGAACAACGAGCGGCTCACACCTGCCAGCGAGAGGGAGGGGCTGGGCGGAGTTACACGCTCGACAAAACCTCAAAGGGCGTTCCTGCGCACCTCCGCCACGCAGCGTTCGCGAGCGACGTGGCCCGTCGTCAGGGGGCGGGGCCCCGTGGGACGGGCGTTCCCAGAACAAGACGGGCTCTGTCCCGAAGCGGGATCAAAGGCTATGGGAGGTGCTGGCAGGTGCTGTCGCTGGGGGTTTTGGGGTGCAGGAATCGCATTTGGGCTCGTCTGATCAGATATGCGTGCGAACGGTAGATCTGTCAGGACGCCGATGGCAGGAAATAGAAGATAATTCTGACCGAGGCCTTTCAGAGAAAGTAAAAAGAAAATGCCAGAGGTGCTTCGCTGGGTGAAAACACGGGGGAAAAGAGAGGGAGGGAGAGAGGTAGAGAGAGAGGACTCTTTTGATTTTCCCTGGCAGGGGTCAGCGCATTGATTCAGTGGGTGCCAATGCGACCCCCCCCCCCCCCCCCCCCCCCCCCCCCGGGGCAGGGGGGTGCAAGCTGTGAGCGCTTTGACAGGGCAGCTGACGAGGCGGTTGCCGCGGACGAGGGCGGGGTGCTGGACGGAATCCTGCCGGTGGGGGGGGGGGGGGGGGGGGGGCGAGAGGACAGGCAGTCCAGTCTCTGTGAGTCCATCCTACTGACCACCGGCACCATTCCCAAACTCAGCATCGACCCTCTGCCAAAACCTACCACCCCAGTGTACACGCTGGACCAGGCTCAGAACTCTGCACCACACACACTCACACTCACTCACTCACACGTACAGACACTCACTCACTCTCTCACACACACATACACACACACACTCATGCACTCACACTCACACTCACTCACACACACACACACACACACACACACACACACACTCACACGTACAGACACTCACTCACTCTCTCACACACACATACACACACATACTCACTCACTAACACACACACACTCACACTCACACGTACAGACACTTTCACACTCACTCACACACACATACACACACATACTCACACACAGACACACATACACACACTCACAGACACTCACTCTCTCACACACACATACACACACATACTCACACACAGACACACATACACACACTCACAGACACTCACTCTCTCACACACACATACACACACATACTCACACACAGACACACATACACACACACACACACACACGTACAGACACTCACTCTCTCACACACACATACACACACACACACACACACACACACTCACTCACTAACTCACTCACTCACTCACATACACACACACACACACACACACACACACACACACTCTTTAAATCACCAGTATACACAGTATCAGCCTCAGAGCCATAACATGGCATACAGGAAGGAAGGGAGTATAATTATGCAGGGCTGCTTTACCATTCTCACCTAGAGAATCCAGCCAACATTTTTGTGGGTGCTCGTATAACCACGCCCCTCAAATGCCTCTTTAAGCTGGCGGTACATTTATTTTGGTACTTTGTGTGGATTTTATGGCGCCTACAATTTCCTTATTTACAACCCTGTTTAATTCCCAGGTCTACCCTGAGCCAAGAGAGGCTGCAGTGCCTAATAGCCCCACCTACAGTGCATAGGGGGCTGTTAAGCATCTCTCTCAGGTGCCTATTCCTTTCAGAGCTACTTTTCACCACTACAGGCTGAATGCACTGCCCTGCCACACAAGTGAACCTAACCCTTCTATAGGCCTTTAAGATGTAAGATCACAAATACAGTGTGTGATTGGAATGCTCATGAACATTCCAAAGCTGATGTAACTATCACTATCACTATCTCTAGAACAAAAAAAAAACATTCCAAAAAAACTTACACCTCAAAGTGATAAACTGGGCTACACAGACTGCAGTGATGCTGGACATTCAGTGTGGAATCATAATGAAAACCACTGTCTCTCTGGAGCCGCCCCCACTGAGCTGCTGTGGCAGATAGCCAGTGGGGGCAGAACTCTGCAGGTTGTGCTGTTTTCAGTGCTGGAAAGTGGAAGGGCATGGATGGAGTGGTAAGGGGCATTTTGGGGTGGGGCTGGGAGTAGTGGGTGGACTTAGGAGTGTTGGAGTGGTACAGAGGGGTGGGGCTGGTAGTAGTGGGTGGAGTTAGGAGTATTGGAGTGGCACAGAGGGGTGGGGCTGGGAATAGTGGGTGGACTTAGGAGTATTGGAGTGGCACAGAGGGGTGGGGCTGGGAATAGTGGGTGGAGTTAGGAGTGTTGGAGTGGTACAGAGGGGTGGGGCTGGGAATAATGGGTGGAGTTAGGAGTATTGGAGTGGCACAGAGGGGTGGGGCTGGGAATAGTGGGTGGAGTTAGGAGTGTTGGAGTGGTACAGGGGGTGGGGCTAGGAGAAGTAGAGTGGCACAGATGGGCGGGGCTGGGAATAGTGGGTGGAGTTAGGAGTATTGGAGTGGCACAGAGGGGTGGGGCTGGGAATAGTGGGTGGAGTTAGGAGTGTTGGAGCGGTACAGGGGGGTGGGGCTGGGAGAAGTAGAGTGGCACAGATGGGCGGGGCTGGGGCAGGCTGAGTGGCAGGGTGGGGCTTGGCAGATGGGAGGCATGCTGCTCGGTACCTGTGAGTCGGAGATCTCAGAGGGCTTCTCAGTAAGGCTGCTGCTCTCTGCAGGGATCAGGTCGTTGTATTTGGTGCTGACGTCCTCGTCCGAGTAGTGCAGGCTGCCTGGGCTGGGCCGGGGTGGAGATCTGAGGGAGCAGAGGATAGACACATTCAGTAAACATCTATCCCCCACTCAGAGACACATTCATTAAACATCTATCCCCCACTCAGAGACACATCCATTACAGTTTTTCTCGATTGCTAACACACGAAAACTGGTTCTTTTAGCAAAAACTCCCAAATTATTACTTCAGTTTTCAGAGGACCAACACATCTCTCAAAACTAAAAACACTTTTCACTTGTTTTAACACATGCTGCAAATTGTCAAACTTTTTCTGCAAATCTCTACAAACAAATGCTCTCATGAATCACTGGTTACACACTGTGCTCATGCAACAAACACTAGTAGTCAAAACAGTTAACTCAAGTCATCACAACCTAATCTCAGGTAACACACCTTTCTCTAGGTGCAAACACTTGGCAGCAAAATTGTTTACACACCGGTCACAATCTCTGGATCAATAAATAGGGCCACAGTTTGCGTCTGTGTGCTTCTGAACAATGGATCCTCAAAATGGACAAGCTGTCCAAAGATCAGGAAGACAAAGGAGACGAAGAGGCAGGAGACAATTTGTCCCAGACGAAATACGTGCCACCTTGATTGACCATGTGCTGGTGCATGGTATGATGATGAGGGAAGCTGGACAGAGAGTTCAGCCAAACTTGAATCGTTTCACAGTGGCATCCATTGTCCATACTTGCAGACAAGAAAACAGGCACTATAATTTATTGTAATGTTACATATTGTATCTGCTGTACTGCTGTGAGAGGATATGCTGTCTATGTAATGTTGAAGTGTATTTACAGACTATATGTTCTTTAGATTTTATTGCTGTTTTTGTTTATAGTGCTGCATATACTGAGTTCCTTTTATGAATGCTACTCTCCTTTGAAAATACTACATTTTTTTGTTCCTTCAACTGTGTTGTGGTTACTGTCCAGTACTTTTCATTCAGCATCACTTTTCAGTACTACAGATAAAATATTTGGAAATTTGCACACTCCCTCATTTGTTAGTAGTGTCACATTGCAAAGATCAAAATCTGAAAACCATAAAATAAGTAGAATAACCAGGAGAAAATAACTCCTGACGCACTGCTATACAGTTTTTCTCAAATGTTTACACACTAAAACTCGAACTATGCACACGATGGTGAAAACCTGAAGCTCATATGTCAACAACAAAGACTATTTCCGCAAAACTCTAAGCACAATTCCTTTGTTTTCACTCAAATAGCAATTCTAAATCACATTTTTGCACAACTCTACACACAAAATCTCATTATTTAGCACAATTTTGATAATCAAGCCTTGTTTGTTCACATGGAAAACACTGGCCTTCAAATGCCAAACTTTAAGTACCAATTGGTCTCACTCATGCCACACCTGCTCAAACTCAATTGGCTAAACTTTTCAATTGTCTGCCAGAGCATAAAAGAGACCTCAGGTGACTTCTACTGTGTTGGAAAACAATGGAGGAACACGCAGCACAGCAAGGTAGAGGTAGAGGTAGAGGAGGAGGAAGAGGAGGTGTACGTGTACGAGGTGGACGAGGACGAGGAAGAGGGAGATGAGATAACATTTAAAATGAAATACGTGCAACTTTGGTTGATCACGTATTTGTTTTTTGTTTTTTTTACAGCAGGCCTACAAACTACGATTTTTATCTTTGCAGTCTGCTGAACAAAGATTTATTTTACCGTAACAAATAAAGATATGCTTTGTTACCTTTTTGAATTTGTTCATTGATTTCATATATGACAACAGATCATTACATCCATTGTCCAGACTGACACAGTCTAAGCATGTTCTCGTTTTGAGAAGACACAAATGTTATCTATTTTGGCAAAACTCATAATTCACTGATAAGGAAAAAGGAAAAACACTTCTAACAATGTTCAGTATGACTCATGATGGAACCTGGGTTGCGAGTGCAGCCCAACTGGACCTCATTGGCAGGGCAATGCAGTAAAATGTGCATTGTATCATACACAATAACAACAACACTCAAAGTGATAACGGTTCACACACTTTGCTGTACTGTACTGAATTAGAATTAGGTTTACCTAGCAAATTCACTATTTATATGATGATATATTTACTGTATTGTATCATGGCAACAGTCTTTATATTTACTATAAAATTGCAGCTTATTTTGGGACCCCTTGAAAAGAAAACTAAAACCTCAAAAAAGGATAAAAAAATAAGCAATTTTTACACGATTTTATACACTTGAATATGTAACATGACCTCATGAGGCCAGAACATATATACAGTATTTTGATGGTTGTGTTTTTAAATTTATCGCACCAGTGTGAAATCAATGTTCAATAAGACCTATTCATATGAGGCCTGTGTGAATCATTTTGATGTAAAAAGTCAGTTTTGAGAAGAGAGAACATGGTTTTGAATGCATGAATGCATTTTGCAAGAGATTTGTGTAGTTTTGGCAAAAGGTTAACCGTTGCTGTGCTTTGTGTGTAGAGTTTTGAGAAACTGAGCTATAGTTTCAGAAAACGTGTTTAAACAATTGAGAAAAACTGTAAAAGGTTTTTGCAGTAGTGCTTTGAATTTATTTCACTGGTGTGTTATGGGTAATCTACATTGTCTGTGTTTTCGATGGCTTGTGTGTGCCATTTGAAGGCAAAGTTTAATTTTGATGGAAGTGTATATGTTTTTGAGAAGATAATTTGAGTTTGGCATGGATGTTTGAGGTTTGTGCTGATTGATGTGTAGTTTTGGGATTGTGTTAATAGTTCTGAGAAAAAGTGGAATTGTTTCATTAAATGTGTCTTAGCAATAAAAAAAACTGTAAACATCTATCCTCCACTCAGGGACACATCTAATAAACACCTATCCCCCACTCAGAGACACATCCAATAAACATCTATCCCCCACTCAGAGACACATCCAATAAACATCAATCCCCCACTCAGAGACACATCCAATAAACATCTATCCCCCACTCAGAGACACATCAATTAAACATCTATCCCCCACTCAGAGACACATCCAATAAACATCTATCCCCCACTCAGAGACACATCCAATAAACATCAATCCCCCACTCAGAGACACATCCAATAAATAGCAATCCCCCACTCAGGGACACATCCAATAAACATCTATCCCCCACTCAGAGACACATCCAATAAACATCTATCCCCCACTCAGAGACACATCCAATAAACATCAATCCCCCACTCAGAGACACATCCAATAAATAGCAATCCCCCACTCAGGGACACATCCAATAAACATCTATCCCCCACTCAGAGACACATCCAATAAACATCTATCCCCCACTCAGAGACACATCCAATAAACATCAATCCCCCACTCAGAGACACATCCAATAAACATCAATCCCCCACTCAGAGACACATCCAATAAACATCTATCCCCCACTCAGAGACACATCCAATAAATAGCAATCCCCCACTCAGAGACACATCCAATAAACATCAATCCCCCACTCAGAGACACATCCAATAAATAGCAATCCCCCACTCAGGGACACATCCAATAAACATCTATCCCCACTCAGAGACACATCAATTAAACATCTATCCCCCACTCACAGACAATTACATCCAACATTTACATAAGCTTACCACTGGAGCCACTGCCCATCCCTGTGAACCACAATTATCCCCTCAAACTAAGGGCTGTAACTCTGGCACTACAGAACCACAGGATCTGTGACCTTCTGCTTTCACCTTCAAATAAGGAACTAAGAAACCAGATGGGAAGAGTTAACTGTGTAAGCAGTGTTTTAATTCATTGAGTAAGTGCCAAGTAACAATGAAAACCAGCAGAACCAGCATCAGGGCTGCCACCCTGGGCAACGATACAGAATAATGGTTGGAGAGCTGGGCTAGTGGCTGCAGGTTTGGTTCTCAAGTGGAGAAATGCCATTGTGCCCTGGAGGGCACTCAATCAGAATTGCTTCAGTAAATATGCAGCTGAACAAATGGATAATGGACACAAATGGATTTTATGTTTAAAAAAAAAAAAATGAAATTAAAAAAAGCAGTTGCCCTGGATAAAACATCTATAAATGTGGTTGCAGACCACTGCTGTGTAAATGTTCAGAGATCTTCTCCTGTAATCTGTATTCTTTAATAACAGACAGACAGACAAACACACGGAGACAGACAGACAGACATTCCATTGGTGCATCTCAGCCAAGAAAAACAAGCAGCTGAATATAGTGATCACAAGAAAGCAAATTAGAAAAATTATCTGAAGATTAAAATCTTTGGCATATCAGAGGGAAATAAAAATTAAAAACACAAGAAGGTTTTCAAAAATCAGGGACAGCTTGAGGGCCTCCTGGAACACAGATCACAACACTGACTCAACAGCAAGAAGCGAAAAAGGAGGGAAAATCTGTCTTCGCAACATGTAAAGTAGGAACACATTTAGGGATATAGACCGCCACTCTCCTCCATTAAAGGCACACTGTGTGATGCAAGTATATTTCCCCCGACACAACAGGTCTGAGATCAGCTTGCTAAGCCCCAGTTATAAGTGTATCAGCATCTCCTTTCAATCCTGGTCCAGAGCAAGCTCCTATGGCCAAAACGCCCTAAATGGCCAGAGAGAGAGGCGACTGTAGAGGGGAGAGAGGGGTGGCTGCAGACTTCACAAACATCATGGGACACACATGAAATTCCTACAAATCCTGAGGCTGTCTGTGAATTGCTTAGTTCCACTGATTGATAAGCACTCTGGGGGGGGGGGGGACCTTGTGACTTATTGGGAAAAGAGCAGGCAGAGTTTGAACCGCCAATGAGAGGGAGGAGAGAGTGAGAGAGAGAGGGATACAGAGGGAGAGAGAGAGAGAGAGAGGGAGGAAGAGAAAAAGAGAGCGATTGAGTATCTGCCTCCTCTACTTTCATGCCCGATCTCCCTGCCAGTGAAACTCTGAAAGTTTCCCACATCTGTTTTTGCTAATTGTTTCCTTGTTTTCTCCACAAGATTCCTACTCTTTTCCTAGATTGAAATGTCAGGGGGTGGTGGGGTCTTTGTCTTTGCAAGGTCTTGAGATGGCGATCGCCAGAATCAATCCTGCGAAAGTAATGAACATCAGTTGGCCCGTGTGTAAATCACATTAAAAGAGCAATGCGAAACGGCCTTTGAAGTAAGGCCGCAAAAAAAAAAAAAAAGTTTGCAATGTATGGCAAGAATTTTTTTTCATCTTTGCATGAATAAACTGCCTTGATTTAATTATGGAAAGCTGAAGAGAAAATGGGAGAGCGAGAGTGAGAGAGAGAGAAAGAGAAAGAGGGAGATAGGGAGAGAGAAAGAGAGAGAGGGGGACAAAGAGAGAAGGAGAGAGACAGAGAGAGAAAGAAAGAGAGAGAGAGAGAAATAAAGAAAGAGAAAGAGAGAGAGAGACAGAGGCAGGAGAAGCTGCAGACATTTTGACATGAGCTCAGCAGACATTGGGGAGAACGCGGCTGCACGTTTGTACTTCTCTCCTGGGTTTTGGTGGTTACAAAGAACATTGAGCTCCTGACCTTCTCTGACAGTAATGGAAGTCCCAGAGAGAGGGCCAAATGCACCCCTTTTCCACTGAAGCAACCCCCCCCCCAACTGAACCCTCTCAGAATGTTTCCAGGCCCAGCTAAATGTGCCAACTCTGATACACAGCACCCCCACTGTGGACCATCAGATAGAATGTTTAAATATGAGAGATATGAACACAGATTTATATGCACATGAAGAGGGGGGTAAATGTATGTTTATGGAATTCTTAAGCATAACCTTTATTGCCAACGTATAAACAAAACTTTTACGTAGCATTTACATTGCATTCATTCATACAGCTGGATATGTATTGAAGCAATGTAGGTTAAATACCTTGCTCAAGGGTACAACGGCAGTGTCCTACCTGGGAACTGAACCTGTGACCCTTAAGTTACAAGACCAGGTCCTTATAGCCATTATACTGCACTGTCGCCCCAAGACCAGGTCCATACCCATTATACCGCACTGCCTCCCCATTATAGTGCACATTTTTGTGATGAGTGCAAAGATGCCATAGCGATCTACAGCTCATCTATAGATCTATAGACGTGTCCCACGCTTATATCTCTGGTAAGAGGAAGCGGATGCCGCGGGGCTGTACGGATGTGCAGCCATCCGGCAGCTAAACGGCCGGCCGCCTCTTATGGACCACTGGAAACTCCGCCAACAGTCATTTTTTTGTTTCGTTTATTTGTTTTGTTCTCGCTGACTGAGCTGACACAACATCATTACACACTTCAATAGGCCCGCCCCGGGGCTGATGGTAACCAAGGGCAACAGCGGATAGGTCACGAGGATCACGGGTGCGGTGGGGGGGGGGGGGCAGGAATGGACCGGAACCGGGGCCCGGGGGGGGCGGGGGGTTGCTGCTGCGAGCAAGTGAAAAAAAGAGTTAAACGAGGCGGTCCAAGTTCTGTCCCGGCGCTGGATATGGATCTGGTATCGGACTTTAGGGGCCGGCAGTGGTTTTCCGCTTTTACTGGGCAAAAATGGAACGGAGGGGTAATGAGGGCTCGTTTCAGGGCAGGCCCGCCCTCCCTGCCATGTCCCTGCACAGTGTCCGCGAGGCCTGGATGACCGGACCCCCCCTCATCGAACCCGGAGCCAGAGAGAGGGCTGCGTGACGGGCCTAATGCAGGGATCGCTCCCTCAGCATGCTGGGAAACGGGGTCCCTCCTCCGCCCTCGCGTAAGAGCCAGCAGGGCCGCTCTTTACCCAGCCACCGGCCTGGCAGCCCTCCGTGTTCAAGCTGACATACTGAATACACCGCCGCGAAACATGTTCACCATAAGTGTTTTCACTTATTTTCAGAGAGGTCCTCGTAACTATTGCAGTACTTTGCATTTCTGTGAGGCTCAAGGTCGCCGTGACGGCGGCCTGACTCAGCAGCTAAGCTAAATTGAGGATTATTATGGGATTTTTTGGCCGGTTGCTAAAAACGCTACGTCGCCCTTGCCTGTGGTGCCCCGTCTACACAGAACTCTTCCAGCAGGTCACCCTGTTCCCTGTCACTGCCCTGGGGGGAAACATGACCCCCCCCATCCCACCCCCCCCACAGCAGCACTTAAAATGAGGCAGTAAATGAGACGGTTAATCGCACGATGAAAAATGCTGTTCCAGTGTTAGCGGGGGTCAGAGAGGAATTATGATAAACTGCACCAGCTCCCCCATAACACACACACACACACACACTCCCAACTTCCTCCATACTCAGAGAAGTTCTTAAATAATTAAACAACCCCCTCCCCACCCAGCCCATAAGGATGGTAGCCTTCATTCAAACACCCCCCTCTACTTGCCCCATCCCTAAATCATACATTCCCATAGCGCTGTGTTGAAGGGCCCCCCTACCCCCTCCCCCGTCCTGCTCTATCAGGACCTCGTTAGCAGCAGCCCTTCAAAGACAGGGAGCTGCTTCTCAGCCTTTGATCTCCCAATCAGCCAATCGGGGCTCAGTGAGCAGGAAGGAGATGAGTCTGAATAGGCTGACCTTCACCTGCCTGTTTCCCTCCGCATACCTACTGCCTACTGGACACACACACACACACACGCACTCACACACACATACACTCACACACTCACAAACACACACACACACTCACACACACACACACACACACACAAACACACTCACACACACACACACACACACACACACACACACGCAGGCGCGCACACTCACACACACACACGCACACACACAGACACATGCACGTACACACACACACTCACATGCATGCACGCACGCACACACACACTCACACACACACACACGCACACACACACACATGCACGCACACATACACACTCACGAACACACTCACACAGACACACACACGCACTCACACACACATACACAGTCACACACACACACACACACACACACTCACAAACACACACACACTCACAAACACACTCACACACACACACACACACACACACACATACACTCACACACTCACAAACACACACACACACACACACACACACTCACACACACACACACACACACACTCACAAACACACACACACTCACAAACACACTCACACACACACACACACACACACACACATACACTCACACACACACATGCACACACACACGCACTCACACACACATACACAGTCACACACACACACACACACACACACTCACAAACACACACACACTCACAAACACACTCACACACACACACACACACACACACACATACACTCACACACTCACACACACACTCACACACTCACACTCACACACACACACTCACACACACACACACACACTCACACACACACACACACACACTATATGAGGCTTTGCAGCATATGCAGCCCAGCCCTGCAGCCACTCTCACCTCGTGAGCGTCAGGCCCTGTCAGACTAAGCCCCGCCCCCCCAGCGGATGAAAAGCCCTTTGTCTGCTCCACTGTGCGGCCCGGCTCGTCCCCAGGGGGCGCTGTCAGCCCCTCTGATGGACTGCTTCCCTGCCCCATTTTCATGTCCTTATGTCATGTTAGGAAACGCGTATGCCCTGCCTTATGAACAGCCTGCAGCCGTAATGTCTGCTGCTTCAGAAAGCCTCTAGACTGCGAGCCTCCCTGAGGTTGATGGCAGGCCTGGGGTGGACCAGCGGGGAGGAAACGGGGGGGGGGGATTGGGTGGGCGTGGCCTGGAGAACAGTGCGATCCCAGCGGTCTTACCCAGGGAACATTTCTGCGGTGGAGAGTCGGTGAGACGCCGTCTAGACATGCAGGCGAAAACCCGGCACCGTTTGGCTGAAAAGTGAACATTTTCTGGCTGACTAGAACATAGTTAGGATACACCCGGCCAAAGCCTGAGCTATACTGGGGATAACCTATCCGTTTACCGTTTACATCAAAAGCTCTCTCTGAACCTGGATTTCCACACCTCTACACGCCTAGATTTCAGCTTCTGCTCACCGGGCACCTGAATACCGACCCCCACCTGAAGAGCCTTAGGCCGCCTCAGGTATTTTAAACCCTCGCACCTTGAGCAGGCCCGTTTCAAAGAGGAGGCCGATGAGTCGGGTTGGGGGGGGGGGGGGGGGGGTAACATCTGTGAATTCCAGGCGCCTGCTCTAAGCCGCACCGCGGGCCCGCGGGCCAGCGACCTTTCATCCCACCGGCACACACAAAAGAAGGGATGAGCGGAGGGCAAGGATGAAGGGATGGGGAGATAAGTCTCCAGGGCAGCTCTCCAGAGGGGCCCCCAGGACCCGGCTGTAGGGGCCCGAGGCCGTGCTCTTCCTAAAACACCTTTACCTGCACCTCGGGGCACGGCTTTAGGGTTTGGAGCAACCTCAAACCTGCCAGACATGCTAAAGCAGCCCCATGCTATAGAGCTGAGTTACCCAAATACAGACACCCCCCTCCCCCCCGAATTACCCAAACTCACTAACCACTGTCTGATTCATCAAAAACACAGTTCAGCGAATGCTGCAGGCGGTGAAATGGAGGAGTTATGTGTAAAAAGTCATTTCTGAAATTATTATATACTATAGTGTATAATAATACCCCAAGAATCTGCACTTTCTCCACATTTTATTTTTTTAATGATCACAGAGACAAATCAAGAAAAAAATATGTGTTTGTCCCAAACATTATGGAGCTCACTGCATATACCAGCATGTAATCTACAATCAGAATGATGGGGATATAGGCTGAGGTAAGGGGATGTACATACTTCAGATTCATTTTTATTTATTTATTAGTTTATTTGTCAGGGACAACGCAGAAAACATTGTAGCAGGTTACAATAACATGAAACAGATGCATAAAGGATTTCTAGCCAAGGCATGTATATGTATCATTGATTTTTTATTTGGATTTTGAATCCATACTGAAGTTAATCTAACACTGTATGCACTGTGTGACTCTGTATAAGAACATCTGCTATGTGAATGATTGTAAATGACAGAAATGACAGCACAGGCTTAGTTTGATTAGGATTAATTAAAGGGAGCTTATTAGTATGAAAGTATGCGAGCCACAACACGGTGATGAAGTGATCTGTCTGTCACTGGGTCAAACGATAGCGCGGGCTCGATGACATCACTTTCATCAGAGCTAATTCCACCAGGAGAGGGGGCGTGGCTGTGATCATATCCATGACTACCCCCCCACCCCCCACCTCCGCCCCCCCTGTGCTGTGTGTAAGGAGGGCCTGTGTCGGGACGTCCTGACTGGAGGCAGCCAGCCAACCTTCCCCTGATTTATGGTGGTGTGTGGGCAGGGCAAACTTCCAGGGAGAGGAACGAGCGGCTCCCACCTCCCGTACGTACGCCACCTCTCCAAAATCTACAGCAGGGCAGCTGACCCCCAAACCAGGGACCCACAGGGCAAACAGAACACACTGCTGGGACACTGCCTTCATGTGACTGCATGGTACATGTAGAAACTGCCCTAAACGTCTGTATGAGAAGCATTATAAATAAAGTTTTATTATTATAATTATTATTATTATTATTATTATTATTATTATTATTACAACATTATTATTTTGTCTTAATTTTGTATTCTTTTAATTCTGCAAAGTACTAATTATTTTTGGCTGAATGTTGGAATATTAATCCGTTCAGAAGGACGCAGGTCGCAGGGGTGAACATGGTGGTTAGTTTCCCATGGTTACCAGGGCTGTCTGCTCCAGAACAGAGCACACAGCCCAAATGACCCGTCAGAGAGATTGACCGATGATGAGGACTCTGAGAAAGGTGCGCTACACGTCCTGGATCGTGGGGCAGCGGGATAAATGATCTCATAATGCCCGACTCAATCACTGCGTGTCACTCTATTATTTAAGGCGGAAACGCACATGATTTAATGACACCATCAATACCAAGTCATTACACTCTTTCCAGTACTTGATGGCCTCCTTAACAGATGAGGTGGTTTTTCTTTTTTTTATATAATGATGAATTTTCATTCTGACCAATAAATAACTCAAGGCTCAAGGCTCAAGTTACATTTATTCCTACCCAACAGCTCATTGTTGCCTGATTCCAGGTCTTGTTAACTGCCAACAGGCAGTCAGGGAATGACGTGTGGAATAATATACTTAAGGATGAGGCTGTGCAATAGCTGCTTTTTAATTTATGCGTTATGTTAACCCTTCTAGAGCTCAAATACGCGATTAGAATGTTCCTGACTGAACATTCTAATGCTGAAGTAACAACCACTACTGGCGATCGAAAGCAGTGGAGTTATAGAGCACTGAAAATCCCCCCCCCAAAAAAAATCCAAAAAACCTACGCTTTAAAGGGTTAATTTTTTCTAGACTAAACACCGTTGCTGTTGTACCCCTTAGTGAATTGTAAGGACTGGTTCTTCCATAAACTGCAGCTGATGAAACTATATCCCCTGGACATTGATAAAGTACCCATCTCTCTACCTGTCCATTCCTACCCCTATGTCGGCGGTGTGCCCACCTGGTGTAGACGCCGTTCTTGCGGCAGAAGGAGTTCTTGACGGACAGCCGGCGGTTGTTGAGCTCCAGGGCGGGGAAGCGGCCCTCGTCCAGGCTGACCATCTCGCCGTGGGTCAGGGCGTTGCAGTTGGAGGTGTTGCCTGAGGAGAGGTACGGAGACACTGTGTGACCACAGGCCGCAGACACGGCAGGGGGTTAGTCTGGGGCTACAAAGCAACGCTAACCAATGCTAACTTTACCCACAACTACCATATTACGACTACAATTACTACTGTTATTCATTTCACAGCAGAGTACATCTTACACACTACAGCCTCTACTACATTACTATTATAACACCACTACTGCTATGGCTGGGCAAAAGTGTATACCATGCAGGTCTGGCTGCTACTACAACCACCAAATGCTACAGTACTGCTATTACAAGAAGTAAAACTACTGCTACTACTGCTGCTGCTACTACACGTATAGCATTGGTCAACCCTATGTAAGTGTTAAAGGGCTACAACTGGCACAGTTTCAACAACTTTACTCCAGCATTACTCCTTCCTTGTGTACCAGCTACCATGAGCAGCAGTTGAGCTCTGTGCCGCTGCTGTTACCGCTAGTTCTATATATGATTTCCACTGTAGTGCCACAGAATGCTGAAACACTTGGGTGTTAAAACGATGCAAAGAGCAGATCTTAATATGGCCCTGTGGAAAGCCTGTGTTTAGACTCTGTCAGTAACTACAGAGGTGCGGAGGAGGTGTCCGTCTTTCTGACACCGACCCGGCACGTCTGCAGGTCGCGGGACCTCCCCGTGCACCCATTCCCAAAAGCCCTGGGCGAGAGGTGGGGCAGGAGGGCAACGGGAGGCGAGCCTGTGATTGAAGGCAGAATTTGGGGAGGCAGGGGTGCGGGGCGTCTCGGGGCAGGGGAGCGGTTAAACAAACCGCCGTCAGAGGAGCGGTGGCGGTCCCGCGGCCCGCCGGGCTGGGGTCTGAAAAAGTGCCTCTTTGTGTCCCGCTAAAACGCGGCCCTTGTGTTTCCCCTCTCAGCTAGAAACGTGTTTACTGACCCGAGCCGGCCCAGGACAGGCCCGACAGGGCCCAGCGCAAACTGCCGACAGAGCCAAACACCCTGCTGATGTCACAGCCACGCAAGAGTGAGCAACTCTCTCTCTCTCCGTCTCTTTCCCTCACTCTCGCTATGACTCTCTTTCTCCCTTGCTTTCTCTATGTCTCTCTCTCCCCCTCGCCCTGGGGCAAAGGGCACCTTAAAGACACACACAGGACCGCGCCGCGGCGAAGGGCAGGGGTGACTCAGCCGGGCCGGCACAGACTTGAGTCACCGTGGGCAGGGCGGAAAACTGAACTTCGTATCATTGCTAATGGCAGCCATTTATAGAGCCGACGCATCGATCTGCAGCCGTCCTGTCCTTTAAAGAAGGGGATCGGCGTCAGGCTGTCTATCCCCCGCCTTCGCTTTCCAGTTAAATACAAGTAAAAATAAAAGAGAAACAGAATGTGAAACAAAAACAGAAATGTGAATGATTGTAAAGGTCATGCTGTTTTTGGACTCACAGGTCAAACGCTACACATCAGGTTATGGCAGTGCTAGTGCATATCTGTCAGACCGTGACTGATCGACAGGTGGCCTGACCCTGGGGTTGAAGTCAGGATCGGGCTCGGACAATTAAGATCTGAGCAGGAAACGAAACCTCTCAGCTTCCCAGCAATGCCCGAGCCCCTCCCCCCATCCTCACACACGCTAGCATTCTGACTACAGGCGCGCTCTCCGCTCTACAGGTACGTTCTCCGGCCCACCTGACTCCGACTTCTTGGCGTACTTCTTGCTCTGACCTCTGATGATGAGGATGAAGACCAGCAGGAGGATGAAGATGAGCCCCACCAGGGCCACCACCACCAGAAACCACCACTCCTCATAGAAAGGCGCCACCTTCTGGGCTGGAGGGTGAAGTGAAAAATAATTAACACAAGATGGACAAGCCAAGCTGGCATTAAATATTAAATATGAGCTTTGAAATAAAAATTTAAAAATGGACATGCAAGCACAAGTAGATATTTCATGTGAGTACAAAATTGTGATGGCCTGAAATATAACATGAAATATTAATATTTGATGAAACTGAATGTATGTCATTTAACTACATATTTCACACTCATTTGCACATTACATTTACAAAAGAAAAAAGAAAAGAAAGGAAGAAAATGTAAAAAAATGAAGGATGACGTCTACAGACTCAAACTGACCAGACACGGAGGGCGAGGGTGGACTGGGAGAGCCATAGCCGTAGTCGTTGACGCCGATGACCCGGAAGTCGTAGCTGACCCCTTGCTTCAGGATGTCCATGTTAAAGGTGTATGATGTCACTTCCTTTGGGATGTCCTTGATTAAGATATCCCACAGGCCTTCATCTGTGATGAAGTAAATCATATGAGTGAATAAGACGCGTGGCTCGGGGCAGGTGACTTCCTATATTCAACCCTTTCAACACTGCTTTGTGTATTCAATATGCACACTGATCACCAGGAGCAGTGCTATAATAATAATAATAATAAATAAATAAAAAATTCCTTTTACACGTTTGCTGACAAAAGTGCTTCAAAGGGAACAAAGACACACAACCATAATACAGTGTAAAAAAAATGTTATTTTTTAAATCCATGTCTATTGAGGTCTACTTGCAGACCCAACTACCATGTCTATGCTGGTATCTGGTAGAGTTATGTGTTGCCTGATTGGAGGTAACAGAATGGTGGGTGGGTGGCTGGCTGGCTTTGAGGCCAGAGGTGATTTTTTGTGGGGAGGAGATGGGAGTTAGTCGGGGTGTAAGTGATACCCTACCAGCCTGGGGCAGTGACAGCCGGCTGGCCATAGGCACTCTACCCAGCCCACACTCCCTTAACCTGCTGTGCGCCTAATTTTCAACCCCCCCCCCCCCCACTCCTGCACACATACACACACACACACACACACACACACACACACACCATCCCCTGTTTCCCAGTAACAATGTAATCAACCCACCTTTCTAAAACTCTATCTCATCCACCCTCCCCAATCCATCACTGAGACCTGTCAGTCAGGGCTGAAACCTGACAACCATCGCCGGTCTGGGCCAATCAATGCATCCCGATCGATACCCCATTAAAAAGCTGAGAAACCCAGCTGCGTGAGGCTGCTGTTGATTTTCCGCACCCCCCCCCCCACTCTAATGGTGCTCTTTGTCACAGTACCTGTACGTGTTAATCCATTACCCACAAAGCCCTCACTAACGATAACATCCACCTCCCATCCACAGCTTTTTACGCTAAATACACCATCGAGATTAATGGAACTGAGAGGCTTTAAAGACCCCCTTAATGGATGGAGCGAACACATTCTGCCAATCCCTGACTCATATGAACCAACCAGAAAAAGATCTCTGCAGTAACTACACTGTAATTGGCTAGATCACCGTTAGATCACAACGGCTCCGCCCATTCTTGATGCCGGCAGAAGCTGAATTTTTGAATGTCATGAAGGGAAAAAGACAGAGAAACAGAACCCCACCTGCCCACCTGCCCACCCGCTTCTCCCCTCCTCCCCAGGCGCTCACCTGAGGGTCTGGCCTCGATGACGTAGCGCGTGATGGGGGCTCGTCCGGGGTCGCCGTTGGCCCAGTGGATGGTGAGCGCCGCGCCGTAGCGGGAGATGAAGGGCTCGCCGGGGGGGCCGGGGGCTCCTGGGGGGGGGGGGGAGGAGGCAGGGGCGTGAAGCAGGGTGCAAAAGACCGTAAAAATCTCAGAACCGCTATGGGAGTCTGTGACACAGGACAAACTGTGCCACTAAGTTTGTGTAATACCGTCAACTTTGTTGGCAACCTATCGGAGGATTTGGTGACATCTGTGGTGACTGGTGGTCACAAAAGTTCAGTTACACACTCAAAATGCTAGAGTTCCATTCAAAATGAAGCTATTACTAGAAGCACATTCAGTCTTTATTTTACGTCTTTTTATTCTATTTTAGAAGATAATCCAGTGGTAGCGTATTTTTAAGAAAGAAGACTACCTAGAGATAACCAACAACGTCATCAGACATTGTAATGTTGAGCAACATATCAAACCTAATTTTAAAGACGCTTTTTGGATTTTAGGCTCTTGTTCTTTATTACGCATGAAAGTTCCTCTGTGTGTATAACATTTGAATAACTGGCCAGATTTTCACACCCGACACCACAAGTGAAAAATACAAACTGTCACATCCACAATACCATCAGACAGACAGACAGACAGATTGACGGAGGGACAGACGGACCTTCCCCGGGCCCGGTGGTGATGTTAGCCTCCACCTGGGGTCCGTAGGTGAAGGTTTTGGCTCGGATACGAAAGTTGTACGTGACCCCGTCAGCCAGATCCTTGATTTTCATCCAGAAGGGGGCGCTCCCCTTCACGTCCACAGTCACAATCTTACTGACTCCTGGGGGGGAGGGGGAGTGAAGACAGGAGTCGGCACAGGCCACTGAGGACTCTAGACAAACACACCGCATTTAGAGTCTGTCCCGGGTAACATCACACACACACACACACGCACACACAGACACACATGCACACACATGCACACACAGACACATGCACACAAACACACACATACACGCACGCACGCACGCACACACACACACGCACACAAACACACACATACACGCACGCACGCACACACACATGCACACACATGCACACAAACACACACATACACACAAGCACGCACACACGCAAACACACACACACAAATATACATACCACACACACAAACACGTATATACAAGCACGCAAACACACACACATAAAGCAGACATTTCACACAATGTAACACACACATAATGCACAGATTTCCACCAATCAGAGCGCAAGCTGCTCTGCAGGGTAAACAGGGCACAGAAGCTGCTGGGGTCAATCGCTCTGTTCAGACAGGAAGCAACCGCACCCACGGCCCCAGACCTGCTTCTCAGGTGATCAGGTGTCAATTATTTCAAAGTTTGGGGTCAGGGACATCCGGCCACCTGCTGCTACTGCCACAGGTGTTAACTCGCCCCTTTCAGCAAATCTGGCAGCGCAAGGATGGGCCTGGATAGGTCACGCTATCCCCCAAGGGTTAGGGTTTAGCCTCCCGTTGCCATGGTAATCGATAAGGAATAACCCAATTGTGAGGTCTCGGGGAAACGGGCCAGTAGGAGGGTCCCCTTGGGAGCGGGAGGCCTGGGGCCTCACGACATTCGGCTGGGCCCCCTGACAGAGAGCGATCGATACCCACCCCATCTGTGCCATCTGCTGCCCTGATCAGAGCAGGATATCCTGAGAAGTGCCGTGCCATACAAACACATACAAACTCTCACAACTACAAGAATATTTAAAAATGAGTCATCACCAAAGCACAATCTTAAACACACAGATAAACAAACACACACACTGCTTAAATGCTAATAATAAAAATGCTAACCATTGTCTTTAAAAGTTAAGGAGATCTCTGGGTGGTGCGCAGGACAGCAGCTTTTGTTTGGACTCACAGCTTGACTGCTCAGCGTAGAGGCACGCTTAGCTTAGCTTAGCTTAGCTTGTAACAACCCAGATGCCGCTGCCGGCTACGCTTTCCAGAAACAATCACTTAGACTGTTTCACAGAGCCTCACAGATTTACAGCCGGTCAGGGCCCGACGTACTCTACAAGCGCTATACGCATCTTAGCTGCTAGCCCTGGAGCCGTGTGAAATATTTACGGCCCCAGCGAGGCACAGCCCCCTCCCCCTCCGGCGCTTCGGCGTAGGTGTGCCTGGGCCATGGCAGTAAAGCAGAGGCGTCAGAGCTGAACTCAGAGACACACTTTAAGTGCCAGTTTAGAGAATGAGGGGCGTGTTGGCAGGGGGTGGGGGGGGGGGGGGACGGGTAGGGGGGGGCGGGCTGGTGGGGGCTTACCGTCCACGGGGGTGCAGGGCTCGTAGACGAGCCGGTAGCCCTCGATGATGCCGTTGGGGTAGACGGGTTCCCCCCAGGAGACGTTGACGGAGGTGGTGGTGAGCTCGCTGAAGTGAATGAAGCTGGGGGCGCTGGGCGCTGGGGTAGGGGAGACAGCGATTAGAGAGGGGGCTGGAGGGTGGGCTAAAATGAATGACTCAATCACGAGATAAAGAGTTCCAGAGAACAGAGGGGAGGCATTTCAAAGAGTGCGCTATTCACAGTTTCACATGAATTATGGGAAAAGTGATGTAACGCTGGTTTGGCACGATCCACATTTATCTGTGTGAATGAGTGTGTGTGCATGTGTGTGTGTGAAAAATGTGTGTGTGTGTGTGTGTGTGTGTGTGAAAAATGTGTGTGTGTGTGTGTGTGTGTGTGTGTGTGTGTGTGTGTATGTGTGTGAAAAATGCGTGTGTGTGTTTGTGTGCATGTGTGTGTGTGTGTGTGTGTGTGAAAAATGCGTGTGTGTGTTTGTGTGCATGTGTGTGTGTGTGTGTGTTTGTGTGCATGTGTGTGTGTGTGTGTGTTTGTGTGCATGTGTGTGTGTAAATGTGCAGGGGCGAGTGTTTGTGAGTGTGTGTGTGTGTGTGAGAGAGAGAAAGGATGGAGAGGGGGATGAAGGGAGAACAGCAGTGAGCCAGTGAAGGGCAGCAGGCAGAGGTGCAGAGGGAGCCGTTTGGCCCTTCCACACTTTCGTTTTCACAGCTCTTACATCCCTCTCTTCAGTGAGAGACTGCAGAGGGCTGAACGGGTGAGAGAAACTCACAGAGAAAATGATTTTTCTTACCCCCCCTCCCCTTTTTCCACAGATTTGAGTAAGGGCAGCAGAACACAGGGCCCATTGTCCCCCCCACCCCACCCCCCCAGCCACAAATCTGCCCCCCACATCTGCCCCTCCACTCAGCCAGGGTGTCATATGCTTTCGTCTCCATGGCAACCCGACGAAGGCATGCCAAAAAATGACAGAATATCCATCCACTTGATGCAACACCACCCCCCCCCCCCCGACCCCCACCATGAAATGAACAAAAAAAAGTTGGTCCCCTCATAGCATATCAGAACAGGCAATAAATGCTCCCATCACTTAGATTAAACGAATGAAAAACACATTTCCCCCCTAAAGAGCAGGCGGGCCATCTTCTTTCAGAAGGGAAACAATCTGGCGACTGTCTTCCCCGCTGTTGGAGCCGATGGCTCCTAGTAAGTATCTCCAAAGAAAACAGGATATTAGAGCTGAGATGAGCACAGAATGTTCCCCAAAAACCCCCTCTTTCAGAGGCACGTTACGACTGACAGAGAGGCCGACGGCTCTCAGTATCTCACAAAGACCCGTTCAGCCTGGAGATAATACGTCTCCTTATGAATCCTGCCCCGCTTTGCCATGCGGACAATAAGTTAGCATGCCGCAGAGATCCACAGTTACGTAACCCCTCGAACTGTCTGGGCTTCAGAGCTACACTCACTTTGAGTGTTTGTGTTAATCGGCTGAAAATGTGCATATTATTATGAGAGCATACTCAGCCCAGATGATCATGCTTTTAGGGATGGTAATAGTGCACTGCTATTGCTATTATTATTATCATTATTATTATTTAATAATGATAATAATAATATAGCACTTTTTCAAGGATGCTTAACTATGGGGGAAACAAGAACAGGTAAAAACCTAGTATATGGCTGGACCTAACACCCGTGATCCGGCCGACCAATGGTGTGACTTTATAACTCGGTCGACCAATGCTGTAACTTCATCACTCACTCAGTCACTCACTCAGTCAGTCACAGACATTCGCGTTTGTAGGGCTGGCCCCGCTGTTGCGGTCCAGCCAAAGAACAAAGACTGAATTACACACTGAGGGCAGAGGGGGGGCAGTCGCTGTCCTTACCGGCCTGCTGGGTGCGCCCCCTGGTGGGCGGGCTGCGGGGCCCGTCGCCGGCGGCGTTGAAGGGCGCCACGCTGATCATGTAGGTGGTGTAGCCCGTCAGGTTCTTCAGCTTGACCCCGCCCTCGGGCAGGAAGAGCGTGCGCAGCCGCTCTGTCTCGTTCTGCCGCTGGAACTCCCAGAAGTACACCTGCGGGAGGAGGAGAGGGGGGAGGAGGAGGAGGAGAGAGAGGAGAAGCAGAGGGAGGAGGAGGGGACAGGTCACGCGCACGCCTGTCCAGAAACAGGCCCTGGAGCTGTCTGCACTTTAGTACTCAGGTCTTTATTCCACCTTTATCCATCCCCGCGGTACAGCTCAGATCTGTCCTGCGGCTACAAACAAACACCAGACTCTGAGCTAACTCACAATGAACTGGAGACAGTGAAATCCAAGGCACATAATCCCAGGACAACAGTGTCACACTGCACGACCTCTC
>CM077285.1:64666872-64691872 GCA_039654925.1 Anguilla pacifica | reverse complement strand
GGGGCGGGGTGGGGACAGGAAGTTAGATTCAAATCAAAGAGCACTGTGACACTCCTGTGGAGCTCTGTGAACCCAACGGGACTAGCGCAAAACAACCCAAACCCAGAAGAACCGGAGTGTACTCACAATATCCTGAGTGAGCCTACGCGCCCCAATGAGAACCCACAAGTTCCCACAGGAACCCCTGTGTGTGAACCCATGAGAGCCAAGAACCTGGACGACCCCAAATGCTTATGCTTCAGAACCCACCACAACCCCAGGGGGAACCCGTATGCAAACAGCCTTGAACCCAGGGGAAGCTGTGAGCGCCAACTGCACGCTCACAAGGACCCACCAAAGAACCAGAACCCGAGTGAACGAGAACCCGAGTGGACCCCACGGAACGTTCCGGAAACCTTCCGGGACCAGGCCTGCGTTCCGGTGCGCTCACCTGTCCACGACGTAGGAGGAGGCCTCGTGGTTGACGGAGGCCGAGTGGACGGTCCAGTTGCTGTCGGGCAGCTCCCGAGACTGGACCGTGTAGTAGCGGACCGGCGAGAGGCCGTCGCTGCCCGGTTCCCACGACAACAGCACGCTGCGGGCCTGCACGTCCTCCTGCTGGATGGTGGGTCGGCTGGTGGGCTGGGGGCGAGCTGGGAAAGGGGGGAGGAGGTGGTGGGGGGGGGGGGATACACGTTTAAAACGGGTCATTGGCTTTTGATGGCTGTCACATTGATTGGTCGATTTGTCCCTGAAACCTCTGTACACGGCTACAAACAGACAAGGCTCACCCAGTTTCCATGGAAAAGGCGCAAGCGGGCTCTAAAGCGGATTAAACGCTTTTGTTTTTTTGGCAGAACACAGCCCCATTAAATACTGCGTTGGTCTCCTCAGCTTGACCCAGCCGGCCAGTTCACACTTTGCGTCCATGTTTATTGATTTATTTTCAACGCCAACTGAGCTCTTTCCAAATAACAAAAAAAACCCCAAAAAAAAGCTCTAATAAACAAACCGCATGCACGTTTGTAAGGAATTAATTTGTGCAGAAGTACGAATTATCCAGTGGGACCCTCTGAGAGGGAGATGTTGTCAAAGTATGGAAAAGCAGAAATAAAGGTTGACTAGTACAGAGCGCGGATATGTCAGACATGCTTGCTTAGCGCGAATCCTCTGAGCCTTGGCTTGTACAACTTAATTTAACATTCTCTTCAAATAAAACCTGTATAATGTTAGATTTAAATCAACATTGCCATCCTGTCATCACAGTCGGAAAATTATACGGCAATCTCCTAACAGAGAGAGGAAGCACGCTCAGTTGTGTCTGTTACATTTGGGGTGGAAGCTCCCAAATGAAATATCGCTGCAATGCCCTTTGGGGAGTGTCCCGGACCGACCGTGGGAGTGTCCCGGAGTGGCCTGTTTTGGGCCAGGGCACTGGCAGGGAACATTGGAACGACACTGGCATTCTTAAGGCAATATTCTAAATATACTATCCGTAGTAACATGCTCCCCAAGAAATCCCACACTCAGCACACAGTACAGTAGTCCGGTCACTCAGAAATATACCTCTGAACACTCAGCACAGTAGTCCGGTCACTCAGAAATATACCCCTGAACACACAGCACAGTAGTCCGGTCACTCAGAAATATACCCCTGAACACTCAGCACAGTAGTCCGGTCACTCAGAAATATACCCCTGAACACTCAGCACAGTAGTCCGGTCACTCAGAAATATACCCCTGAACACACAGCACAGTAGTCCGGTCACTCAGAAATATACCCCTGAACACTCAGCACAGTAGTCCGGTCACTCAGAAATATACCCCTGAACACACAGCACAGTAGTCCGGTCACTCAGAAATATACCCCTGAACACTCAGCACAGTAGTCCGGTCACTCAGAAATATACCCCTGAACACTCAGCACAGTAGTCCGGTCACTCAGAAATATACCCCTGAACACACAGCACAGTAGTCCAGTCACTCAGAAATATACCCCTGAACACTCAGCACAGTAGTGCGGTCACTCAGAAATATACCCCTGAACACACAGCACAGTAGTGCGGTCACTCAGAAATATACCCCTGAAAACACAGCACAGTAGTGCGGTCACTCAGAAATATACCCCTGAACACACAGCACAGTAGTCCAGTCACTCAGAAATATACCCCTGAACACTCAGCACAGTAGTGCGGTCACTCAGAAATATACCCCTGAACACTCAGCACAGTAGTCCGGTCACTCAGAAATATACCCCTGAACACTCAGCACAGTAGTCCGGTCACGCATATCACAGACATATACCTCTCATAACTCAGACGGTGACTCATTTTTATAATGTCACAGGGCCTTTGTATGAGCTTGTGGTTATATTTTTATTATTTTTTATTTTTCTTACCATCCCCACAGCTTCCAGGCTGCATCATAAAAAATGCTGTACGTTATGCTTTTTTGGGAAGTGCTTGCAACTACAGAAACAAATCACAAGAAATAATTTCCATAACTTCTAAAGAATAAATAAGTTGTACGGTTCGTTATACAAGGTGATATAATAAATACACAAGCATTATATATACATGTGAATATATTATGGTGAAAATGACAGGGTGGCAGTGTAGTACAGTGGGTAAAGGACTGGTCTTTTAATCTAAAGGTTGAGGGACACTACCCGGAAATTGAACCATCGTACCCTTGAGCAAGGTACTGAACTTGCATTGCTTCAGTGTATATATGCAGCTGTCTATATGGATGCAATGTAAATACTATGCAAAAGTTGTGCAAGTCGCTCTGGATAAGATGCATATTGCAGGGCCTAATGTGCTGTTTGCTGTGTTGATGTTCTTTGGCCTCTTTGAGAAGTCTTATACCAAACTGCTCTCAGTGATATTTCTCTCATTATACCCGTGAAGTTGAGTCCTGGCATGTTTGAAGGTGTGATCGTGCTGCGCCGTGATAGGCTAACAGACAGCCATGTGACCCAGTACCTCTCTTCTCCGTGGTAACCACCAGGGCCTCGGCCGCCTCCCCCCAGCCCTTGCGGGTCTGGGCCGTGATGCGGAACACGTAGACGGATTCGGGCTTCAGCCCCGTCACCGTGTACTGGCGCGCGCTGGGGTTCAGCACGTCCACGGTCGCCGTGTTGCTATTGGTGGAGTTCAGCCGGTACGTGATCTGATAGGCTGAGGGGAAACAGCAGTCAGCCAGGTCAGTGCAAAGCAATAAAGACTTTGTGTGTGTGTGTTTGTGCGTGTGGGTGTGTGTGTTTATGTGTATGTGTATGCGTGTGTGTGTACGTGTGCGTGCGCATGAGTGTGTGTGTGTGTGTGCCTGTATAAGTGTGTATGTGTAGTATGTGTGTGTGTGTGTATATTTGTGTGTGTATAAGTGTGTGCACGTGTGTGTGTGTGTGTGACTCACCCAGGATGATGCCGTTGGGCTGGGCGGGGGATTGCCAGATGAGCCGCACTGACGTGGTGCGGACCTCAGGGAACAGGATTCCCACAGGCGGCCCGGGCACTGCAGCAGGGGAACAGGGTCACAACATCAGCAGGAACCAGCAGGGGGCGCTCTACCATCAGCCGATTTACACCAGTCTCTCCACATGAGGCTCATTTAGAAGGCACTCCTGCTCAGACACGGGCTCATTGCTGTCGGATAGGTGTGTGTACAGGCTAATGCAATTACAGACTTCCAGCTGCTCGGCCTGGCTAACTGCCTGCTCCTCTCTGCACAGTGCCAGAGCTGGGCGTCCTACACACCGGGCGTGGCCACGGTTATTCCCGGGGCCGGTTGCCATGCCTACCATCGTCCAGGGTGCGCTCCAGGATGGGGGGCGCGCTGGGCATCCCGTCCCCGATGCGGGTGAAGGCCAGGACCTGGATCTCGTACAGGACGTACTTCCCCAGCCCGTTGAGCTGGACGCTGTGAGTGGCGTTGCCCTCCACCGTCCAGAACTGGAGAGGGGAGTCCGAGTCCTTCTCCTTATACACCACCTGGGAGAGGGGGAGAGAGGGCAAGAGGGGGGAGGGAGAAGGGGAGAGAGGAGAGAGAGGGAGAGAGAGAGAAGGAGGAGAGAGAGAGAAAAAAAGGGGGAGAGTGATGGGGTGAGAGAGAGGGGGGAGAGATTGAGAGAGAGAGAAAGAGAGAGAGACAGAGAGGGGGAGACAGAATGTAAAAAAGGGGAAAGAGAGAATCTTATTAACCTCATCAAAATCATCAGCACAAATGTGATCACTGTTTTGATACTGGCGGTGGTGAGTTGTGTGAGAAACGAGGAGGAAACGGAAAGAGGCAGTGATGTCATTCATTAAAGACGCACTCCGCTGCGTGGTTTGAGTGACAGCAGGGAAACTCTGATCCTCACTCTGGGCCTGTAGGATGTAAGGCTAGACTCACGGTCAGGGCTGTGGTTTGTGGGTGCTGATTCGCTGCCTCAAACGCACCTTGTACCCCAGGATCAGCCCGTTCCTGTCGGGCTCCGGGACCTCGAACCAGCGCACCAGGATGCTGCTGGAGGTGGTGGCGAAGGACGAGACGTTGGTGGGGCCGCAGGAGGGGACTGTGGGAGAGAGAGAGAGAGAGGGGGGGGGTCAGAGGTCATTTGGGTCGCTGTGAGAGGTGTGTGAGGAGGGCGTTGGGACGACCTGCTCTCCGGCAGCTCAAACAGGCTTATTGGAGTTCCCAGGTTAATGAAAGTCAGTCAATCACCAGAAGACATGTTTACGGATCTCATAGCATTAAAACTGCAGCACGGATAACAGGCTGTGTGCACAGCTAGAACCAGCACTACATCAAAGACTGAGGTACCACGGTAACTGCCTGCCAGAGATCTGACCTGACCTTGACCTGGCACAAGGTTTGCAGGTTTGAATCCTACACGGGGCAGTACCATTGCTTTCCCAGGCAAACAAGCTTTTTATTATAAGCAGCACAAACTAATCATTAAAAAAGAGGACACACAGTATCATTGATGTGAAGCACCATGAGAGCTAATAGCTCCCTCTTGTGGAGAATCTTCAGCCTGCTAAATGTGAGTGAGAGTGAGGAGTGTGTGAGTGCGAGTGAGTGAGTGAGTGAGTGAGTGTGTGAGTGTGTCAGTGAGTGAGCGAGTGAGTAAAGGGGTCACAAGCCAAGTCCATGAGATGATTCACATGTAAAAATGTGAGCTAGGCAAATCTGGCCGAGATAAGAGAGCAGAGTACCTCTACGGAAATAAAAACACTGAGACCCAGCAAGCCAACGGTGGTGGGATAGGGGCGGGGTACGCCCCTTCCTAAGAAAGGAGATCTGGATGGAGGCATTCTCTGGGAGGGAGAAGCAGAGCAGAAATGCTGACTTTGAGGAATTTCCGCTCAGGCGAAGCAGAAAAGCAGGCAGGATTCCTCAAACTTCCATGTGGTCCTCATTTCCTGATACCTTTCCCGAAAATCCCGTAACCACGGCAACCGGGCAAGTGTGTGGAGTATGTGGAGGGTGGTCCAGGGGGAGAGGGGTGGGGGGGCCCAGCGTCAGACAAAACAGGGCCCAAAGCCACGAGAAAGACACACCTTCGCCGAACTAAAGCAGGACGTCCCGCTCTACTCAAACTGCTGCTCGAGCTGTGATTGGCCAGGAATGGTGACGTGTGCCTGAGGCTGGGTTTGAGTGGGAAAAACAGCGTGTGTGCGTGTGTGTGTGCGCGTGAGTGTGTGTGTGTGTGTGTGTGTGTGTGTGTGTGTGTGTGTGTAAGGGGTTTATTATTAGACTCCTACAGGGGCACACACTTCGAGAACAACCGAAACTAAAAGGAAAGGTGGTGAGAAGAAGTAATACACTATATCTGTAGTGCCCCCTGCAGGTAGATAAAGAACACGGCTTGTTTAAGCCACAAAGTAAGGCATTTTGTGGGTCAATGATGAGCAAGAGAAGTTTCTTCCACCAAATAACAGGGGAGCAACAATGTGCTCTTAGTCCCACTCTTGATCAAACTAATAAAAAAAGAACTCATTTTTGAACCAATTAAAATTATTTTCCCATCACAACAAAACACAACGGTTGGTTCAGTGTAGCACAGCGGGTAAGACAATGGCCTTGTAGCTGAAAGGTCATAGGTTAAATTCCGGGGGTAGGACACTGCCATTGTACCATTAAGCAAGGTACTAAACCTGCATTGCTTCAGTATATATCCAGCTGTATAAATGGGTACAATGTAAAAGCTGTGTAAGTCGCTCTGGACAAGAGCATCGGCTAAATGCCTGTAATGTAATGGCTCATTACAAAGTGAAAAAAAAAAAATCCATAATTACACTGTGAAGTGACTACGTGACTAAAATATGTAGTTATAGCAGGGCAGTGGATTTGAGATGAGGAATGGAATGAATGAATATGAAACAGGGATTCTTGAGCGTGTGCCTGCGGGTGAGAGGAAGAGAGAGAAAGAAAGATTGAGACTATGTGACGTATTGTTATGTATCTGTTTCTAGCTGATTGCTGTTTATGCTTTGGCAGTGTGTGCCTATTGTATGTGATGCCAAAGCAGCACTTGAACTGAATTAAGAAATGAGACAGTGAGAGAGAGAGAGACAAACAGAGACTCTGAGAGGAGAAGAGAGAGAGAGAGAGACAAAGAGGGAGGGAGAGAATTAGAGGGAGGAGAGAGGTGGAAAAGAAGAGAGAGCAAATGAGAGGGTGTGTGTGAGAGGGATGAAGGGTGAGAGGGAGAGACAGAGGGAGGGTGAGAGGAAGAAACAGAGAGAGGGTGAAAGGGAGAGAGAAATAGAGACTCTGAGAGGAGAAGAGAGAGAGAGACAACGTGGGAGGGAGAGAATGAGGGAGGAGAGAGAGCTGAAAAAGAAGAGAGAGCAAATGAGAGGGTGTGTGTGAGAGGGATGAAGGGTGAGAGGGAGAGACAGAGGGAGGGTGAGAGGAAGAAACAGAGAGAGGGTGAAAGGGAGAGAGAAATAGAGACTGAGAGGAGAAGAGAGAGAGAGACAACGTGGGAGGGAGAGAATGAGGGAGGAGAGAGAGGTGGAAAAGAAGAGAGAGCAGATGAGAGGGCGTGTGAGAGGGATGAAGGGTGAGAGAGGGAGGCAGAAAGGAAGAGAGGGAGAGAGAGGAAACGAGAGAGGCAGACACGCAGAGGCGGTGACTCACCGGACTCGCGGGTCCTCCCCCTGACGGGCGGGCTCCAGGGCCCCGCCCCGATGCCGTTGAGGGCCTGCACGCGCACCTCGTACTCGGTCCACTCCTCCAGGTCCTCGATGGTGAACTCGCGCTCCAGCCGGTCGGCGATGGTGTGGGTGAGCGGGCGGCCTGTGGACCCTGTGCGGGCGTACTGCACCCGGTACCCCACCAGCTCCGGGTTTCCGTTATACTCCCACTCAGGCAGGGGCTGCAACACAGGGAGCACAGGCTCAGAACTCACTCAACACAGTTACAGAGGAGCACAGGCTCAGTACTCACCGAACACATTTACAGAGGAGCACAGGCTCAGAACTCACTGAACACAGCTACAGAGGAGCACAGGCTCAGGACTCACTGAACACAGTTACAGGCTCAGTACTCACTGAACACAGTTACAAAGGAACGCAGGGTCAACACACACAACGCACAATGCAAAAATAGCTGTGTGTGTGTGCTTGTAACGTGTGTGTCTGTGTATAGTATGTGTATGTGTGTAGAGTGTGTGTAATGTGTGTAGTGTGCGTGTGTGTGTGTGTGTAATGTGTGTAGTGTGTGTATAGCATATACTGCATGTGCGTGTGTTCATGTGCAGTCGGTCCAGCCATGCAGAGCAGACGTACCACCCATCGAAGCCACAGGCTGGTCTCGCTGGCCGTGCGCAGGGTCACGTTAATGGGGGCGATGTCAGGAGGGGCCTGCAGGGTCTGGATCTTACGGGACGGCTGGCTAGGGGGGCTGGTGCCCACAATGTTCACCTGCCGCATTCGGAACCTGTTCACAGATTAAAAGAATAAATGAAGAAAACACTGGTGTGAGAACAGGTGTATTATGGGTACCTGTAGGAGGTGTAAAGGGTATAGAACTGGTCTGGATGGTTACAGGTGTTTCATGGTTACCTGTACAAGGTGTAGGGGTAAAGTATGTGTCTATGAAAACATATATTATGGTTCCCAGTAGGTGTCGTAGGGGTATACTGTCTGTACAGTGGTATAGTATTGGTATATGACCATGCGTAGAATGAATACTTGCAGAAGGTTTTGTATAGCTTTTGGTATATGTACAGGTGTATAATGGTTAGCTGTAGAAGGTGTGGTATAGTTTTGGTATAGGTACATGTGTATTATGGTTAGCTGTACAAGGTGTGGTATAGTTTTTATATATGTACATGTGTATTATGGCTACCTGTAAAAATGTGTAATAGTTTTGGTGCGTGTACAGGTGCATTACCTGTAAAAGGTGTAGGGGTTAAGACCAGGCACCTCCAATGATCGGGCGTCAGGCTCGTTGGGAACCTGGTGCACCATAACCCAGTCTTCAGCCTCTCCGATCACCCCAATCTGTGCAGGGGGGACAGACGGACAGACGTCAGGGAGGACAGACAGACGGTTGGGAGCTCTACGTCTCTGCGGTCGAAGAGCGATGGCGGCTCACCTGAGCCTCCACCTGCCAGCGTGAGATGGAGGTCTTGCCGTCGTAGCCGGGTTTGAACTGCAGGGTGACGGAGCGGGGGCCAATGTTGGAGATGGCCATGTTGGTGGGGGGGCCAGGCAGCTCTGTGGGGAAAGGGGGGGGGGGGTGGATGGTTGAGTGGTGGCAAGAAGGTAAAACAATATCAGTGGAAATTCACTCTTCCCAAAACCCAGCAATCACTACTGTACACATGATTCACAGTTAAGAAGAAAGGAACCAGGAAGACCAGTCACTCCAATATCTTGTAGTCTGTTAGCGGGCAGCAATATGGGGCTATAGTGGGATTGCTCAGAATGCCAAGTCTGCCTTAGAGCATCACGCTCCAGTGTTCCATTGGCAGCCCCGAGCGTAACCATGCACCCATCACAGACTTTTTCGAACCCGGGGCACGACTCCAATGAGACATGCTGAGGACTCCAGACACTGCACGTAGAATAACAGAGAACCAGCAGCCCAGAGCTGCTCCTTTCCAGAATAAGAGTTTACAGACATCTACGCAATTGAAGAGTTTAGTGCTCATTTTAGGCTTCACTCTGCTGCTTTGGTAAAAAATCAGTCATTCTGACACACAAAAGCTCTTTGCTGTGTCTTTCCTTGCTATACATAGACAAAATGTGAGATTGTGCTTTTAAGACGATTATGCACTTGCAGTGAGTGAGATTGAGCATTTCAGCAGAGTACAGATTTAAGAGGAGTGAGATTGTGCACTTTAGCAGAATATGCATTTAAGGAGTGAGATTTAGCTTTTAAGCAGATTATGCACTTACATTAAAAAGAGTGAGATTGTGCTTTTAAGAAGATTATGCACTTAAAACAAGTTAGATTGTGCTTTCAAGAAGATTATGCACTTAAAATGAGTGAGATTGTTCTTTTAAGAAGATTATGTACTTAACATGAGTGAGATTGTGCTTTTAAGAAGATTATGCACTTAAAACAAGTGAGATTGTGCTTTTAAGAAGATTATACACTTAAAACAAGTGAGATTGTTCTTTTAAGCAGAGTACTGTATGCACTTAAGATGAGTAAAAATGTGCTTTTAAGCAGAGTATGTACTCCAAACGAGTGAGATTGTGCTTTTAAGCAGATCATGCACTTACAAGGAGTGAGATTGTGCACTTAAGCAAAGTACACACGTACGACGAGTGGCTGAAGCCAGGGGGTTAAAATGAGAGCAGCTGCAGTCTGGGAAGTAAGATGGAGGACGCAAGGAGCAAACGCGATTACGCAGCGAATGCATTACTGATTCCAAACCCGGGGCGGTGGGCTGCCACCAGCGTCGAAAGAGCCACATTTAAAAAGCACCAGAGGTTATTCTATCAGAAAATGGAATCCAGGGGGATGTGTTTTTTTCCCCCTCTGGATGTGCCAAGCTTTTATAAATCAGCTCTTTTAACATTGTCTTGCCGCATGCCAGCTTTTACCCAGAAAAACATATTTCAAAGACTTTGCTTTTTACTCCACAAAATGCACCTTTTTTAACTTACTTTTTTTCAGAACGCCTTATAAACTTATTTGAAGTGGTAGCATGATAAACTAAAAGGGAGTGTTTAAGAATATATTTCTAAAGCTCTTTTCTTACAGCCCAAGGGCAAAGCAGAATGAAGCGCCTCTCACAAATATAATGTACCTGACCACAAAAATTCCTAAACAATAGTGCCAAACGGAGAGTAAATCCAAATATGCTTTTATTTCACTGCCAAAAGTACATTCTTGAAAGTTTCTGGCACAACCCTACTGCCACACAAGAGTGTCATATATGGAGTTTATGACTGACCTACAGCGCTCTCTAGTGATAGATATATGTACTGCAACAATTAGCAAAATCTCATGGGTATCTTAAATTTGTTTTCAATTTAAGTTTTCTTTTTCTTTGTGTACAATGGATCTGCAGCATTGCATGTGAAAAACTATCTGAGAAGCCAAAAATAATATAAAAAATAACGTACATGATAAGTGAGTGCACACACACACACACACACACACACACACACACAGGGAGGAACATTACACCGCTTTCTTTGCAGGAAGCCGACATGCTGCGGATGTCTAAATAAAGACGTCAACACAGACACGCTACTGCGCTCAGGGTTTTCCAGTGCGCCGTCAGCGCTAATTAAAAACCCGTTAATTAAAAGCGAGCGCGTTGAACGCGTGCCGCGGCTACAGCATCCGCTAAACGCCGTCCTTTAGGAAATCCGCGCTATATCGGGAAAGGAGCAGATGGCCAAAGTGCGACTGCAACGCTCCTCTCCGAGCGGTTCACTTCCAGCTGAACTTAAACACATTTGCCTCCCCGCTGAATAAACACTCCCGTTCCAGGCTGGGGGGGTGGGGGGGGGGCGTGCGGAGCCGCTTCCCGGAGCTCCGTGATGGAGTGGCGTTCGTCGTGCCCAAATGGCCCTCATCCCTCTCTCCGGCGGGCCCAGGCACCGGCGGCGGATAATTTGATGACGGGCGCGGTGCCCGGAATGGTAATTCGCCCGCCCTCCGTCTCCACGGGACTGCCCGGGGAAACCGGGTGAACCTGGCAGGAAGCGTCGCTAAGGCTACGCGCCGACCGCACGCGGCTTCCTGTCCCCGATCTGCGCGGTAGCTCAACCGGGCCCTCGTGGACCCACAAGGGAACACATCGCAACCGAACGCTAATCAGGAAGACTGTTCAAACGGGTATAAACACATCCAGGTTCCCTGTCACTGTCCACCAGCATTAGCCCTACTTACTAATAGACTGGAGCCAATTTCAAACTGTAGGTCAGCATAACTGAGGTACTGAGACCAGAAGGTTTATGGACCATAAAATTGATTTCATAGACTCCTACATATATATATATATATATATATATATATATATATATATATATATATATATATATATATTAATGTACTGTATTATACTGAAGTATTGACTTCCATGCTACCTCAGAGTCGTACCCCTGATGTACACAGGTTCAGAAGGACTTGGAACCCACTTCAGTCAGAATCAGGTTGTGGTGAGACAGTTGCACGCACAGAGATACCGCTGGGGAGCGGGGGGGTATGACTGGGCGCGGGGGCGTAGGAAACAGGCCCTGACCTGGCGGGACGCCGGAGGAGATGGTGGAGGAGGACAGCTGCCCCTGGCCTTTGGAGGTCATGCCGGCCACCTCGATGGTGTAGGTGGTGAGCGCGGTCAGGCCGGTGACGCGGTACTCCAGCGTGACGTTGGGCAGGTAGTGCGTCACCCGCGTGTTGGTGCGGTTGAACTCCTCCCAGGAGATCCGGTAGCCTGCGGGAGGAGGGAGGAGTTAGGCGACTCAGATCCGGTGATGGGGGAGGGGCTGGTGGGCGTGGCTGGGGGGTGGGTAGGCGGGGCTACCTGTGAGGATGCCATTCTTCTCGTGCGGCTCCCTCCAGCTCACTTTCAGAGACGTGTCCAGGATCTCAGTGAAGCTCAGGTGGCCGACAGCACCAGGGGCTGGAAACAGGAGATTGACATAGTTAACACTACTGACCACAACGCGGTTAACAATACCGACCACAACAGCAACGCGGTTAACACTACAGACCACAACAGTGGGCCATGTCAGTGGGCAGTGTCAGTGGGCTGTGTCAGTGGACAATGTCAGAGTGGACAGTGTCAGTGGGCAGTGTCAGTGGGTACAGTGTCAGGGGGCAGTGTCAGTGGGCAGTGTCAGTGGACAGCGTCAGTGAGCAGTGTCAGTGGGTACAGTGTCAGTAGTCAGTGTCAGTGGGTACAGTGTCAGTGAGCCATTTCATTGGGTGCAGGGTCAGTGGACAGTGTCAGAGTGGGCAGTGTCAGTGGACAGTGTCATTGGGCTGTGTCAGTGGACAGTGTCAGAGTGGGCAGTGTCAGTGGCCCGTGTCAGTAGGTACAGTGTCAGTGGGCGCAGGGTCAGTAATACTCACTGTCCTCGTGTGTACGCAGGCCCTTTGGGGGGCTGCGGGGCCCGTCCCCAGGGGTGGTGAAACACAGCACAGAGGTGAAATATTCCGTAAACTTCTTCAGCCCCGTGATGTAGCCAACGTGCACGCTGTCCTGGAAATTGGGCCGCACTGTCACCACGGTAACCTCCTCCTCCTGCCCTGGTTCCCATGCCAACAGCTAAGATAAAAAAATATGGGGGAAATATTTTTGAACAACAACAAAAAAGAAGGTCATTCTAAAAACCAAACTCACGTTTCTGACTCTCGACAAAGCCCCATGAATCACTTTTGATGTCACTTCCTGTTTGTAGTGTTCGAACCTCACAGAGCCATTGCTTGAGAGAGGAAGAGCAGGCCTATTGGCTGATCTGGAATCAGTCCATCGAGTAAAGAAAAACTGCCTTGAGAACAGGAGCACAATACCGTAGCTTAGCGCCAGAGCTGAGGGACTGCGCTCACATCGGGAACAACAGCAGAAAAAGGCAGCGAATCGCAGACAAGAAAGCGTGTTTGGCTAATGGCTCCCTCTGGCACTCGTGTTTTAACAGGGCGGTTTTTTCCCAGGTCTCCCTGGGAAAGAGCAGAAGGCTGGCAGCAGTAGGCGTGAGACGCGTCGGGATTCAACGCCGCCTCAACGCCTCTCTCTCTCTCTCTCTCTCTCTCTCTCTCTCTCTCTCTCTCTCTCTCTCTCTCTCTCATGCTCTCTCGCTCAGCAGCCATCTCCAAGGACGGCCCTAGCCACCCCAACCGTGTTTCTGGGGGGTTGGGGGTTGGGGGTTGGGGTGGGGGGGGGGGGGGGGGTGCGGGAGGAAGGGGTTGGAAAAATAGGGTGCCCCACCCCTCCCTAAACAGCCCTCTTGTTCCCTTTCAGATCCCGGGAGAGAGGGAAGCTTTTGTTCTCACAGAAAGTCTCCCGTGAGAAACAGACCTGAATCCAGGGATCGTCTAAATTAGAATTAAACTGAAACCACGGTGGAATTACTGCCTCGTTAAAAAAAAACCTTTCTCAGAGCGTCCCAGCTTTTATATTAGCGCCATGCTCTGCGTGTAGCCGTCCCCGGGTGGCCCTGCTAATGCACGCAGCTGGTCCTGAACATCGATGTAAGCAGCAGCTACAGCCGCACGTGCTCTCGGGACGCTGAACACGCGACGCTAATAGAACGGCGCTTGTGCTCGCACGTGAGAAGTAAAAAGGGGAGCGGGGAATTGCGCCTTCTGCCGCCCCGAAGTGAGCAGAACGAGACGGGGCGGGACGAGGAGGCGGCTGGGGAGAGAAGTGTTGCCGTGGGAAACAGGAGGAGAGGTCATTGATGGATGTGTGGTCACTATGACGATGGCCAGGATCTTGCTACCAAGTTTCTTCCGGGCCAAGTGCCCCGGTGGTGGTGTGGGGGTGGGGTTGGGGGGGTAACAGAGGAGAGGGAGGGGTGGGGTGGGCCAGACGTAGAACAGATGCAGGGCCAACATGCAGCTGAGACATTGAACAGTTGCAGAGGAGACGGGTGAGCAGAAGTGCAGACAAGCTGCCGGAAACAAGTTGTGACATAAACCCTGCAGGTCATCCTGACCACACTGTGGCGCTGTAGGGGCCTGAATGAAGAGGTGTCCCACATCTCTTACTGTCCTTTGCGTATGCATGTTAATGTGTGACCAGTGGTGGAATCAATCAGCAACCACACACACACACACACACACACCCACGCACGCAGACACGCACACATGCACATACACACAAGCGCACACAAATGCCACGCACACAAACTCACGCACACACAATACTTGCCCGGTGAGCATCAGTTCACCCCTCCAGCAGGTAGGGGGCGACGAGCAGAAAGAAACAGCGCTCACCTTGTAGCCCTGGTTGATGCCGTTGATGAACTGGGGGCTGGGGGCGGTCCAGGTGAAGCGGATGGTGGTAGAATTGACAGCCTCTGCCTGCACATTGCCCGGGGGAATAGTGGGCACTGTGGGAAGGAGGGGGGGGAGCGAGGTCAAAACCCCAAACAGGTCTATACCTGCAGTTCCTGTCACCACACTTCTGAGGAGCGTTCACAGGAAACAGTGCTGCCCCCCCCCCCCCCTTCCTCCACCACCACCCCCCGATCACACCACAGCTTAAGAATAGCACAGGTAAGAGACATATCGACATTACTTTCTCACGCTGTCGCCCAGGGGAGTGGCACCCACCCTCCCCTTTCCTGGAGAAAACTAAATTGAGGGGTGTGGAAGGTATTTCAGTCTCACGGAGTCATACGGCGGCACAAGCAATCAGGTCAGTTCCGGAGCAGAGCACTGCCCAAGCACGTTACTGAAAGGGCCGGCTTGTTCGACTTCTACTTTATTTTTGGATACAAAGCAGATATTTTATTTTCGCAGTGTGACAGATGTTTTAAAAAGTATGAAATTCTTCCTTGGGGGGACGGAACAGTAGTGCCACTCTCTGTGGGAGGGGGAGTATCACGCTGCAGTTTTAAAAAAAAAATCATACCTTTTGTTATTTGCTTCTGAAAAATAATCCCTGCTGTTAAAACAATGCAACACATATTAGTGACTATGATCTTTGTGCAGATGTGCTGTAAAGAATCTATTTTATTCTTGCATGCGTTACTGTGTATGTATCAGACCTCTCTCTCAATCCACACCTCTCTGACAGACATGTGTATATGCACTGAAAAAAAAATCTGTCACAACAAGTGTCTTAACCTAGTGATTAAAAAAAAAAAATCTCTCTCAAGTAGAAAATTGTTAATTTACTTTTTGCTTGTCAAGTGAAATTTTGTTACCTCATTGGCAAATCTTTAAATGAGCCAAACTGTCTCACCTCATTGGCAGTCCTTTTGTCTCATTTAGAAGAAAAGTACTGTGAAAAAGAAAAGTACTCCACCCTTCGTATCTCCCCCTCACGTGCTGGGGAGATATGAAGGGTGGAGACTCATCCTGTGAAAGAGAGGATCTCTCGTTCCTCTGCTCGAGGTGGTCCTGGCTCTGACGGGCAGGCGAGAGCTGGGGGGGAGGATGCCAGTCTGCGGTCAGCGTGCTGCCAATTCTCATTTCTCCCCCCACACGTGTGGTGCAGCTCGGGCGTTTATAGAACAGTGCGAACAGCAAAATGGTGCACAGAGTCGCAGCGTTTCCGCTGCGCAGCTGCAGCCATGCAGCCCACTTCAGCCGGTGTACGCCAGTTGGGCGGGGCATGTCCCAGGTCAAAAACAGGACTGGCACACTCCCCGCCCAATCAGAGGCCCGGTGTACGACGTAGCGCCAGGCGACGTAATGCAGTCTCACCTCCCTGGAGGGTCCACTCGGTCACCTTGTGGCTGAAGGTTCCGAGCCCCGCCCCGTTGTAGGCTGCCACCTCGATCTCGTAGTTGGTCCAGATGATCAGGTCCTCCAGCAGCAGGTTGGTCACGTCGGGGTTGGTGATGTTCTTGTACTGGTATCCCACGGGAAGCCCAGCCAGACAGTACCTGAGAGGAGAGAGGCGCCATCACCTCAAGACCACGCGCCTCTTTTTCTGTTCTTTATGTATAGGCTTTCACCCCAACCCTAACAAAGCTCGCCTCATTCAACAGCTAGAGCAGGGCTGCCCAACCCTGTAACTGATCTACTGTCCTCCAGGCTTTCACCCCAACCCTAACAAAGCTCACCTCATTCAACAGCTAGAGCAGGGCTGCCCAACCCTGTAACTGATCTACTGTCCTCCAGGCTTTCACCCCAACCCTAATAAAGCACACCTCATTCAACAGCTAGAGCAGGGCTGCCCAACCCTGTAACTGATCTACTGTCCTCCAGGCTTTCACCCCAACCCTAATAAAGCACACCTCATTCAACAGCTAGAGCAGGGCTGCCCAACCATGTTCCTGATCTACTGTCCTCCAGGCTTTCACCCCAACCCTAATAAAGCACACCTCATTCAACAGCTAGAGCAGGGCTGCCCAACCCTGTAACTGATCTACTGTCCTCCAGGCTTTCACCCCAACAAAGCACACCTCATTCAACAGCTAGAGATCTCATTGAGCAGCTAATTAGCAGAGTCAGGCGTGCTTTGTTAGGGTTGGAGTGAAAGCCTACAGGACGGTAGATCTCCAGGAACAGGGTTGGGCAGCCCTGGTTAAAGGCCTTACCAGCCTGAGAGCTTCCTCTGTCCGTGCGTGTCTGTATCACACAATGTCAGAACGGCCCACTGTCTAGGGTCCAGCTGTCCGGACTGAGCATGTGCAAGGTGGGGGTGCGAGGTGGGGGGGACTCACCGTACGGCGTAGCCCCTCAGTAGTCCGTTCTGGTGGCTCTCTGGGGGGGGCTGCCACTGGATCATGATGGACTGGTTGGTGCGGCCGCTTGCGATGACGTTCTGCGGGGGGGCACTAGGGGGCTCCTCTGGCAGGGAGAGCCTGGGAGGGAGGGAGGGAAGGAGGGGGGCATACAGGGGGGTGTCACACACCTGATTGACAGACTACAGCCACCCAATCTGTCTGTCTCCTCACCTGTCAGTGTGTCTGCTTCTCTGTCTGTCTTTCTCATAGACTCTAGATCTCTAGAGAGGGTGAATGGTCTGATCTCTCATTATGTGTTCTTATGTTCTAGAGCTGGTGAATGGCCTGTTTTCCTCATTAAGTATTCTCGTGTCCTTATATCTGAGTGTCTGTCTGTCTGTCTGTCTTACCCTCCGCCCGTTCATCAGCGTGTAGTGTGGCTATTGTATGGCAGTCACATGCTGTCTAACAAAGCAAGAGCCCTTACTGGAGACACTGCAGGGAAATGCGATAGTCCCGCACAGAGGGAATCATGGGAAGAGACAAAAAAGGAGGACGTGTGAAGGAGACGGGTCGGCTCCACGGCGACAGAAAGTAACGCTTCTCGACTCAATTCAGCGCGGCGGCTCGCAATTCCCCCGTTGCCGCGGAAGCGACAGACGGAGCGAAGACGGTGTCGAGGAGAGAAAGCCAAGATTGTTTGATACGGAATCTAAAAGCAACACAGAAGGGCCCCTCTGAATATCTGGCCTGGTTGCACAGTTCTGGGCCCCCCCCTGTGGGGTTCTGCCACCTCGACCGACACACGGCAGCTGCTCTGATTGGTGCTGAGGACTCATGGAAGACGCAATGCACTCTGGGGATTTGAGTCTGTTTTTTTAAAGGAATGATTAATTCTGGCTCTCCTCTCTGCCTCCGTGTGTGTGTGTGTGTGTGTGTGTGTGTGTGAGTCACATCTTCTGCTGTGTGTGTGTGTGTGTGTTACACCTTCTGTTGTGTGTGTGTGTGTGTGTACTCATGTTTGGGACACACACACACACACACACACACACACACAAAAACTATGTTCACAGCTAACACTGAGTCCCTCAGGTACCTGGGGCCAAAAACAAACCTACAAGGTGACTGAGAAAAACCTGGAGTTGGTTGATTGGATACAAATGTCACAGCTTGTGGAAGATGCATTGTGGGTAATGACTCACCGCTCAGTTTCCCTGCTGAACTGCCCTTTCCCCACGTCGTTGACCGCACACAGCCGGAACTGGTAGGAGCGTGCCGGGATGAGTCCGCTGACCGTCACCGCACTGGACTCTGGGTCGATGTTCGCCAGGAGGACTGTCCACGGGGCATCTGGGAGGATACACACAGACAGACGCACAGACGCACAGACACACAGACACAGAGGGCGTTAATTGCCACCTCTGATTGGGGGAATACAGATTTATCTCAGCCCTTTAGCTAGTTGTGCCTTTGTTAAGTCCCAAAAGACGGCCCGAGTTGCAATGACCGCGGACTACAATGGACAGGAACACAACAGAAGCCACTAACCAGAAAATGAGTCAATGTGTACACAACAATAACAACAAAAAAAGTTTATTACAACATAAGACAAAACAACAGAACACATTACCCATGTGTAGGTTTATAGGATGGCACAGGCAGCCGGGCCAGAGCTAGGCTACTCCTCATCTAAAACAAAACTCAGCACCAAACATCCCTACCGGGGCAAATCAAAAGGAATGAGTCTTCTGAAAAATACTCTCCCTACGCTGGCTTATCTATCTAAGACTTTGTTAAAAATCTGAAAGAAAAGAAACTGCCTGAGCACCAGTAACCTTCTGCAAAATTACTCTGACAAAAACTGAAAACAAAACATACAGCAACACATGGTAGCTGTAAATTCTAAAACCACAAGGAAGCAAAGTGAGTCTTAAAAGGAGTCTCAGAATCTGAACGTGAAATCAGGCTTTCATCCACTTGCACCATCAGGTGAAGACAGGTGAGCACCATCATGTGTACACAGGTGAGCACCATCAGGTGAACACAGGTGAGAATCATCAGGTGAACACAGGTGAGAATCATCAGGTGAACACAGGTGAGCACCATCAGGTGAACACAGGTGAGCACCATCAGGTGAACACAGGTGAGAATCATCAGGTGAACACAGGTGAGCACCATCAGGTGAACACAGGTGAGAATCATCAGGTGAACACAGGTGAGCACCATCAGGTGAACACAGGTGAGAATCATCAGGTGAACACAGGTGAGCACCATCATGTGAACACAGGTGAGAATCATCAGCAATTAAGCACTCAGGTCCTCACTCAGCTCCACCAGCAGGACCAAGACACAGGCAAGCAGGGACTCCACAGAACCAGAGCACGTAACAACCATATTATCTTCTACTTATTCTTATAACCTAACTCCCCTCTCTCTACCTGTAACAGTCTATACCCATGCAAATACTCCCACTCTCACCTTTAAATCTGTCAGCAGTAATCCCACCCTCACCTGTATACCTGCCAGCCCACTCTCACTTTTACGCTTGTCAGAAATAATACCACTCTCACCCTTACACAAAAGTATGCTGGCACCTGATATCTAACTCTCACCCAAAATTTTGGGAATTAATATGGAGTTGGTTCACCCTTTGCTGCTATAACAACCTCCACTCTTCTGAGAATGCTTTATACTAGATGCTGATACCATTCATCCACAAGAGCATTAGTGAGGTTGGGCACTGATTGGGCGATTGCGCTTGGCTCACAGTTGGCTGTCCAATTGATCCCAAAAAGGTGTTGGACGCAGTTGAGGTCAGTGCCCCCCCCCCCCCCCCCCCCCCCCCCGGCGACTCACTGTTCTCAGACACCTCCAGGATGTAGCGAATGAGGGGACTGTTTCCGTCAAAGGGCTTGGACCAGGTCAGGTTAATGGCTCTCTTCTCTGAGGAGCTCAGCACGGCACTGGGGTTCTCTGGGGAGTGGGGGAGCTGCCTGTAACACAGAGAGAGAGAGAGAGAGAGAGAGCAAAAGAGTAAAACAAATTTTATTTGTTTTATTTTTTATTTTTCATCTATTTTTGTTATTACTGTTGTTCTTTGTAACTCTTGCTTTTGCAACACTGCATGTCATTCCAATAAAGCACCTTTAAAGTAAGAGAGGGAGGGAGAGAGGGAGGGGGAGAGGGATGAAGGGAGGGGAGAGTGAGGGGGCAGAGAAGGGATAAAAGAGGATACAGAAAATAAAGAGCAAAGAGAAATGATGAAGTGAGATAGACAGAAGATAGACAGAAAGGAGGAGAGTGAGAAATGGATAATAAGCAAGTGACAGAGATGGGGATAGACAGAAGGAGAGAGTAACGAAGGAAGACAATTAGATAGTGAGGGAGAAAAAGAAAGGGAGAGATACATTTGCTCTTGATATACAGTGGCACACTAACGTAAATGCATACAAATCCACAGGGCCGTAAAAAAAATAAGAACAAATAAACACTTCAGCAAACCATATGGCAGAGGAGTAATTTAGTGTGCAGGGCACACAGCCCTACTGGAAAAAAAACAACAACTCATTTTCAGGTTGAGGAATAAAAAAGCTTTATCAAGCTATTTCTGTGACCGGCAATTGTGCACGGTAAAAAAGCGGCTGTTAAAATGTGAGACAGTCAAAGCGAGAAAGAGAGAGTGAGGGAGGGAAAAGAGAGAAAGGACGCAGAAAGGGAGAACGAGAGAGAGAAAAGAGAGAGAGGATGCAGAAAAAGAGAGGACGGGAGAGGACACAAAGGAGAGGGCCCCGTGGAGGTCAAGGTTGCCAGGGAAACTAACAGACGCAGAGTGGGGCAATTGGGGAAGATGAACACAGAAAATTGAGTCTGAGGAACAGAACAGGAAACTACCACTGAGAGAGAGAGAGAGGAGGGGGGGGAGAGAGAGAGAGGGGGAGGGGGGAGGGATGGATGGAGAGAGAGAGAGAGAGAGAGAGAAGGTGGGGCTACGCCTAGAAGGCGCTCGGTAAAATGTCTAGTGTTAATTTGACTCTTCCGGACTCACTGGGCATTTTAGTGTTTGTGAAGGACAAAGAATCAGTAGAACACAGTGGCCTGTTTAACGCATTTTGCCATTGTATTCTCCAATTATCTATTGTACATTAATTCCAGAGAGACTGACTAACCTTACATGACAATTAAAAATCAATTAGATGGTGGTAGAAATCATGTATGTTTACTAACCGAAGCCATTTAGGTCTACTTAAAAATAAAACGTCCCCGATGGTATTTTGTAACCCAATTAACAATGATATGTTTCATATGAAAAGCAGATTGAAAAAATATGTAATGTAATAAAATATGCACAGTTAATAAATATTTTCCCATAACTTGTGGACCAAAACAACCATTGTTTCACAAACTGCTGCACATAATGAAATCTACCATCACAAAAAATGTACCAATGAGATTTTCTATTGGTTGATAAATAATCTTGGATTTCTACATTGAATTCAATGGGCAGCAAGCTCCTTTGCCCTCCACATGCACAGGAGAAGGTGTTTCCTGAAAGTGTCAGAGGAAGAGGATGGAAAATGGCGAGGCACAGAGCCGGGAGGCGGGGACAGTCTGACCTGACGCGCAGGTGTGCGCTGCGGGAATCGTTCCCCCCGACAGACGTGACCCGGCAGGTGTAGGTTCCTATGTCCCCCGACCAGGTCTGGGAGATGTGCAGCGTGCCGTCGGAGTCCATGCGGACGCGGGGACGGCCTGGGCGTTGAGGACGGTCCCCTCTTTCTCCCACACGTACCTGCGACACAGGCGACCCGCGACTCAGTGACACGTCTGCACACCGCTCCACTGAGCACACATCACCAGGCCCGCTATCTGAACACAGCATGACCGCACTGTATGTGTGCTGAACGCAGCATGACCGCACTGTATGTGTGCTGAACGCAGCATGACCGCACTGTATGTGTGCTGATGGTGGATCACAGTACACACACACACACATATACACACGCGCACACACACACACACACACACTCACACTCACATGCACACATATACACACACGCGCACACACACACACACGCACTCACACTCACATGGACACATATACACACACGCGCACACACACATACACATACACACACACACACATGCACACATATACACACACGCGCACACACGCACACACACACACTCACAAGCACACCTATACACACACGCACACATGCACAATTATACACACACAGGCACACACACACACACACACACACATACACAAACACACACACGCACACATACACATATACACAAGTGCACGCGCGCACACACACACACATGCACACACGCACACAGACAGACACACACATGCATATACACACACACGCACACCTGCACACACACACACACACACACACACATATATACACAAACACACACACACACGCACACACACACACATATATACACAAACACACACACACACACGCACACACACACACATGCACAAACACAAGAACACACAGTATATATGACTCATTGGCATGCTTCCGGCAGTCCAACACTGGATTTATGAAGTGAACCGATTCAGTTCTTCAAGCCTTCATTTATTTCTGTTCTACTGTTTATTTTCCACCATTTCCCCCGGGCATCTCTTTCCACCACCTTCGCCTGGGGTCAGGGAATAATTTCACACGCTTCCCGCAATTTTCCCGTCTTTTATATTCCCTCTAGGAAGCACTTTCTCCTCGGAGCTTTGTAATAACTGTAAAACCGCTCTTCAGAAGAATGCATTTTCATTTGATTGACAGACGTGATGACAGTTCCAGCGCTGCAGCCAGCTCAGCCTGTGTGTTGGAGACCGTACCTGACCGTGATGCTGGGGTCAGAGGTCACAGACATTTACAGCGCTGTGGCTGGCTCGGCATGCACGTTGGAGACCGTACCTGACCGTGACGCTGGGGTCAGAGGTCACAGACATTTACAGCGCTGCGGTTGGCTCGGCATGCGCGTTGGAGACCGTACCTGACCGTGACGCTGGGGTCGTGGGTCACCCCGCAGGTCATCGTGGCTTTGGTCCCTTTGATGACGCTCTGGTCCTGCGGGGGGCTGGTGATGCGGGTTCGAGCTGTGGATTAAACACAGAAAACCGCAATGAGCCGGAGGGCGAGACCACGAACCGGAGACGAACGAGAGGAGGAGGGAGAGAGAGAGAGAGAGAGAGAGAGAGAGAGAGAGAGAGAGAGAGAGAGAGAGAGAGAGAGACAGAGAGAGAGAGAGAGAGAGAGACATGCACACAGACAGAAGGAAAAAGGCCATGAACATCTGCTCTGCTGCGGAACGCATCCGGAGAAACGCAGGGGGTCAGGATAAACAAACACTACACCGTACACTAGCACTGCAGGTCAGAGTGACAGACTGAGCAAGGGAGCAGACGCTGCACTGTAGATAAAACACATACGGAGGCTGCAGTGCAGAGTAGAAACACCGAGACAGACAGACAGACACAGAGACAGACAGACACTGAATAGACACGGGGACAGACAGACGCAGAGCAGACAGACGCAGAGACAGACAGACGCAGAGACAGACAGACACTGAACGGACACGGGGACAGACAGACGCAGAGCAGACAGACACAGAGACAGACAGACACCGAATAGACACGAGGACAGGCAGACGCAGAGCAGACAGACACAGAGACAGACAGACAGAGTTCTCGCCGTGCGGTGTGGCACACGGGCGGGCGGCCTCTCGTACCCCAGACCACCAGGTCGGCGGCGGCCTCGTCGATGCCGCGGGAGTTGCTGGCCATGCAGGTGTAGGTGCCGGCGTCAGAGATGTGGGAGGGGCTTATGAGCAGGCTGCCGGACTCCAGCAGGGTGAAGCGTGGAAGCTGGACCGAGCCGCTGGCCAGAATCCGCTCGCCTGAGGGGGGGGGGGGGCGCGGAGGAGGGGTGGTGACATCACAGCCAGTCAAACTCATATAACACTTCACTATTTCACCGTGGTGTGGCCTGGATTCAGTTCAATTCAATTTGATTTTATCTGCACAGTGCCTTTTACAGAAACTCACAAAGACACTTCACAGTGGAAATGACAATAAAAAATGAAAAATAAAAAAAGAAATTAGACAAAAAACATAACCTGAAAATGAACAAGCAAAAAACAAACAAAAAAAACAACTCTGAAGTGGGAAGAAATTCAAATAGACATTCAATGAACATTTGGTACTTGCCTATGATTTACACCTACATTCAATCAACATTCCGTGCTTAACTCTGATTTACTAATAAATCCAAATTGTGCTTCGTTTCCCTCAAGATGAGTCAGTTAAAGTCTTTTATCTTTTTTTTAAGTCTGCAAACTGTGTTTGAGAGATGTAAAAAATGGATAACTGGACTCAGCTTATATGCTATGAAGCCTATATTACACTGTTATAAATGTGTCATAAGGTTGTCATAACACTGTCATTATGCATGCCGTGACAATTTTGTAGTTTTAATATGCTTTTCTGCATACATTATTGCATTAGTTATGACATTTTTCATGAACTGTAACGCTGTTATGAATATGGTGAAATATACGGCAGCATAAGATGGGATCTTAAACTGGGGTTACAAAATTATTACATAATACTGCCCTGTTGTGAAAGGTATTCTGTCACTGCGCGTTAGGGGCTGTACTCTGACAGGGGTTTGAATAAGGACGTTTCCATGGAGTGGTTTCCATGGCACCAGACGGTCTCTCACCTTTCTGCCAGGTGATGGCGGGCCGGGGCGCTCCGGACGTCTCGCAGTGCAGGATGACGGACATGCCGTCAATCACCGTGCTGTCAGACGGGCCTGCCGTGATGTTGGGGGCGATGCCTGCGTGTGTGAGAGACACGCACACACATGAGAGCCAGGACAGCAAACACACAGACACGCACACACATGAGAGCCAGGACAGCAAACACACAGACACGCACACACATGAGAGCCAGGACAGCAAACACACAGACACGCACACACATGAGAGCCAGGACAGCAAACACACAGACACGCACACACATGAGAGCCAGGACAGCAAACACACACACACGAGAGCCAGGACAGCAAACACACACACATGAGAGCCAGGACAGCAAACACACAGACACGCACACACATGAGAGCCAGGACAGCAAACACACAGACCTGTGTGACCATACATACACACATGCCACAGACACACACATATACACA
>CM077285.1:64622554-64657554 GCA_039654925.1 Anguilla pacifica | reverse complement strand
TTTAGCAGGAAAGATGTGACAGGGCTGGCCTTGTCTCACGTGAGTAAGAATAGCGCTTTAAAAACTATTGTTCCAAGTCACCTACATTGGAGTTACTCAGTAATAACCTCTTGTCAGTTAGTCACAATTTAATTACGCAGATATTGATGCAACGTAATGTGAAGTGTCACCGAGAAGACAATATTCGCACAGCTATATTGACTGTAAGGCAGTGGTAACCAACCCTGCTCCTGGAGATCTACCATCCTGTAGACTTTCACTCCAACCCTAACAAAGCACACCTCATTCAGCAGCTAGAGATCTACCGTCCTGTAGGTTTTCACTCCAGCCCTAGCAAAGCACACCTCATTCAGCAGCTAGAGATCTACCATCCTGTAGGTTTTCACTCCAACCCTAACAAAGCACACCTCATTCAGCAGCTAGAGGTCTTATTGAGCTATGAATTAGTAGAGTCAGGTGTGCCAAATTAGGGTTAAAATGAAAACCAACAGGACGGCAGATCTCCAGGAACAGGGTTGCAAACCACTGCCGTAAGGACGATGTAACGGTTAAGTATCGACGCTGACAGTGCGCAGCGACAGGAGGGGGCGGGGCCTGGATGACGGGCGGGTTACCGAGCACGTGCAGATAGGCGCCGGCGCTGACGGACGGCACGCTGCTGCTCCTCAGCACCGCCTCGCACTCGTAGTAGCCCGAGTCGCTGACCAGCGGCCCGATGACGGTCAGCCGGCGGCTGAAGTCGCTCAGACCGCTGCTGACCACCACGCCGTCCTTCCGCCAGGTGATGCTGAGCTTTATGAGCGGCCTGTGGAAGAGGGAGAGAGAGAGGGGAGGGAGAGAGGAAGAGAGGGAGAGAGAGGGGGGAGGGAGAGAGAGAGGGAGGGGGAGAGAGAGAGAGAGAGGGGGGAAAGAGAGAGAGAGGGAGAGGGGGGGAGAGAGAGAGAGGGAGGGGGGAGAGAGAGCATGGAAGAAAGAGAGAGGGAGAGGGGGTGAGAGAGGGAGAGACAAACAGAAAGAGAAAAACAGAGAAAGAGCGAAAGAGAGAGAGAGAAAAGAGAGAGGAAGAGAGAGACAGACAGAGAGAGAGATAATGGTTTTTTTTGACAATTTGCATTTTATGCAAATTACTGCTTTGTACTGTTCGGCAATATTATAACCTGTGTGGTCAGGACAGTAAAGCATATTTGAATTTGAATCTGGGAGAGAGAGAAAGAGAGGGAGGTTGAGCAGTAGTACAGAAACTCACACACTTACTCAGACTCACTCACACACACACACACACACAAAGCGGACAAAGACACACACGCTGCAGCACCTGTTTTCTGCCTCTACCAGTTTTTATGAATGCCACTCTGCCAGCGGTTGTTTTTATGGTGTCTGATGCATGCCTTTTATGCACTCTTTAATGCACTGTCTGCTGAACCCTCAACACCGAGACTTGTGTTTTGGTGACATATATTTTCTTGCACTTGAAAAGCAAATATCGCATTTAAAGTAATTAACAAATTAACTCAGACTCACACACACACACATGCACACACGCACACACACACACACACATTCATGCACAGGCAAGGAAAAGGGAACACACATTCTACAGCCTGCTTTATCTGAAATGTCAAAGTTGACTCACCTGGCATTGGCCACGCACTCCATGGTGACCTCTGAGGTGCCAGACACCACGCTGGTGTTTCGTGGGGGGATGATAATTGTGGGGGCGATGGGATCTGCTGGGCCCCCCACATCTGAAAGGGAATGGACAGGGGGTTCACTGTGTGTGAGTGTGTGTGTGTGTGTATGTATCTGTGTATTTGTGCGTATGTGTGTGTGTGTGTGTGTGTGTGTGTTTGCACATGCTCTCGTGTGTGAGTGTGTGTGTGTGTGTGTATGTGTGTCAATGTGTGTGTGCGTGTGTGTGTGTGTGTGTGTATGTGTGTCAGTGTGTGTGCGTGTGTGTGTGTGTGTGTGTGTGTGTGTGCGTGTGTATGTGTGTGTGTGTGTGCGGGTGCGTGTGTGTCTATGTGTGTGTGTGTATGTGTGTCAGTGTGTGTGTGTGCGTATGTGTGTGGATGTGTGTGTGTGTATGTATCTGTGTATGTGTGTGTATGTGTGCGTTTGTGTGTGTGTGTGTTTGCACATGCTCTCGTGTGTGAGTGTATGTGTATGTGTACGTATGTGCGTGCATGTGTGTGAATGCGTGTGTGCGTGTGAGCATGTCATGCTATAATTGAGCAGAAGCAGAATGCCTGGTGTCTGTGGGAAGGTGAGGGAGCTGTGGGGGCTAACAGGATCCAGACCAGCAGCAGCAGCAGCGGCGGCATCGCTAACCCCAGCCCTGCACTCCAGCTCGGCCTGAATAATTTACAGCCAGGCCTCAGAGCCCTGACACAGAACAATAGTTTTTTAGACTCCGCGGGAAGCGCTCGAGTTCCGGAGGAAAGTGTACTGCAAATCACGCCAGCCCCCTCCCGGCCCTCGCCGCGGTTACGGTGGCCTGGCCCCGCCCCTGCCCTGCGGAGGGGGGGGGGGCGGAGGCGGGGGGAGGTTTGCTGCCCCTCTTTCCTCAGCCCTGATTGCGTTAAACAGACAGGATGAGTCGGGCGCGCGGCGGCTAATCCGCCTTAGCGCTCTGCTTTCACAGCTGGCGTGCGGCGATGAGATACAGACAGGAATAGAGACGTGACCTTTTAGCACCGAGGAACGTGATTAAAACATTAAGGAACCCGGAGGAAAAGAGAGAGAGAGAGAGAGAGAGAGAGGGCAGGGGGAAGTGAGAGACACAGAGAGAGAGAGAGAAGGTAGAGAGGGAGCGAGAGAGGGGAGGGAGAGAGGCAAGACAGAAAGGCAGAGTGATTTAGACAGAGATGGAGAGAGAGTGAGAAACAGGTATGACAGAGTAAATAACAGAGGGAGAAGCGAGAGAGAGAGAGAAAGAGAAGACGGACTGAGAGAGTGTAGAGATGCTCAGCGATAATGATGACGATGATCACGTCTGACTTAAAAGCTCATGCACTGTGCTCTCTCACGCCCGCCGGTGGTCACCCCCTGCACTGCCACACAGCTCAAACGAGCCTGAAACCAAGGGCACAAAGCCATTGCTACAAACGCGCTGAAACTGCAGATCCTCGGCTGGCCTGCAGAGGGCAGCAGCACTTCTCCAGAAAGCACTGGATGGGGTGAGCATGAGAGATGCCTGTTGATCTTGCTCTGTCGGGAGAGGAGACGTGCTTAATGTGAACTGAGAGAGGCAATGCTAACATCGCTGATTGATTTCCATTACAGACACCCACAACATGGTCTCAGGTCAAAGAGATGAAGAAAAAATAAAGCCTTTTTCGCTGGAAAAACCAAGGGCTTCTGCTCTCAAGAGTGCATTTCTGCGTGTGCTTTACTGCACAAACAGACACACACACAAACACACACAGACGTGTGCTCACATACACACTCACGTACACACATGCACACACACACACACAAACACACACAGACGTGTGCTCACATACAAACACGTACACACATGGACACACACAAACCCACACGCACGCACATACGCACATGCACGCACACACACACACACACACTCACAGACAAACACGTAGTCCCACAAGCCGAACAGTCTGCCGTGTGTATGAATTCACAAACAACCCCTGCGCCCCCCTCCTCCACCCCCCCGTCTCCCATGCCCGCCCTGCTCAGTCCCAAACGCGCATGTGGGACATTAAGATTACAGACCGCGACAGACCACACGGCGGTGCGAGAGCGATCTGGGTAGACGGCGGCCGTGCCTGTCTGGCGCCCCCCCCCCCCCCCCCACGGCCAATACGCGGCACGACCAGGAAGGAGGAGTGGCCAGATGGCAGGAACAGGAAGCCAAGATCTGTCAATCATTTCCCAGATCATCTGTACGGGACAGGAGCGTAACTATAACACTGCCCAATGGACACAGGCGACTGGACTCTACTCCCGCCCGCCCCCCCCCCCATTCCCCCCCCCCAATATCAGCACAGCTGTCCGTGTTTCAGAAATCGACCGCAGAGTACAGCGGTCTGCAGGCTGGCGGCCCGGGCGAGACTCGGGAGACGAGCTCCAGCTGTTGAGAAGAGGAGAAAGCTTGGAAGAGCCCCACGGGCTCCAATCCAGTCCGGACCGGACCGTGCCAGTGCCCGATAGGGGCTACCTGTAATCGCCCGTCGCGTCGCCTAGGGCGCAGGAGGCTTCGGTGTTTGGGCGGCAGTGTAGTATAATGGAGAAGGAACTGGTCCTGTGACCTGAAGGTCAGAGGTTCGATTCCCCGGAAGGACACTACCGTTGTAACTCTTCAGCAAAGTACTTAACCTGCATGCTACGCAGAATGCTGTGAAAGTCGCTCAGGATAAGAGCGTCTGCTAAATGCCTGCAACGCAATGCAAAGTTTTGCATTTCATTGCGCTCTAGCGACCCCCGCAGGTTCGGTGGGGTGCCTGTTGACAGCGTGCCAGAAGCCGCATGTGAAAAGCCTTGCTCTGACACGCCTCTCGAGCTTGGCTGGGGGCCGCGGCGTGAAAAAGGAAGCAGGTGTGGAGACGCCGCAGATTTCGGAGGAGAACCGCGGGCGGCGGACGCCTTCGCTGTCGTGGAATCTGCGGTGCGAACGGCGGTTACGAAAAGATAATTGTACGTTCCAAATCAGGGTGCGAACGGACAGGTTCAGCCCCTCGCTGGATGACAAATTTATGTAAAATACCTTCTTTTTTCAAAAAATTAAAAAAGAGAGAGCAGATGAAAGAGCTGATGACCGGGCCTGCCGCCAGCGGACGACCACTTTGCCGATCGGCAAAAACACCAGGGTGCTGGCAGCTGCGGCTGACGACCGAGAGATGCGTGCCTGCAGGGGAGTACAGCATGCACTGTAAAAACAAATATCCAAAACAAAAACAGCAGCAGTGTTGCTAGTGAAAAATCATTAAATGAGAAAGCGGTACAAACACTGTTATCTAGCCGTATGAAGAGTGTATTCTTCACAGTGTGTGTGTGTAGCCATAGGCATGGCCCGCGCTTCTGGGACACGCGCAGGAGCATCTGCTAACTGACGTCCCGCGGTGGCGCCTACTTGTCAGGATTACCTGCACTGTGAGGACCTCTGAAGAAGAGCCACTGAATAACCTCTCCCACACAAACATGCACAGGCACACACACGCACATACGCACACAGCTGGATATGCACATTCATATATACACACACACACATACCTACACACACACGCACCTACACACACACGCACCTACACACACAACGACAGATACAAACGCACACACAGCGCACGCACCCACACACACACACATACTTACAGTACATATACACACAATCACACACACACACACACACACATACATACCAATACACACACACACACACACACACAAACTGGCACACACACACACACACATACATACCAATACACACAAACACACACTCACACACACACACATGCATGCATACATGCACACATACATCAACCCTTGAATAGAACATTGCTCCATTTCACAGGCTTAATATGTACACAAAGCACTATGTCCCACAGCAATCTCAACTCTTTTTTTCCCAGCTGACTGACCGGACATTTTTTTGAGCACAACAATGCAGATGCCCCTTTTGTGTGAGTCCAGCTGAGCCTTAATGCTCCAGCAAAGGGCATCAACCCTAACAAATAGCTTCCTAGCAGCCAAACAATAAGCAATTCAATTACTCGCAGGCAAACGGGAGGTGTGGTCTAATGAATGGGCCTTCACGATTGGCTGCACTCCTTCTCACCCACTCCAACAGGTCTAGAGATCACCTTGAGAGGGTTACAGAGGAGAGAGCTGCATTAAAACCTCATTTACTGCTAGTCTAAGCAGACTGAAAACATCCTCCTCCAGGTCCTTAAGCACCAAGCTAAACACACATTCGTCCAAACTGAAAATGGCACCTGTGAAGGGAAGGGGGGTGTATGTGTGTTCATGAGAATGTCTCTGTGTGTGTGTTTGTGTGTGTGCATGAGTACATGTGTGCACGTGTGTATGTGTGTATGCATGAACGTGTGTGTGTGTGAGAGTGAGTGAGCGTGTATGTGTGTGTGCGCGTGTGTATGTGCGTGTTCATACGTGTGTGTGTATGTGTGTGTGAATGTGTGTGTGTACGTACATGCGTGCATGTGTGTGTGTGTGCATGTTCATACGTGTGTGTGTGAGTGTGTGTGTTCATACGTGTGTGTGAGTATGTGTGTGAGTGTGTGTGTGTGTGTGTGTGTGATTGTGCGTGCGTGCATGTGTGTGTTCATGCGTGCGTGTGGGCGTGTGTTACTCACTGTCCACAGACAGAGTGATGAGCTGACTGGTCTTGTTTTCTCCGTTCTTGTCGTTAACGGCCTGCACGTAGTATCTGCCGGCGTCCGGGGCCACCGTGGACAGGATGACCAGGGTGTTGTCCAGGGTGATGGCACTGCGGGAGACACAGGGGTCAGAGGTCACCGATTAACCTTTGGATATGACACACGCGGGGAAGCCCGTGTCCGTCTGATGAATTCCTCTCTCCAACATCAGACTGCATTAATTCAGCACTAAACCCCGCCCCCGTAACTCCATGCTCAATGCCAATTGGCCGGCCTGGTGTGTTGTAGGAGTGTGTTTAAGAATTTGGAGCCGCTTTGCACGTTCCATACGGGCGCTCCTCCCACTCCTCCTGTCGCCTCCTCTTTCCACTTCTCCTCTCCTCCGGAAAATGAAATGCAGATCTGAGGGAAGTGGGCTCACTAAAGGAGCATCAATCATTCCGCAGCATCTGTACAGGCACGCTGACGCACCAAGAGAACATACAGCATATACCACACACACACACACACACACACACAAGCTCATACGCACGTACACACACACCCACCAGCTCACACACACACACACAAATACACAAGCTCATACGCACGTACACACACACCCACTGGCTCACACACACACACACACACACCCAAACACACACACACAGGTAAATTTGGTTGAATGGCTACATGAATCGCACATAAATAATAATAAAAAAAAAGAAATAAAAAATGAAATTCCATCTCACTATGCTGTACTCATGGAATGGTGTAGTCTGGACCGCGGCCGGTAACCGCGGTGACAGACAGCCGCCTGTCAGCTGACCCCAGTCCGGGGGAACAGGAAGCGCTGGAGCGGCGCTCGGGCGGCCCGCCGGGCGGCACTGGGACCCTCACATTACGCCGGTTTATTAGCCATTAGAGCCCCAACGATGGGAGACTAAGCGCCGGTTTCCTGGACGATTATAACGAAGGGGGGGGGGGGGGGGGGGTGGGCATCTGAAGGATGGTGGAATGGGATTATGGGTGTGGGTGTGAGGGGGGGAGGGGGGAGGGGGGGGGGGGCTGACGGAGCACGAGATCTATAATCATAACGACCTCCTTTTAAAAACCTGGCTGTGGCGACCGTGTTCTCACAGAGCAGCAGAGTCCCTCTACTGGGGGGCTGCCGTTACCGCGATGGATGTGGCGCGGGACCCCCGGATCGGTTCAGTGCCTCCCCGCGCCCCTGAGCCCCAGAAACCCCCGATCTGGGCAACCGAAAAAAAAAACTAAAAATCTCAAAACTGCTTTTCAGTGCATGCATTTCCAAATTCTATTAAAAAAAAGGAAGCTGAACTAAGGAATTCATTTTCTTTCCTGAGCAGACACCGTTGTCCCAGACGACTTTGCACGGTGCTAATTCTGCCTGCGGTTCCCTCTGACCGCGGGTATTCCTTCAGATCCGACACCGATGCTGCAGTCAGAACGCTTCTGGGCTCCGCCAGGTGGCTCGTCCTGTTATGAAAGGGCTCTGGTGGGTGGGTGGGTGCCATGGTAACGGATTCGGGCTGTGCCCAGCGGCCTGGCAAAGCTGCACATCACTGACTACAGTGTCACCTGGAGGGGGGCGAGGGATTTTGGTCGGCAGGACGTACGTATCTCGTCGCGCGTCAGCGACCCGCACTGCCCGGCCGGGACGCCCACGGGCCACCTGCGCAAGCTGCGTGTGACGAGCCCCGCTCTAACTCGCCCTCTGACTCTCTGAGACTCACTCTCCAAGTCTGACTCTGACTCTCTATCTGAGTCTGACTCTGAGTCTCTCTCACTCTGAGTCTCTCTCTCTCTCTCTCTCTGAGTCTGACTCTGAGTCTCCCTCTCTCTGAGTCTGTCAACATTCTAAGTCAGTGTTCCAGAACTCCACTGCTCTCAGTTAGCTTTCCAGTAGTTACATTCGGTTACCAGTAAACCCCTCAGATTGTTTCCTCAGCATTAGAATGTTCAGGTAAGAAAGCTCTAATAACACATCTGTGACCTCACACCTGACAGGGTGAAGCCGGCCCTTCAGTGCCGAGGCAAGGCTCTGCCACTGGGACAGACAGGACAGGTCAGCGATGATGATGATGATGATGACGACAGGGCCCCGGGTGAGCGAGGAGGCACCCGGGACGCAGCCGAGCCCCGCCCGGAGGCCGGAGGGAGCCCGGCGCCACCGAGCGCGCTCCGTCCCGCTTTGCAATCGGCGGATCAGACTGGGCTTAACGGGCCCCTTCGGTCCCGTCATGAGCCCCCAGAGCCGCGCTGTTTGTGCCCGCGAACCGCGCTGAATATTTAACGCCTCCCCGCCGCGGACGACACCTCGGACGCCGCGCCTGAATAATGCATTCGGGCGAGCGCGCGGAAGGACGGGAGCGGGAGCGCTTAATTAATCTCCGCTGATTCCACGGGCCTTCCAGAACCTTCCCTCAGCGCGCTCGCGGCGCACGCACGTGCGCACACGAAAACAGCGCACGGGAAGGCCAGGCGCACGCACGGACAGATTCGTACACGTACGGAAACACGCGCAAACAGGCACCAGCAGACACACAAATGCAAACGTATACACACTCTCTCTCACACACACACACACACGTAAGCACACATTCAAACACACACACACACACACACACACGTACACACGCACGTGCACACAAACACATATGCATGCACACACATACACGCACACACACACACACATATGCACGTGTACCCACAGTTTCACTCACGCGTGAACACACACACACGTGTGCGTACTCACGTAGCAGACACATATACGTCCTCATAAAGTCTACAAGGTCACGCTCTGCTGAGCTGTACATTGGCAATAAAGTCCCCATAAAGTGCACACACGTCAGACTCTGCTCGGCTGCATTAAGAAACATGCAGAGAGATGCACACACAACACACACACGCCCGCAGGCACGCACAAGCAAATATGAAAAAGATGCACACAGAGAAATTCTCTGAAGGTTTATTTATGTATTTATATATATATATATATTTTTACAGTAAATTTGAGTCCCTACTGATGTTCTTTTTGTTTGCCATTTGAACCCTTGACTCATTCCTGCGCAGGAGAAGACCGATTTTAAACACGTAATGCATCTCGCCCACACTACCCAAATCAATGGGTCACAGGGATGAAAGCGCAGGTTTCAGCACAGGCATGCAGTGCTGTAAGACCTGTACTTTTAACATGTGGGGGGGGGGGGGGGGGGGGGGTTAAAAGACAGATGTGAAGTGAAAGATGCTGGTTTTGTTTCATGGAAGTGGCTCTGAATATTATTCCCATCCACACAAACACATACGCACACAAACACACACACACATGCACATACAGTCCCACACTCTCTCCAATCCAGCCCAGTCAGTGGGGAAGTGGCACTAATGACTTTTCAACACACTGCTCTTTGTGTTGGGATTTGTCAAGCCAGGGAGCTGAGAAATTACGGGTGGGGAGGCTGGGGGGGGGGGGGGGTTAGAGGGAGAGGAAGGTGGAGTGTGAACAACAACTGAGGGAGGAAGGGGGTTATTTTCTCAGCAACACATACCCAGAGGCTGATCCTCTTCACTTCAGAGAGACGCTGCTCCTGTTCACTTCAGAGAGAGGCTGCTCCTGTTCACTTCAGATAGGCTGCTCATATTCAGAGAGAGGCTGCTCCTGTTCACTTCAGAGAGAGGCTGCTCCTGTTCACAGAGAGGCTGCTCCTGTTCACTTCAGAGATAGGCTGCTCATCTTCAGAGAGAGGCTGCTCCTGTTCAGAGAAAGGCTGCTCCTGTTCACTTCAGAGAGCGGCTGCTCCTGTTCACTTCAGAGAGAGGCTGCTCCTGTTCAGAGAAAGGCTGCTCCTGTTCACTTCAGAGAGCGACTGCTCATGTTCACTTCAGAGAGAGGCTGCTCCTGTTCAGAGAAAGGCTGCTCCTGTTCACTTCAGAGAGAGGCTGCTCATGTTCAGAGAGCGGCTGCTCCTGTTCAGAGAAAGGCTGCTCCTGTTCACTTCAGAGAGCGGCTGCTCATGTTCAGAGAGAGGCTGCTCCTGTTCACTTCAGAGAGAGGCTGCTCCTGATCATAGAGAGGCTGCTTTTAATACAAGCCTGCCTTGCTTAGCTGGAGGCGAGAAATATTTCCATCTGTAATTATATTCTGTGTGTCTGTTGTATCTGTTGGGAGTACCTGTAGGGTGGGGGTGGGGGCTTGGTTGGGGGATAGATCAGGATTCTATTAATGTTATTCGGTAATGGAGTGTGCGTGTATATGTGTGTGCGTGTTTATACTTGTGTGTGTGTGCGTGTGTCTGTCTGTGTACGTTTGTGTGCATATTTGTGTGTATGTGTGTATATGTGTTTGTGTATGTATGTATGTGTATGTGTTTATCTGTGAGTGAATGTGCATGTGTGTTCTCTCGTGTGTGTGTGTGTGTGTGTGTGCGTGTGTGTGTTCGCTCGTGTGTGTGTGTGTGTGTTCGCTCGTGTGTGTGTGTGTGCGTGTGTGTGTTCGCTCGTGTGTGTGTGTGTGTGTTCGCTCGTGTGTGTGTGCGTGTGTGTGTGTGTGTGTGTGTTCATGTGTACTGGTCACATGACCCATGTATTGACTCACAGTTAGAGACGGGCAGCACCGCATTGTGTGTGATTGAGTCTGAGGCCATTCATCAGTGTGAGCCCTGCTCCCCCAGGGACCAGGCCCATCTCCAGCCCATAGACCTCCATAACTCCCTGCCAAACGGCCAGCACGTGGAGGAGGCTCTCTGAGGAGAGCAGGGGGTCATGGGTAACAAACGACGCTCTGGAGCAGAGAGCAGTGAGTCAAATCAAATGAGACAGAGAATCTTTTTTTCACGCGTTTCCTTGGTGATCCAGGACAGACTGTTCATTTATGAGGACGGCGTCTCAGCTCAGGCCACTACGCTGCTTGCTGTGCTGCTCAACCTATACCTTCCCTTTGCCATTCACTCCCACTATACCATTCACCTAGTCACTGTACTCTACTGCTCACCTTACTATACCATTCAACTTGTCACTCTACTGCTCAACCCCACTATACTCTTCACCCTGTCAATATACTGCTCAACCCCACTATACTGTTCACCCTGTCAATATACTGCTCACCCCCATTATACCATTCACCCTGTCACTGCACTCTACTGCACACACCCACTCTACCATTCACCCTGTCACTCTACTGTTCACCACACTATAACATTCACCCTGTCACTTCACTCTACAGCTTAACCCACTATACTTCACCCTGTCACCCTACTGCTCATCCCCACTAAACCATTTACCCTGTCACTGCACTGTACTGCTCACCCCACTATACCATTCATCCTGCGACTGCACTCTACTGCTTGGTCTACTAAACCTTTAATCCTCTCTGTTCAGTTCCTTATGTTATTTGCACTGTCTGTTCACTCAGCAGTTCACTGTGCAATTCCATTCTATGTGTTCTTACCACCTCTCACCCTGCTGTATCATTCTCCCTGATTGTTCAGTTCACTTTGCTGTTCATTGTATTTGTTGAATCTGTTGTTTACCAGATCTGCTTAAAGTACTGTTCAGCCTGTCAGTCTCCTGAACACGGCAACCTATTTATTCATTCATTTATGCCCTGGTCACAACAACTTTCAATTTCACTCTGTCTGTTCGCCTTGCGGTTCATCCCGAAAACCAGATGGTGGAACACTGAAGCAATCTTCTGACCCCCCTCTCTGACGATGTGCACACACACACACGCACACACACACAAACACATGTTTTTTATCGAGCTGGGCCCTGCTGGTCACCTCCAGTGGAAGAGAACAGTCAGAACGAACACAGGTCGGAGGGGGAGGGGGTTGTTGCGGTGAACGTACAGAAAAGGGCTGTGCCGCAGAGTCCCTGTGAGTAATAGGGAATCCATGCGCAGGTGACAGGGAGGGGACGGCACAGCCCAGGCCATAATTGATCACTCACAATAAAAGATTGCGCAGGTAATTACACCCAGGCAGTCCCAGTGCCCTTGTGCAACTTTACCCCAGGTAAATAATGTTGGGTGTTGCACCCACCCAAATGAAAAGGAAAGGAAAAAAACAAAAAAACAAAAACAACCTTAATTCCACACCGTGTGCAAGGTTATTTCAATGTAGCAATCACCTTGGAACCTCCGGGGTTAGAAAAACAAAGAGAATTTCGCAGAAAAATCCTCAATTATGCCAGCGCCCCGAGCTGTGTATATATCCCAAGGATCGCAAAGCTCTTCGGCAGTGCACAGATCCAAAAGTTTCAAAGCTTTTAAACTGCACAGCTACAATTCAAATCTCCCAAACCGTGCACAGATGCTTAAAGTTCTCAACTGTGCACACACACACACAACAGATCCAAAGCTCTAAAGCAGCACGGGTCCAGCGATTCAGACCTTTTAAATGTGCACAGATCCAACGATTCAGACCTCTTCGACATGTACAGATCCAACGATTCAGAACTCTTCAAGTGCACGAATCCATACGATTCAGACCTCTTAAAGTGCATGGGTCCTTAAGATTCAGACCTCTTAAAGTGCATGGGTCCTTACGATTCAGACCTCTTAAAGTGCATGGGTCCTTAAGATTCAAGCACGTAACACTGCACACAAGCAACAGATACAAAGCTCTTAAACCGCACGGATCCAAGGATTCAGACTTCTTAAATGTGCACAGATCTAACGATTCAGACCTCTTAAACAGGCACAGATCCTGAAGATTCAAGCGCTTAACACTGCACACAAGCAGATCAAAACGCTCTTAAAACATGAACAAGTGCTCAGATCCAACAATTCAAAAGCTCCTGACCGTACAGGGACGGAACCTGAATTTCAAAGTGTACAGATCCAACCAAACGATCCAGAATGTCTCAGAATGCTGAGCCGCGCGCGGAGGGCACGGAACGTTCCGGAGACCGGACCAGGGAGCAACAGTCGCTGGCTCACGAGATTACAGAGGGAGCTCTGATTATATACCCCATTAGGCCACAGAAATAACAACACAAATCAAGCCGCGAGAAGGGAGAGAGCCATTCAATTGTATTCAAATTCAATAATGGAAGAGTAATGATGAAAATAAATATGTGTTCTCCCACCCCCCCCCCCTTCCCCCAACACCATACCGCCCACCAGCCGAATGCTAATGAGTCAGAATCCAGTCCGAGCACCTTCCCTGGAGACACAAGCCCTGGGACGACAGGTAAACCCAACGAGGCTGAGCTCTCTCAACAGAAAAGCTGGAAGGAGGCACAAGTGGAAATCTGCACAGGTTACGGTCAGCACGGATGTCAGGAGCTTCGTTTTGGCACATTGTAGTGCCGACTACGTGTGGAACGGTTGGCCAGGTCATGTGACCGAGGCAGAGACCCTCATAGTGTTCGAGTCCAGGCTTGACGCGGTGCCGGATACTCTTTAGTCTGCAGGTAAAGGGAAGTGTAAAGGAGCTGAATGGCCTGCTCACCTCAGTATGTATTCTGATTTTACATGTTTCTGTGAAGAACACTTTGCCAGTGTACAGGTGAATGGACCAATGTTAAGTGTGCACAAGTGAGCGGGTGATTATCCTTTTCAGCTGTCAATAGTCTGGATTCTTAAGCAATTGAAAGATTCATCACCTGCCCTAGAACTCAAGCCTGAGAATTTTACTATCATCTGCCAAAAACAGTTCACCACACAACGCAACAGTTCACACAGGTCCACCCACAACTAAAAAAAGCCAGCAGGTGGACACACAGACAAAGCACAGACACAAATACACCAAGACCCACATAAATCACAGAGAAGTGCACTTGAAGAAAGAAGAAGACACAAAGAGAAAACTCCCTTCTCAAGGGGAAACTGAGGCTGAGGATCATAGAGAGAAAAAGAAATCTCCCAGCCTGCCCTCATGGCACAAACATTTCTATCTGTTTCTTATTTCCCAAGAAATTCATATCTCACACACACACTCTCACACACACACACACTCTCTCTCTTTCTCTCTCACACACACACGCACACATATATAAACACACACAAACTCAAGTACATGCGCACATAAACAAACACATGTGCACATACACACACACACAACATATATACATACATATAAACACACACTCACACACACCTACACACCTACAAACCTACACTCACACAGAAAAACACAGGCAAACACACATACACACACTCACACAGAAATACATTGACAAACAAAAACACACATACACACACACACACAAATACATACACACATACAAATGCACACACACACATACATATACGGACACTCTCTCTGAAACACACAGATGCACACACACACTCTCACACACGTACACACACACACACACTCTCACACACGTACACACACACACACACACACACACACTGTAATAAGACCCAGGGAAGGCTCCGTGGTCATCCCAGCTGAGTGTCGTTTCTGAGCCCGTCACACAGAGCCGCGCGCGCCACAGCAACAGGCCGAGCGGCAGAGAGCGCCACTTCGCCTCCGCCGCGGGGGGGAGGTTCGCCGTGGCGACCCCCCGCCCGGCTCAGACAGATATCTGACAGGTCCCCCGGTCTGACGCCCGAGGCGCTTTACCGCGGAGCGACGGGGCGGCGGTTACGCGTCGGCGGCCTCTCCCGGCGCTTCCCGCTGCCGCCGCCATCACGGCTCGGCGCGCGCGGCGAGGCTGCGGCCTGATGGGATTACTCAGAACACTGAGGGACACAAAGGGCTCACTGCGGGGGGTTAAAATACCTTCTCTGCTGTGTGTGTGTGTGTGCGTGTGTGTGCGTGTACGTGTGTACGTATGTGTGCATGTGTGTCTGTGTGTGTGTGTGTGTGCGTGTGTGTGTGTGAGTGTGTATGTGTGTGAGTATATGTGTGTGTATGTGTGTGTGTGTACGTGTGTGTATGTGCGTGTGTGTGTGTGTGTGTGTGTGTGTGTACGTGTGTGTGCATGTGTGTCTGTGTGTGTGTGTAGGTGTGTGTGTGTGTGTGTGTACGTGTGTGTGCATGTGTGTCTGTGTGTGTGTGTGTGTGCATGTGTGTGTGTGTATGCGTGTGTGTGCGTGTGTGTGTGTGAGTGTGTATGTGTGTGAGTATATGTGTGTGTATGTGTGTGTGTGTACGTGTGTGTATGTGCGTGTGTGTGTGTGTGTGTGTGTGTGTGTGTGTACATGTGTGTATGTGTGTGTATGTGTGTGTGTGTGTGTGTGCGTGCGTGTGTGTGCTTCTCGGTATTCACTTTTTGTACGTCGCTTTGGATAAAAGTGTCTGCCAAATAAATAAATGCAATGTAATGTAATGTGTATGAGTGTGTGCATGTATGTGTGTAAGAGAGAGAGAGAAATTACATGTGGGACAGAGGTTAAGCCATGCTGTTTATAAAGAGCACACAGTGGGGCACATATATTTGCATATTTTGCATCAAATGAAGGTAATCACTGAATTATTCACCAGTTGGTGTGTGCGTGTGTGTGCGCGTCTGTGCGTGTGTTTGTGAATGTGTGTATGTCTACGTGTGTGTGTGTGTGTGCATGTGCGTGTAAGTGTGTGCGTGTGTGTGTATGAGTGTGAGTGTGTGTTTCTGAGTGTTTCGGTGTAGGTGGGGACCTTTGTGCTTACAGGTACAAACAGCATCAGAATTATCCCCGCCTGGTTGCCAGATGGATACTAATATTTGCAGTTAATCATCATCTATATATCTCTTACATATATATATATATATATATATATATATATATATATATATATATATATATATGTATGTAATATGGTATACATGTATATACATGTGTATGTTTATTTTGTATGGTTAGGCGAGTATAATATTGTTTAGGATAACACACTTATGTTAGGTAACAGGTTGTAGAGTTTATTTTCCCCCCCATTATTCTTGTTGTTTTTCAACACAGTGCATGTCATGCCAGTAAAGCACCTTTGAATTAATATAGAGGAACTGAGAGACAGCGAGAGTGAGGGAGTGAGAGAAAAAGAGAAAAAGAGAGGCAGAGACAGAGAGAGATAGAGAGCGTCGTGTCAGCACACCCCTGTCACCGCTTTGCGGCGGACTGTGAGAGCCCAAACCACGGAAAGACACCATTAAGCAGCTGCTGTTTCCTCTCCACGCGCTGAGGGGAAGGGCAGGGGACGGAAGAGCAGGTGCCCCAGCCTGCCCGTGAAACGACTCGCACTCCCGAGGGGGCACTCTCGCCGAAAAGACTCCCCCTTTCACTCTACACCTCCTTAAGTGGACGAGCGAAAGACGAAACAATAAGAAAGAAAAAAGCCTGTTTCCGTCTGTCAGCAGAAGGGAGGCTGGAGAGACACCATAGAGACACCACAGAGACACCACAGAGTGCAGAGCGCACTGCTGCTCTCGTGTCCTGCTGTTTCACTGCGTCTGTGGAATAGCCCCACTGCCTGACCACTTCCAGCACCATATTAAAAATCTAAACGCTGGGAGATTCATGGCCAAGCCCATTCAACTCTTCCAATTAGACTCACACTGAAACCTAATCACCAGAGAAAGTATCGCCACTACACACGTACACACACACACACACACACTCACACACTACACACACACTCACTACACACACACACTACACACACACACGCACACACAGACTACATACACACAGCACAGACACACACACTACACACACACGCACACTCACTACACAAACACACACACACACACTCACTACACACACACGCACACACACACGCACACACAGACTACATACACACAGCACAGACACACACACATTACACACACACGCACACTCACTACACACACACTCACACACACACTCACTACACACACACGCACACACAGACTACATACACACAGCACAGACACACACACATTACACACACACGCACACTCACTACACACACACTACACACACACACACACACACAGACTACATACACACAGCACAGACACACACACATTACACGCACACGCACACACACACTCACACACACACACTACACGCAGCCAATCAGGTGGGCAGAATACCAACAGACAGAGTAACAGAAGGGCTGCATGAGTTGTACAGAACACAGCCAGATAGGAAAACTTTTCACAGCACACAACCAATCAAACAGACAGGACACAGACAGACAGAGACTGGCGGCCAATCAGACGCACGGGGATGCTTACATTCGGCTGCTGGGCGGGATCTTGCGGCCGTCCCGGAACCATGTGACCTGCGGCTGGGGGAAGCTCCGAATTCGAGGGGCGGGGATAACGGCCCCCTCGCCCTGGGACACAGACTGAGACCGCTCGCCCTCCTCGAAACTTCCCATAACTGAGAGAGAGAGAGAGAGAGAGAGAGAGATTATGAGTATAAATTGTTAATTATGTGTACTTTCTCCTTTCCTTTGTTTTATTTAGCGATGTTCGATCCAGCTGTCAGCGGCGCGCATGTGCTGTGGCCGCGTGAACACCCGGTCGTCACGCCGACAGAACAAACGGAAGCCCAAACAGAACCGAAGCGGCGAGAGCGTGACTTCCTTAAACCCTTCGTTAAACTATCATTGGGAAAAGTGGAGCAGAAGGGGGGGGGGGAGAAAAAAAAAAATAACAAGCAAGACTGTGCCTGCGGGCGAAAGCGTACTGCCAAACACAATATGCACACATTATATGCCTCTCGCTTTTCTAAGACCCAAAGTTGGTTTGTTCGTTTTGCGACATACTTTATTAATTACGTTGCTTGAGGCAGCTACACCTTTCAAAAATGCATAATTCCATGTGCTCTTTCACACCTCTTTTCTCTTTTTTTCTTCTTTGCTTCTTTGTGTAATTTTAAAGAGCTACAGCTCTGGCAAAAAGCATACCTGGCCATCGACAACGCCCGACAGAACAACACAGCCGGGATTCAACGCACCTGCTACGAATTCATCATTCAATAGCACAGGCATAATTCCGTCAGTGAAAGAACCGGTGTCAAATCGTGAATTCGTGAATTCGCAGCACGACGCTGCATAAACACTGACAGGCTTGTCACTGAAATGTTGGATTTATGACATTTATAGAAAATGTGGCCGGCTCACTCATATTTTTTGGGTGATGTGTCAACGTACACCTCGTCAGCCAGGGTGTCCGCTTTCCTAATCCGTGAAAAACGAACGCACGCGTGAATATTTATTTTCTGTTCGAGTAAATTAGGAGCAGAAGTTAGACTCGCGTCACCAGCGGCCTCGCACGCCACATCCCATCGCGCGTTCTCTCCATCGCTGAACGCGGCCCGTCCGATTCGTTCCCAAGCCAACGAGCGAGCGGAAAAAAAACAAGGCGCGTTAAAAAAAAAAAAAAAAAATCAAAGCAAGTCTCCCCCCCCCCCCCCCCCTCAGATCGTGTGAATAATTCATCAAACGGCTAATTAGGCGAAAAACATTCGTAACGATGATATAATCTCCGAATTAAGGCGCCGATGAGGTGCCTTTGAACTCCGATGCGCGATTTCCCGTCCGTGCGCGGAGACGGCGGGCGGGGCTCGGGCTCCCCGCGGGGATAAGGAGCGCTGATCTGCGTCCGTCGCACGCCGCGTCCGTCAGGCGGAGAGACCGGCGCGCGGGGCCCGATCCCACGCCCCTTTCATGTGCTGCTCCTCGGGCCGCTCGGCCCCAGTCTCCCCCTCACCCCCTCTCCCCCTCTCCCCCTCTCCCCCTCGCCCCCTCGCCCTGTCTCCGGAGGTGCCTTTTTACTGGAGATCTCTAATTGGTCCGGCTCCAAGTCCACAGATTAAAGCCTGCGCTCTCTCTGCACGTCCTCCATATCGGCTCCGCCTCTCATATCGTCCCGAGAGGCATGAACCCCTGGGCCTGCGGACGAGAAGCCAGGGAGCCGCTCTGGAGAGTGGCTAACATTGTGCGGCAAACTGGCAGAGAATTGGGGGGGGGGGGCTGTGCCTCCATACACATCCTTTCAGGCATATCACAAGGTTACTTGAGGGAGGGGGGGAGGAGGGGGCCACATCAGCTACTGGATCAAAAAATAAGGGGGAGGGTTGCAGGTCTGAATCCTCACTTTGCCTCCGTGAACATCTGTTCAGGTATTTCATAAGGTTTTTGAGGAGGGAGGGGGCGGCAACATCAGCTATTGGATCGATGAAGAAGGGGAGAGTTGCAGGTTTGAATCTCCGGCGTCGGTGCAACAGGGCCCCTCTGCACAGAGCAGATCGATCATCAAAAAAGGAAAGTCGGGGAAGTCACCCTGCGTAAGGACACCCGCTCAGCAAATGAATAATAACAATTAAAAATAAAAAATAAATAAAAATAAAATAAATAAAACAGTAAATCAATGGAGGGGTCCAGGGACGTGACTCGTTAAGGGACAGAGTTAACTAATAGGCTGCGTGATCAGTGACAGTGGGAGGAGCCTAGAGCTCATTCGTCTCCATTAGTCCTGGAAGGGCAGAGCACATACCTGCTGACACTGGCACAGGAGAGAACAAGGGTAAACACCACAGAGATAGAGAGAGGGAGAACGAGAGAGAGAGAGAGAGATTTTACCAGCATCCAGAGCTACTGATTTGACACATTTTACCAGTCTCCAGAGCTTTGATTGGACACGTAATCTGTGTCCAAAACTTCCGATTGGACACATTTTACCAGTTTTCAGATCTTCTGATTGGACACATTTTACCAGTTTTCAGATCTTCTGATTGGACACATTTTACCAGTTCCCAGAGCTTCTTATCGGACACATTTTTACTAGTCTCCAGAGATTCTGATTGGGCACATTTCTTTAGGCCAGTGCAGGGACCTGGAGCGTGGCGTCTTGCAAAGTCACATGATCCACCGCGTCCTTTTGGAAGGGCGAGGCCAATAGACAAGCAGATTAAAGAGGAAACGCACAACAAACACCTGCATGCACACACACACACACACACACACACACATATCCACACACACACACACATATACCCGTATCCACGCACACACACACACACACACACACACACACACACATATACCCGTATCCACGCACACATGCACACACACACACACACACACACACACACCTGCATGCACACACACACACCCATGTTCACACACACACACACACACACACATATACCCGTATCCAAGCACACACACAAACACACACCTGCATGCACACACACACACACACACACACACCTGTACCCACGCACACACACGCTCAGACAGAGAGAGCACTTACATGCCACCTGCACTTCCGTGCTCCGCTGCAAGAGGGCGCCGACGCGGTTGCGGACGATGCAGCGGTAGAAGCCGGCGTGCGAGCGGTCCAGGGAGGGGATGAGGTACCTGCAGGACGGACAGATTGGGGACATTTCAGCGGGCGGCGGCGGCGGCGTCGGCGGCGGCGGCGGCGGCTCAGGGAAGCTCATTAAACAGGCGGAGAGGGAGCTGGCGCTCTGCGAGGCGGCGGAGGATGACTCTTCCCGCCGCGTGCGCGGACAGATTTCTAAGCTCCCCCACCCCCCCCCACGGCGCGGCCGCCGCGGCAGCAGGGGAGACTGCGTATTAGAGACTACAGCAGGGGGGGCTGCCGTGTGTTCACATATAAAATCAGCTGATATGCAAATGATCACAGCTACAGCAAGCTGGTTTCAGTGGCTTTTGTCTATGAAATCCGTCAACACCTACCCGTCCACCCCCACCCCACCAACACCCCCCCCCCCCCAACCCCCACCCCCACCCCTCCGCAATCTCCAGTGACCTTGAAGTTAACAGCGTCCCAGTGGTATAGTCAGTACAAGCTGCAGTACATCCACCCGTCCACTGGGTGGCACTGTAACACACACTATCTGGACACTGGCCCAGAGCAGCGTGCGCTGGGGCCTTTTGGCTGGAGTCTGAGGGGATGACATCATTGGCACAGAGCAGGGAAGGCACAGCCAAGGGGTAACAAGCGCACCCCCTACCGTGGTGGCCGTCTGGGGCCTGACACGCTGCTGATGGGGCATGGGTGGGGGGGAGGGGGGCAGGTCAGGGCTGGGGGTGGGTCTGCTGTCCCATAAGGCACAGCGGACATTTGGTTTGAATGTTCGGTTTCACAGCCTGAAAGTGTTGGCAGTCACGTGGCACTAGCATTGCTAATATGTTTTTTCATCACGTTTGGTATCCAGACCCACCAACCTAACCGAGGCCTGCCACATGTTGTTTGGCAGCACGGAAATGCATTAGCACACAAAAGCTCACATTTTTGCCCCATCATAAATGCCCCATTAGCACACAAAAGTTCACAATTTTGATTCTCACACAAAAGATTACTCAGCCAACTCACACAAAAGATACAGCTAACATCAGTTAAATTGTAGCTGTGGCTATAAAGCCGAGGGTCATATTAGCTTCCCTGTCCCAGTCAGGAAACCCAGCGAACAGAAGGCTATGGGGCCACCGGCACCCTCACCCCTTTGGCTCGCCTCTTATTTCGACGTGCTCTCCGGCGTGGCGAGCAGGCGCCGTGGGAAAACTGCTAGCGATGCGAAACCGCCCGCGAGGGCCTGAGCTGAGCCAGCGGCGGAAAGAACGCCCGGCGCCCGCATCTTCCAGCGGCCTGCAGGTGGCGCCGCTCGCAGCGGCCCGCGAGTCGAGCGTTTCCGCGGGTTCGCCCCGGAGGGTAGGCCCCGCTGAACGGAGCCTTGCGTTCCGTTCTCCTTCGACACGGCGAGACGAGGCCCCGCAGCCAGTCACCGGCTCACGTGCGGATGGCCAAGAGAAATCAGCCCAATCCGATCAAAGGTGTCGCCAATGAATATGAATCACGAATCTATTTGCGATACAAAAAGACGCAACAGCACCGCTTCAGTAGGACAGGACTGGTGTACTCTGTCTCTCTGGAGATAATTGGCCTGGAAGGTAAATGACCTTAAGGCCTTGAGCTACAAATGGCCGTGAATGAAAGCTCACCGGGCCCATGGATCAATGACATGGAGCGAGAGAGGGAGAGAGAGTGAAGAAAGAGCGAAAGAGAGGGGGGGAAAGAGAGAGATATAGAGGAAAGGATACAGCTAGGTTCGATCTTGATGCTTTAAAAAGCTATTGACCTCAGATGGCAATCAATAGACAGGACAGAGAGAGGAAGGTAAAGAGATCCGCTCGTACGGAATGAGAGAGAGGGAGGGAGGGAGAGAGCGAGGGGGGCAGAGAGAAAGGGTGGAGACGGAAAGAGATGCAGAGAAAGGGGTCAGAGAGAAGGGGAGAGATGGGGAGGGATAGAGAGAGAGAAAAGGGGGAGAGCGAGAGAGAAAGAGAGTGCAGTAATCCAGCTAACTCAGTAACCCTGCTCGGTGAGGCAGGCCACAGAGGAGGTGAGCTAGCCGCTGTGGCGCGGATCGGTCTGGTGGAGGGGGGCGGGGCAGCCTGGAGCCCCACCCACGGTTTGAGGGAGTTGCCGTGGGGAATCAGCCCAGGGCATTAAGGTGCGCTCCTTTCCACGGCAGGGAGCCGAGACCAGGAACCCACACGCCGGAAGAGAGCGAGCCCAAGAACAAGAAAACTGAGCTGAGAAGCAGAAGAGCTGAAAAGAGGAAAAACAACCTGAAAAGCTGAAAAGCTGAGAACCTGAAGAGCTGAAAAGCTCAGAGCCTGAAAAGCTGAAAAGCTGAGAACCTGAAAAGCTCAGAACCTGAAAAGCTGAAAAGCTCAGAACCTGAAGAGCTGAAAAGCTCAGAACCTGAAAAGCTGAAAAGCTGAGAACCTGAAGAGCTGAAAAGCTGAGAACCTGAAAAGCTGAAAAGCTCAGAACCTGAAGAGCTGAAAAGCTCAGAACCTGAAAAGCTGAAAAGCTCAGAACCTGAAAAGCTGAAAAGCTCAGAACCTGAAACGCTGAAAAGCTCAGAACCTGAAAAGCTGAAAAGCTCAGAACCTGAAGAGCTGAAAAGCTGAGAACCTGAAAAGCTGAAAAGCTCAGAACCTGAGAACCTGAAAAGCTCAGAACCTGAAAAGCTGAAAAGCTCAGAACCTGAAAAGCTGAAAAGATCAGAACCTGAAAAGCTGAGGTGCTGAAAAATGGAGAAGCTGAGAGGCTGAAAAGCTTTCTGCTGTGTTTGGCTCATTTTTCCTTTGTTATTTTAGTTCATTACTCTTACCCAGAACCTGTGAGGGGGAAAGGAGAAGGTATTCATTTATTTGTTTGTTTAATGAAGGCTCCCTCTCTCTCTCTCTATCGGCAAATAAAACACCAGTGAAAACCGGAATTGCGACGCTCCCTGAGTCCAGATATTCCGTTGCTCTCAGGCATGACAACCGTGTAATCAAATTCTCCACTTGATCAATTAAGTGCTGAGTGCTGGCAGAAAAAAAAAACGAAAAAAAAAACTACAGATCCCATGGCTCTCAGAGAAACCGCGGCTGGCCACCACTGCTTCAAATCATTTCGCTCGAGTTCAAGCAGAGCCACTGCTCTACGGCCCAGACCATCTCAATCAAACCCAGAGCCGCGTGACGGCAGCTCACGCATTACATCATTTAACTGGAATTCAAACGGGGCTCCACAAGTCATTTCACTCAAAGCCTCATCTGTCTGCATCGCTATTAAGGCACAGCTTGTCTGATTCCCCACGTGGGGACCGGAAACATCCTCGACAATTCGGTCTGGGGAGGCCTTAGCCGAGGGGGGGGAGGGGCCATGATGACTGACAGACACCCGGGTCGATGCTGGTCTCTGGGGTGGGAGGAGTCGGTCCACTCCCGTCATTCTCAAGCTATAATGAAGTATCAAAGCATATTAAGTAAGGGGTTAGTGGGGTAGACATCCAGCCAAGTGCGCTAAATTACTTTTCGCGTGAAGCCCATTAGTGTTAATGGACTAATTAGGAGTCGGTGCAATGCGCAGGTCTCCAAATCCTCACCAGGCTAATTTGGACACTTGTGTGCACATTGCAACACGGCTCTGCATCCCCTGAATGGAGATCGCGGCTGATGTTAAGTGGGTTCTGTGTTGCTGGGTATGTTTGGGGATGGCTGGTGTGGGCTCAGATCCACATTAACCACTGATGCCTGAAGGCATTTTTTAAGCCTACAAGGACTGCACTGACAGACTGTGCTAAAAACAAGAGAGATGGAGGGAGAGAGAGGGGGGGAGAAAGAGGTGGAGGGAGGGGGAGAGAGAGAGGGAGGGAGAAAGGGAAAGGAAGGGAGAGAGAGAGGAAGGAGGGTGCAAGTGAGAGAGGATGGGAGAGAGGGAGAGGGAGAGAGGGATGAAGAGAGAGAGGGAGGGAGGGAGAAAGGGATGGAGGGAGAGAGAGATAGAGGGAGGGAGGGAAGGGGAGAAAGAGAGAGAATGGATGAAAGGGGAAGGGAAGGGGATACAGAAAAGAAAGAGCAAAGGGAAAATGATGGAGGGAGATAGAAGGTAGACAGACAGGAAGAGAGTAAATGAGGGAAAGAGGGAGCAGGGGAGCCTTAGAGAGACTCACCTGCAATTTGAATTACAGTTTGTTTCCACAATCACTTACACACTGATTCAATGAACAAAACATCCTAGACAATCACATTACCTACCAAAAGAAAGACTCTTTTAACAAACTGGTAAGTGCTATTCACCCGTTCACACACAAATTACAAATTTGTTTTCTTTTTTGCAAAAACCTGCACGCAAGTCTCTTCATAAAGCACAAGCGCCCTCGTGTTTTCATCCAGAACACACTGTCATTCAATATAGAAATCTCTGCTCATTACAGCTCAATTAACACACAGTCCTCAAGGTGCAAACGCTAACGTGCTAAATTGTTCAATAAGAACTTCGGGATGAATTAAAAAAAAGGACTGCTGGTGAGTTCACTTGTTTTGGAACAATGGATGACAACAATGGAGAGAGAAAGAAAGAGTGCTAGAGGAAGGGGAACACTGCGAATGAGAGGAGGTGGATGAGGGAGAGGATGACGAAGAGCGAGAAGAACGTTTGCCTCCGTTGAAATTGGTGCAATTCTGATTGACCATGTTCTCATCTACGGCATGACAGTAAGGGAGGGGAGTGCAGCCAAATTTGAGCTGCTACTCTGTTGCATTTGTAATCCGGACATTCAGAGAGGAAATCGGGTAAACCACTGCTGTACAACATCTGAATGACGCGTCCTGCTTTCTTACCTGGCGTTTCCTCAACCGAACTATGAAACTGACTGCATTAGTGTAAATGTGACTCACATCACAGGAACTTGGGAGTTATATTCATACTTTGTTATAAAAAAAAAACGGATTGCAGTCGTTCTATTTTTGGCAGAATCGAGACAAACAGCCGGAGGTGGTAGACCACGCATGTTCTCAAGAAACTGCCACTGCGGCCCTGGTTACTGCCAGCAGTGTTATTCGGTTATGGGAAATGTAGCCTAATTGCGGAAGAGGGCATTTCTCGCAGGATTGACGCGACCAGCGTTGCCGTCATCGACCGCGTCCTTTAGACTGACGGAGCGCGAACGAAGCGAGGGGGCCGCGTTTTATTTCGAGAGGAACTCCGGAAGAGCAGAAGGGCCACACCGCCAATATGTGCGAGTAAGTCTTCATTCACAGTAAAACGTCCCAGCTTAAATTCAACTCTTAACACATAGCATTTGATCCCACGTTCCAGAGCGGGACCAAATGCTATCTGTTAAGAGGCAAATTAACACTGTCAGAGGTGAATTAACACTGAACATTTTACTGTGCACTGTATTCCAGCACTATGTAGTGTAAGCTACACGAGGCACTACCTCCGCTGATATGTTTTGCTGGACTTCATTATACTGTACTGCGTGCAGTGTCTCATTTCAGAAATTTAATGGCCTCTAATTTTTTAGGATATTTGAGCTTAATCACAGAGATAGCCCACACAAATACATACTGTATTTGTAAATGAGGCAGGACCTAACGTGACCAAAAGAAGAAGACGGAACATCATAGACCACCGTGTCATTGGGGATGTCCCTTATTGGCCACCCTGCCATTGCGGACGTCTCTTATTGGCCACCGTGTTGTTGTGGATGTTCCTTGTTGGCCACTGTGTTGTTGTGGATGCCCAGGGAAAACAGTGCCTGTGATGTAGACGAAGCCCTCCGGCCTGACCAAGCCAGACACAAAGTTACTGAGGCAGAGTAGATAACCTTGTCCAATGTGTACATATACTTTAACTTAGTTTTTACTTTATTTAATTTTTTTACATGAATTTTTATTTTTACCTGTTTACAACATTTCTTACCTTCTGGAAAATACAAATAAAAAAATTGTGAATTTTGTACAGTTTTACTGTAATGCTTTACACATTTACATAATTTACATAGATTACTGCAGACTGTTTTTCCAAAATGTACAGAGGTTGTTCTGAAAAAAGCATATGGTTACTGATTCATTAACGGCTTCTACAGTAGTTTTAAATTGATCTCAGCAGTGTGTAATGGGCGTTCAGTAGTGCCTGTGTACTTGATGGCTTTTGTGTGCCGTCTGAAAGCTAAGTCTAATTTAGACGGAAGATAACATGTTTTTGAGTGGCGTGCTTCAGTTTGTCCCAGAAGACGTCTGGCCAGAGCAATGTGAGGTTTTTGTGTTTTGTGTTTACAGTTTCTGCAAAAATGGGAGTATGATTTCAGGAAATGTGAGTGAGCAGTTGTGAAAACCTGCAATTTAAACGGTTGAAATTGAAAAAACGCTGCATGGAGAAGGCTCCACAGCGGTCCTGGCAGTCTCTCACACCCCGAGGGCCTGCGAGCAACCAACCAGGACATCACCCCCCCCCCCCCCCCCCACCAAAATACACCCTGTATTCACATTCCACTCAATTCTTTATGATTATGGCTACTATTGCCGTCAATATCATAACTGTCTTATAACCGGTTCAAATTTTCTACCTTTTATCGACTGCAAGGGTTCAGTCTTTATTCTTTATTTATGGAGTTCTACAACACAACTGCATTTATCACACCTAGAACACAGTTCTGAATTTAAAACAGAGACAGAGAGAGAGAGAGGGAGAGAGAGAGAGGTGAAAGACAGGCTGAAACTGAAAGTGCTAAAGCTTATTAATTTCTTCTCCGCTGCTGTAGTTCCGGTGGGAGAGGAGGAGACGGCGCTGACAGGTGGTTGAGCTCCAGCTCTGACCTCACCTGGCCTGTGGAGAGCCTGAGGAGGGGAGCCTGGCTTTCTGCATGACCTTGAGGGTAGCATTAGTCCTACTGCAGTGTAACCCCCCCACCCTCTTCCTTTCTCTCTCTCTGTCGCTCTCTCCCTCGCTGTCTCCATCTCCCTCTCCCACTCTCTCCCTCTGCCCCTCTCCCCCTCTCCCCCTCTCTCCCTCTCTCCCTCCATAATGAATATAATTAACCTTTGAGGAGCCGGTGCGCTGGAGCAGGTTGCTGGTGACTGCGGGGTGTGGCAGTGATTGATGGATGCTTTTGAGGACGGCTGGCTGTGTCGAGCCCCCTCATTAACCGGGGATCAGGAGATGAGCTGGGCCGGGGGCAGGGTGGGGGTTGTGTGCCATGGTCCAGGACCTGAGAAGAGGTGTGTGGGGGGGTGGGGGGGGGGCAGTGGAGTGACAGGGAGTGTGATCCGTGTCGCCGTGGCAACGCCTTCGGAGCGCGGCAGACTAGCTGTCTGAGCAGTGGAATTCCTGTCACTGCAGGACCCAGCCTTCCAGGCGAAGGAGCACGTACCTGGGATTGCCCACGGAAGCCTTCGGGAATACAGGCTTGGGCCCTGCCACTTTCGCCTGAACATCCCAAGAGGGGGAGCTATACATTATATTTATTTATCAGACACTTTTATCCAAAGCGATGTAAAATATGTTCATACCAAAGGTCATTGGAACAACTACAAAACACGGGTCTGATAAGGTACAATACTCATTTTGTAACAGTTTTTCATAGCCACGTACACATTAAGTCCTGTTCACTTAGTAAAGATTACTCTCTGACCTAACCTATACTTTTAAGTCCAACTAGGAGGCATGCTACAACATCAAGATAATGATACAAAGTACAAAGATACAAAGTACCAAGTAAAATGGCTGTATGTAAAGTACTGCATGCTGGAATCCCACACAAAAAGCTAATGGCCAAAGAGCAACTGGTTGAGAGCAGCGGCTTCACCTGATCACGAGACTGGGGAATCAAGAAATGCACATCTACGCATCCGTATACGAGTATCTGTCACGGGCAGGTTCGTTGGCGAGGGAATAACACGAACAAAGAAAGCAAAAGAAGGAGAATAACACCCATTGGGACAGAACAACAAGCCAGGGGAAATCAAGCCTCATAGCCAGGGCTCACACGATAGAGCCCTTATCAGGTGGTCTGGGAAAAAGCCTCCCTCCGTCCACCTATCTATCCATCCATCCATCCATAATCCCTCTGTTCATCCATCCATTCCTCGATCCATCCATCCCGCTATCCATTCATCCAAGCTTTCATTCCGCTATCTTTCCTGCTCCTGAAGGACCCCCACCCCTCACAGATCTGCACAGGAAAAGTCTGAGAAATTACTGTGAGAAACGTGACTCAGGCTGGTTTAATACTGTGGAGTTATTGTAAGAAGCATGTGACAGGTTGGGATTTTACTGCATAAATTACTGCATGAAACATGTGACTCATGGAATGTAATAACATGGGTTATTACTGTGCAATTACTGTAATAAACATGTGACTCGGGTTGGGTTATTGGGATAGTTACTGCAGGAAACATGTGACCTGTGCCCACGTGATTGCATTGGAAACAGCTTGAGGATTATGCATGTGACAGCCGGGGTCCCTATGGAAACAAGAGCATGCCCCGCCCTACCTCCCCCACCCCATCCTGTCCTGGGCTAAGAGGGTAGGGACGACAGCACAGAGGGTGCGTTGAGCTCTTACAGGGGGAGGGACTGGATGGAACAGGTGCCCAGACAAGATTTCGGGGTGCAACAGGTACAGTCCCGGAGGGCAAAGTAAATAAACACTGGCAATAGTGTTCAGAGAGGCTGACAGTCCAAAGCACGCGTGACAGGTGCGTGGGATGATAAGCTGACGCACCTGCTGTGATGAATTACCTGCACGCTGCCAAAGAGAGAAGTCCCGCAGGGTGCGGAGGGAGAGAACCGCTCGGCGATAAATCCCTTTCCCCATCGCTCCCTCCGTCCCCCTGTCAAAACCCAACCCCCCCGCCGCCCCCGACCGCAGCATGGGTCAGGCTCACCAACTGTACGTTCACCCCCCTCCCCCCCCCCCCCCCACAAAATAAATCACCTTACATTTACACAGAAATGGTAGTCATGTTCCTCAATCAGAGCCCACACATTCTACAATAATCTGATTCTGATATTTCTCTTTTCCCCTGAGCACGCTGAGGGACAGGCACCATTTTCTACTGCAGCTGGGACTGCCACAGAAAAGTCTGGGAGTGAGAGCATTTATACACACACACACACCCTCACACACACACGCACACACACATGCACGCGCAGGTGCACACACACACACGCACCTGCACACACACACGCACCTGCACATGCACACACCCATACACACACACACACACACAGACACAAACGGACGCACGCACACCCAAGATGGCTCAGCCATTGAGACAGGCGGGGAGAATGTCGTCTCCAGTCTCAGAGCACAATCCATTAGCGCTGCAGCGTAGCTCCAGACGATGCTACCTGCGCGCTGGAAAGTTGCTTTATGGAGGTCACGGTCGAGCACCGAGACGAAACACGCGGCTGTTTGGCGGAGGAGAAACCGCTACAGCGCCCAGGCTGAGTATATTTGTATGACATCTCCCTGAGAGGACTGGGGGGGGAAAAAAACAAAGAAAAAAAACATTTTGCTCGCTTGCAAGCATTCAACACCTACGATCGGCGCAATCCAATTTAATCAGGACAATAGACGCCTTCCATTGAAATTTATGACAACAGCTGTGCGACACCTCTAGCGGTCCCCAGCGAGGGCTTATTCTCTCTTTTACACAGTAATCATAGAGCACTGATATTGAATGGGAAAAAAAAAACAAGGAAGAATATTCTCTGGCTAATAGAGTAAATGCCGCTCTGGCTCAAGTCCACAGAATAGCCGAGCGTCCGGGACGAAGGGGGGGAAGAACAGGCCTGCGGAGAATGTGAAAGAACCGCTCACGTCCCTTCTTTTTTCAATCACTCTTCCTCATCATCTTCCTCTTCCTCCTCCCCCCTTCCTCGACCTCCACAAACAGGTAGGCTCGCGGCAAGGAGAGGGTTAAATTCGCCGCAAAGACGCGCTCGTTTACGGCTGTAATGTGTTTCCCTTTTTTTTCCCCTCTCTCTCTCTCTCTCACTCTCTCTCTCTCTCTCTCTCTCCCTCTCTCTCTCTCTCTCACTCTCTCTCTCTCTCTCTCTCTCTCTGTGTCTGGCTCCTGATCGCCAGTCTACTTAACAAAGCGAGCTCATCAGAGTCCCGCCACCCCCAGCCCCCACACGCCCCCACCCTCCACGCTTCCTGTACAAGGACTGAGGCGCTGTTAATTTGCTCAGAGGCAGCATGAAATTGTGTCTGTTAATAAAAATATGAAAGCTGGTCACAGCAGCCATTACTGTATCTCCAGCCTGACAGACTGAGAGCTGAGACTGCTCCTTAGAAAACCCCACAATCCCATGCAAACAATACTGATGACCTGCTCTATCTGTCTATCTATCTATCTATCTAACTCTCACTATCTCTCGCTATCTTTCTCTCTATCACTATTTCTCTCTTTATGCCCAGCCGGCTTTGTCTGTTGGTTTCTCTATTGCATTGGATCTTCTTATCTGTCTGTCTCTCTGTCTCCCTCTCTCCCTCTCTCTTTCTCTCTCACTCTCTTATCTGTTAACAGGGAAGTAATGGGGGCTAACGGTCTGGAAAGTGAGTGTACAGAAAGCAGACAGAGAAAGGCCCAGAGTGAACAGGTAAGTAAAGATCATTTGACTCTAATTAATTTTACAGATAATTTCATCCCCGAGTTTTGCACTTGTATTTGTTTGCTTGTTTTCTCTTAATAAATGTCAGTAATGCATTGCTGTGTAATAAATACAGTATTACGATAAAGCATAATATCCTAACTTTAACAAAACACAATCCGCAGGTAGTGTGAGGTGAAAATCACTCTCCTTTCCAGCCGTCCCATCCATCATAATGAAATGAATGTCATCGGCGAAAGAAACGAAACCTGCAATTTCAAATTGTTCCGCAATAACTGTCACAACGGTACGTAATTAGCGGCTGGTAATCTTGTTGAGCGTGCGTCTGTTCTCCCCGCTCCAGAAAGCAGCCGCGTGCCACGCTGGGTGTGAGCGCCAGACACCGGCGAGGTTCGGCGGGGTTCGGGGGCGAGTCCCCCCACCCCCCCACCCCCGCCGCCGACCGCTCAGAGACGCCCAGAGGCGGTAAATAAACGCCATCCATCATTCTGTCACGCGAAGCGGCCCTGCCCACCCGCCCACCAGCCCGCCCGCCCGCGCACGGGAGTCAGCGACAGCCTTCCCGCTACGGGAACCGAAGCCGGGCGCTCGTTACACCTGTAACACCTGTAACGCCTGCAACACCTGTAACACCTGCAACACCTGTAACGCCTGTAACACCTGCAACACCTGTAACGCCTGTAACACCTGTAACGCCTGTAACACCTGCAACACCTGCAACACCTGTAACGCCTGTAACACCTGCAACACCTGTAACGCCTGTAACACCTGCAACGCCTGTAACGCCTGCAACACCTGCAACACCTGCAACACCTGTAACGCCTGCAACACCTGCAACACCTGCAACACCTGTAACGCCTGCAACACCTGCAACACCTGCAACGCCTGTAATGCCTGTAACACCTGCAACACCTGTAACACCTGCAACACCTGTAACACCTGAAACGCCTGTAACGCCTGCAACACCTGTAACGCCTGTAACACCTGTAACACCTGTTACACCTGCAACACCTGCAACGCCTGTAACGCCTGTAACACTTGCAACACCTGTTACACCTGCAACACCTGCAACACCTGTTACACCTGTAACACGCAGACCCAGGAATCAGGACAATACTGTTTCATTTTTATTATTATTAGCCTTTATTTATAGGGTTGACTGAGTACACATGCGGTTTTGCAGCAACTCCCAGTGAATGCCCCCCCCCTCCCGCCACACCCCACAGGCAGCCTAACCTGCATGTCTTTGGGACTGTGGGAGAACACCGGAGTACCTGGTGGAGCCCCACGCAAACACAGGGAGAACATGCAAACTCCACACAGAGAGGGCCCAAACCCAGAAAGGATGTGAACCCAGGTGCCACCCACCGCGCCGCCGTGCCAGTCTCCTTGAGCCAGGCAGTGACCCACGGGCCCCGGGTTAACAGCTATTGGGTGATTTATGTCCAATGAGAGCAGGCGCACCGGGCGGGGGCGGAGCGGGTGGCCTGGCGGGCCGCTGGGCGTGCCGGTTCTGCCGGAACACGGCGAGGTCACGCTCTCCGACAGTGATGGATCGCGGCCAGCGGGGCCACTCCCCGTCGGGCGGGCGGGTGGGGGGGGGAGGGTGGCAGACTTGGCGGAATCGATCGGGGACCGCGGGACGGAAGGGCGAACGGCGGGGTGGCGTTCATCACCCGCTCCAAAATGAGGGGCGCTAGCCAACCTCCTGGGGTGCTGGGGCAGTGCTGGGCCTGCAGTCTGCAGGACCCTGTGTTCGGACACCTTTACCACAGGCCTGGGGGCACCACATGACCCCCAAACACTGAGGTACTGCATGGAGCGCACCTATCTGAATCACACACACACACTCAATAACACACAGGCACATGCACCCTGACACACAGTCACACACACACACACACACACAAACACACACACACAGGCACGTGTGCCCTGACACACACAGTCACACACACACACACACACACAGGCACGTGTGCCCTGACACACACAGTCACACACACATACACACACACACACACACACAATAACACACAAGCACATGCACCCAGACACACACAGACACACACACACACACACACACACACACGCACGCACAGCCCAGGTAAGGCTCTGGGCCAGAGAAGGACAGAGATGTTCTATTATCAGGACCAGTCAGCTGTCTGATCATCTTTGCTCCGCACGGTCCGGCCCATGTGATCGTGTGACAGGGCCTTTAATCTCCCATCATGCCGAGAGGCTGAGCGCGCCTTCTGTCACGGCGCGTCAGCGTCTTCCGTCCGGGCCCCCGCCGACGCACCTGATCTCCGCGCGGGGGGGGGCGCTGCCCGTGACAGACAGGTGATGGCTCCCCCCCCCCCCCCACCCCCCCACCCCCCCACCCAGCGCCACTGCGGGAGATATGGCCGCTCCACGCCTCGATTAAGATCTCCGCCTTATCGTTAAAAGGAGTGCTATCGGCGGTGGCGACAGCCCCTCGCAGGCGTCCCGCGATGGGTGGGGGGGGTGTCAGCACGATTTGGACAGGGGTGTGTGAGGGAAGGAGAGACGATCGGAGTCGGGGGGGGGGGTGGGTGGCCCGCAGGGAAGAGGAAGGGGAGGATAAAGATTAGGGACAGTTCCCCAGGGATTATGACGGAGAGACCAGGGAGAAAAGAAGAAAGATAGAGGGGGGGAAGGGAAAGAGATGGATGAAGAGGGAAGGAAATATGCAGGGAGAGAGAAGAATGAGAGTGAGGGAGGAAGGGGAAAGGGAACATACAGGGAGGGAGGGAAAGAGAGAAGAGAGAAAGTGAGCCAGGGCCAGAGAGGGAGAGAGAGAGAGAGAACAAGGGATGGAAAGAAGGGGAAAGAGGGGAACAGAGAGGGTTAGAGACAGAGAGAGGTAAAAAGGGGGGAAGGAGAAAGAGAGAGTGAGAATGAGAGAGAGGGATCGAGAGCAGGGGGAGAGAGTGAAAAAGAGAGAGAGAGAGAAAATGAGAGAGAGAGGGATCAAGAGCAGGGGGAGAGAGTGAGAAAGCGAGAGAGAGAGTGAGAATGAGGGAGAGATAAAGCATCGTTGGTAGAGAGCTGTGTGCTGTGTCTCAGAGCTGTGCGCTGTGTCTGAGAGCTGTGTGCTGTGTCTGAGAGCTGTGCGCTGTGTCTGAGAGCTGTGCGCTGTGTCTGAGAGCTGTGCGCTGTGTCTGAGAGCTGTGCGCTGTGTCTGAGAGCTGTGCGCTGTGTTTGAGAGCTGTGTGCTGTGTCTGAGAGCTGTGCGCTGTGTCTGAGAGCTGTGTGCTGTGTCTGAGAGCTGTGCGCTGTGTTTGAGAGCTGTGTGCTGTGTCTGAGAGCTGTGCGCTGTGTCTGAGAGCTGTGCGCTGTGTTTGAGAGCTGTGTGCTGTGTCTGAGAGCTGTGTGCAGGAGACGCCGCGTCACACGCTGCTAAGCCCCGCCCCCAGACTCACCTGTACTCCAATGAGAAGCGGGTGAGCTCGGTGCCGTTGTGGATCCACTTGAACTCCAGCGGCCAGCTGCCCTCGGCCATGCAGGTGAGCACCAGCCGGTTGCGCTCCAGGTGCAGCTGGCTGCGCACGGGCTCCGTCTTAAAATACGGCGGGACGTCATCTGCCACAGAGAGAGAGAGAGGCCCGCCATCAGCCACACGTCCCGCCCCACAGCCCCGACACCGCCCGCTCCTCCATCCGTCTGCCTGTCCTCCATCCGTCCATCCATCCACCCATCCATCTATTCATCCATCCGTCCATCCATCCACCCATCCATCTATTCATCCATCCGTCCATCCATCCACCCATC
>CM077285.1:64615054-64617554 GCA_039654925.1 Anguilla pacifica | reverse complement strand
CACACACACACACACGCACTCACACACACACACACACACACACACACACACACATACACACACACACACACACACGCACTCACACACACACACACACACACACACATACACACACACACACACACACACACAAACACACATGCACACACACACTCTCACGCACACACACACACACACATACACACACACACACACACACACACGCACTCACACACACACACACACACACACAGGGTCAGCTCTCACAGCAAGGCTAATGGAGGTGGCTCAGGGGTTCTGTCTCTGAAATGCTAATATTTCTGGGTTTCAAACATCGGTTTGATTCAAAAACTTAAAATACAAGCTCTCAGCGAGCTGGGAGCAGCACAGAGAGAGAGGGGAAGATATAAAGAGTGTGTGTGTGTGTGTGTGTGGGTGGGGGGGGGTATCATTGTAACATCATCCACAGTGGGGCTGTGGGGGGGGGGGAGTCAGAGCTGGACCTGCTTTTGTCTGCCTCAGTGCTGATCAAAGCGAGCATCCCTCTCTCTGCAGGGCACGGGGTGGCCACTCTGAAAAGCTCGTTCAGACTGCAGGCACCAGGCCCAGAGCCCCAGCTGCCGCCTCTGCTCCCTCACCACCCTCCACATCTCCCCCCTACCCGAGCGCTCGGACCTGCAGCCCCTGCCAGCGCAGGGGATTTAATGTCAGGGTGGGGGTGTCGATTGATGAGGTGGCTTTGTTCTGCTGTGGGAACAGTCTGCCCCCCCCCCTTTCTTTGGTTATTTTCATAGCAGATGCCCTTATCCTGGCCTGTTTAAAAAGCAGACTCTCTGTTTGATTAATCCATTTACATTTTATTAACAGCTTGGATATTTGGCATAGCCATTCAGGTTAGCGCCACACCCTTGACTACAATGTGCTGCTAGCTCCTCGCTTAAAACTACATTACCAACAAGCCATTGCAGTCTGAATCCAGACGTGTGTGTAATCTGCTAATAAGGCACTATTTGGGTGTCAATCATCAAGATGACACATTTAATGAGAAAAGACAATCAAACATTCCATCTTACTTCAGAAAAATGACTTTGTTATTACATCTTTTCTACGCAAAACTTCCCTTGCCACAGAATCCCGACTATGTGAGAAAGTGGTTTTCTGTGTCAAAAATTAATAAGTAATCTGCAGTCTGTGACTGTTATCTTTTCACTTGGGAGGAGCTATCACGTAATTAATAATTTCTGCCTCCTGCAATTATGTTTCCTTTTTTTAAATAATGACATTCAGACAAAAAAAAGAGAAAGAAAATAAAGAATAAGACGATCACCCAGCGCAGCCCCACATGTGTGCATGACTGCAGCCGCGGAAACAGGTTTAATTTCCCAGAGGGAAGGAGGAAATGACGACGTTGTCTAAACACCCCCCAGGACTGGTTGTGCGTACAAGCAGCAGAGGGCGAATTTCCCCAGCACTCATGTAGGGAACACGCTCACGGGGGGTTGGAGGGGAAGGGGGGTGGGGGGCGGGGGGGGGGGGGGGGCAGAGGGGGCTTCTGGGAATCATTCAGTCAAACGTGGCGCGATATTAGCAATGCGCCACGCTCCCCGCTGGCACATAAAGCTCTCGATATCGCTCGGGCAACGCTGAGTCGACGTTGAGGGACGGATCCATTAACCCGAGCCGCGTTAGTCCCTCCTCACTCCGCTATCCGGGGGGGGGGGGGGGGGGGGGGGTCTGGAGGGAAGGGTCTGGAGATGCTTGAGGAGGAGTCCATCTGATGCAGGGGATGACAACAATGGACACAGAGGGAGGGGTCAATGTAGGTTGAGGGCGGAGTCTGCAAAGGGAGGAGGTGTTGATAGGGGGAAGGAATCGTAAACGGTAGGGGCGGGGTCTGCAGAGGTGGAGGGTGGAGTTTGTACTGAAACTGAGGGTAGAGTATGGAGGACGACTGGAGAACAAGGCTGAGATCATCCAATGGAAGGAAAGCAATGGCTCATCACTATTAATTTGCTATATACACATTAATGTATTTCTCTCTCTCTCTCTCTCTCTCTCTCTCACATGCACGTACACACACACACATACACACAAACAAACTGTAATAAAAAAACAAAATAAAATCTATGGCACCATAATAATTAAACACGGATGGACAGGGTGTGATGGCGTTTCCAAAGAAGCCACAGAGAATTTAAGACTAGCCCAATTCCCTCTGCCCTGCCAGGCCATTACCGTGGAGAAACGAAATAGCCATACATGGCCGCACACCGGTGGAAATATCCGGTGTGATCTGAGTTTTTGACGCGTGTGAGGAAAGGCTGATTATCTACCTCATCACTGAGGGGCATGAGCCTGAAACTGAGTAAAGCCCTCAACAAGTCCCAGGCTCCGGCTCATTGAGAGAAACCACAAACAAGTCACTCTCCACACTGCTGCCTGTCTGCGCTCAGACCAGCCTGGTCCTGCCATCACAGAGTGTGGTGTGTGTGTGTGTGTGTGTGTGAGAGCATGAGCGTGT
>CM077285.1:64611099-64614954 GCA_039654925.1 Anguilla pacifica | reverse complement strand
CCTCGAGACCGTGGCCCCCCCCTGGCACACCGCACGCCAAACCCTCCCCAGGCAGGCAGCGGAGCACGTCGCCGCAGCGGTGTCGGATCCAGCGGCGTCGGAGCGGCTGAGCGGCCTCAGAGAGGTCCTCTCTTCTCCGCCGTCGTTCGTTCGAGAGGGGGAGAGCGGAGAAGGTATCAGCGCGGAGGTTATCTGCGGAGCGACAGCCTGTACTCGGAGCGGAGTGGCTAATCCGCAGACGCGGGGGTCGAGACAGGGCACGGGGAGATGAGGAGGAAGATTCGGCTTTGTGCTCCAGCGCGTCGGGGAAAAAACGAACATGAGGCTAAAGTGCAGGCTGTCAGCTTTGATGATATTTACCAGGTTATTTTCCCAGGTTATCCGTGTAGCAATTACAGCCCTTGTTATACACAGCCCCCCCCCCCCCCCCCATTTTAGGGGGACCGAAAGCAATTGGACAAATCTAGCATGATTTTTGAATAATGTGGTCGAATTTAGCACTTGGTTTCAAATCCATTGCATTCGATGACTGCCTGGAGTCTGTGGGCCATGGACCTCAGCAGATGCTGGGTATCTTCCCTGGTGATGCTCTGCCAGGCCCGTACTGCAGCTCCTGTTAGTTTCGAGACCTTTCTTCCTTTAGTCTTGCCTTCACTTTCATGCCATGGCACTTTCTCAGCTGTGGTTCCTTCTCCATCTGCTACGCTCTCTGCTTTCTACCTGTCTGACTGAAGTGAAACTGAAGAGTTTCCTGTGTCATTTCAGCATCGCACGCGTGCGGAAGTTTACCAAAACGATCGAGGAAATGCACCAAACGCGGATCAGAGGCCCGCTGTGGATTTGAACATACTGTACACAGCAAAATGCTTCAGTGTTAATTCAGCTCTAACAGTGTTAATTCAACTCTAACAGTGTTAATTCAACTCTAACAGTGTTAATTCAGCTCTAACAGTGTTAATTCAACTCTAACAGTGTTAATTCAGCTCTTTAACAGATAACATTTGGCCCCACTCTGGAATGTTATTGGACGTTTTACAGTGCGTGACCATCCCCTGATTAAGCCCCCAGTTCCCCAGGATAAGCTAAGCCCCACAGTCCCTGCTCCTCCGGGACTTTCCGTGGATTCGGGCAGGCGGGGGAGGGTATCTGGGCTGGGTGAGCGCTGGGCTCTCCAGGCCCTGCTCTTCTGGAACTTTCCGTGGATTCGGGCGCGCAGGGGAGGGTACGGCTGGTGAGCTCTGGGCTCCCCTGTCCCTGCTCTTGCAGGCCTGTCCGTGTATTTGGGGAGGCGGGGGAGGGTATCTGGGCTGGGTGAGCTCTGGGCTCCCCTGTCCCTGCTCTTGCAGGCCTGTCCGTGTATTTGGGCAGGCGGGGGAGGGTATCTGGGCGTGGTGAGCTCTGGGCTCCCCTGTCCCTGCTCTTGCAGGCCTGTCCGTGGATTCGGGCAGGCGGGGGGAGGGTATCTGGGCTGGGTGAGCGCTGGGCTCTCCCTGTCCCTGCTCTTGCAGGCCTGTCCGTGGATTCGGGCAGGCGGGGGGAGGGTATCTGGGCTGGGTGAGCTCTGGGCTCTCCCTGTCCCTGGTCCTCTGCCACTCTGGTCAGAAGCGGGCGCGGGTGGCAGGTGGCTGTAATTACGGGTTTTAGCGTGCATTGAACGGGGCCATCACGGGCGGCTGCTCCTGAAACAAGCCCGCTTCCTGCGCGCCAGAGAGGACCCGTGCCAGAGACCGGCCTGGTGCCGGATAAAAGCCTCCATGCACACACATCCTGTAACCTGCGCCGAGCAAACACAGGGCCTGAGCGCGCGTGTGTGTGTGTGTGTGTGTGTGTGTGTGTGCGCGTGGTGTGTGTGTGTGTGTGTGTGTGTGTCTGTGTGTGTGTGTGTGTGTGTGTGTGTGTGCATGTTTGTGTGTAAATGCGTGTGATTCACGTCTTCCTGGTTCACACGGACATTTTCCATACACTATTTATAAAGCCATATAGGTGCCTTCATAAAACATGCATAGCTATTGCTCATTATTCAGCCACTAATGGGAGATAAGCTGATCCTGTACAGGTGCATGCTCCCGGCATGCTCAGAGTATGACTGCTGGGCCACATCTGGCTCCCGAGCCTCTAATCCAACAGCCCTCGCCTACAGTATGCGTCTGTATACAAAGAAGGTGCTTGCATGTGTGTGTGTGTGTGTGTGTGTGTGTGTGTGTAAGGGTGTGTGTTGTATGTGTGTGTGTGTGTGTGTGTGTGTGTGTACACGTGTGTACACGTGTGTGTGTGGCGTAAGGGTGTTTGTCTGTGTGAGTGTGTGTTGTGTGCATGTGCGCGTAAAGGTGTGTGTGTGTGTGTGTGTGTGCGGTGGCCGATGTGCATGCACGTGGAGGTGTGCGTCTGTGTGAGTGTGTGTGTGTACATGTGCATGTGAGGGTGTGTGTCTGTGTGAGAGTGTGTGTGTGTGTGCGAGTGCACGTGTCTGTGTGTGTGTGTGTGTGTGTGTGTGTGCGTGGGTGGGTGGGTGAAATTTCAGTATGTAAGTGAGAGTGTATGGAACTGGGAGGGTCAGTGTGCATGTGCATATGAGAGGGAGTGATCTGTATGCAAAGACTGTCTGCATAGTCGGGCGTGTGTCAGGAGAGACATCCCGCACGCGAGTGTGTGTGTGTGTGTACACGTGTGCGTAATGCGTGTACATGTCATGTGTGGGCTTGTCCAGTGTGTCAGCTTCCCCTCCTCATTCTCTTGACTATCCGTTGGCCTCACGCCCCCCGAATTCCCATAAGGGAGGATTATGCAAATGTACTCTGCTACATCAGCCAATCACGAGCCACTCCTGCACTCCACAGTGCTTGAGCTGAGGTGTGATTGACAGGTCTGCTTCCACACCAATCCTCTCCTCAGGCTGTTCAGACACCGAATTGTTTTTTTATTTTTTATTTTTTACAAATGGTCTCTGGGCCGCGCACACCAACTACCCACAATCCCCTGCTCTTTCGAAAGCATCATCCCGGCGCCGTTCGGTGTTTCTATTTTCGCCGTCATCATTCCATCTAGCCCAGACACGGGACAGGACTGAATGAGATTGCATGTTCCCAGCGTGAAATCTATCATTTTTCCCCCGCTGAGAGTAATGCAATAACTACTTCTGATCCAGCTTCTCAGCTCAGTGAACTGACTCCTCCAGAGACACAGGGCTGAGTACCTGTGACCAAACAAGGAGGGTGGGGGGTGGGAGGGGTTCAATCAAATGTGTTCATTGTTCTAATTTGATTTTGGAGCGCTGTACGCCCAACCCCCCCGCGCTCCTGCCTGCCCCACTTGAGTCACCAGCTTCACAACTCCGGGCCAACGGTTCTTTCCCTCCTGCCCCCAGCATCTTGTCCAATCAAAAGCCTCTGTGTGTTGCTCGGAACAAGCAGGCCCTCACAACAGCCCTGGTGTTAATGAGTGAATCCGTCCTCAAAATAGATAACCGTGTCTGGCATTATGAAACAGATTTCGCACACACACTTCCTCACACACACACACACACACACACACACCCATGCATGCACACACACACTCCCACACACACACACACGCACACACCGTGCATGCACACACACCCCCCCCCCCCCCCCCCCCCGCACACACACCCATGCATGCACACACAAACACATACACACACTAAAACACTTTGCAGTATAAGCTATTCCACTTAACTATGGTCCAAGCTCAGCCCCCCCCCCCCCCCCCCCCAGCAACCATGCCCCCGCCCCCAGCCTACCATTACTGTAGGCCCACCACCTGCTCCCTCGCCTCTGAGTGCCACAGCGCAGCGGCTGCATTGTTAATAAGAGGTTGCGGGTTCAAATCCTTGGCACA
>CM077285.1:64588599-64603599 GCA_039654925.1 Anguilla pacifica | reverse complement strand
TGACCGCTTCCACTGCTGCAGACGTACGCTGAAACTGAGGTTCAAGGTTCCGGTGAGAGCGCCACGCCCACACCTGGTGCTAACCTGGAGAGAATCGACCAATCGAGTGGCAGGCTTAGTTTGCAGGCCGAATGCGATTGGTCGAGCAATCTGGAGATGAGTTAAAAAAAGGTCCTCGCAGTCCGTATACTATACCGCATTTATTTTACGCAAAATAAAACACATCTTTTTTGAATGCAAAAGATGTATTCTGTTTCTTTACCCAGGTTTTTATTTATCTATCCTGAAGGTAATGTGTCACTGCGAGGGACGAGAGAAAAATTGTCGGGTTTAAAAAAATCGCAGTGCTTGTGCCCAGCCGTCAGAGGAGCAGGCGCAGGGCAGAGCCACTAATCTTCATATTATACGGATGAGTTCGTCCAATCATCCGTCTCCGCTATCTGCCCATCAATCTGATATAAAGATCAGGGGCTACGCGTCGCACCTGCTGCGAACGGACTGCCGTGCGCGAGCGCGGAAAGGAACGGAGACGAGACGCGCCGCCGCACCCCCCCTCCCCGCACCCCCCGCCGCTCCCCCCCTCCCCACACCCCCCGCCGCTCCCCCTGAAAATCAGGAGGCCCGCCTCTCAGGCCTTCTGGGACCGCTGCAGATCTGCTCACTTGATCTTATTTAGCGCCAGGCAAGGTAAGTGGAGATGTTCACATCCTCCAAGCAAACAAACGCCAGAAAAAGGAACAAACAAACAAACGCGCGGGCGAAACACAGGCAGACGCAGAGAGCGAAAGAAAGAAAGACAGACATAAAGAAAGAAAGAAAGAAAGAAAGAAAGAAAGAGGCTCAGCCATGGATGCAGCTTTTCTTCAGCCGATGAGAGAGGAGAGCACACACGTGTGTGAGAGAGAGAGAAAGAGAGAGCCTCATTTAAAAGTAGGCCAAATAATCACATCACCAGAATAAATAATAAAAAAAAAGAAAAAGAAAAAAAAAAATCTCCTGAAATCCCAAACTCACAGAACTCAAGGTCATTAGTGCTAATTCCACACTGCGCCATCTGCTCTGATTGTTTACACTTGCCTGGATAATTAGTTCCTAATTAGTTGATGGTGGGGAGAGAGAGACAGAGAGAGAGATAGAGAGAGAGAGAGAGAGAGAGAGAAAAGAGAGAGAGAGAGAGAGAGAGACTCAGCATTGCCAGGCTCTCTGTGGTGTGTGTGGCGGGTGTGTGGCTGCCAGCATTTGCACAGCTGCTGCTGAGGAGGAGGAGGAGGAGGAGGAAGGGTCTGCGAGGGCAAAACCTCTCATTACAGATCTGGTGTGTCTCCGGAGTGGAGCCTGGGCCCTTGATCTCTGTCTGTGCCTGACTGTCTCTGTGTTTGATTATATGGCCAATGTGTCTTTGGTTTGGATTGCCGGGCCTGGGTATCTGAGTTTGATTATATGGTCTGCGTGTCTCTGGGTTAGATTGCAGTGCCTGGGACTCTCGGGGTTAGACTGCACTGGCTGAAACTCTCTGGGTTATATTGCAGTGCCTGGGACTCACTGGGTTAGACTGCAGTGGCTGAAACTCTTTGGGTTAGACGGCAGTGCCTGGGAATCTCTGGGTTAGACTGCAGTGCCTGGGAATCTCTGGGTTAGTTTAAAGGACCTTTGGCTCTCTGGGTTAGACTGCAGTGGCTGAAACTCTCTGGGTTCGATTAAAGGACCTTTGGCTCTCTGGGTTAGACTGCAGTGGCTGAAACTCTTTGGGTTAGATTAAAGGACCTTTGGCTCTCTGGGTTAGACTGCAGTGGCTGAAACTCACTGGGTTAGATTAAAGGACCTTTGGCTCTCTGGGTTAGACTGCAGTGGCTGAAACTCTCTGGGTTAGATTAAAGGACCTTGGGCCCTCTGGTGTGATGCAGAGTCCGGCGGGTGATGGAACTCTGGGCTGAAAAAGGAGCTGGGGAAGAAAGAGTGAGGGGGCCATACTGTCAGTGAAGGAGTGATGAAGGAAGGGAAAATGGTGAAAGAGAGCGGGTGATGGATGACAGTCTCTCTCTCTTTCTCTCTCTCTCTCTGATTCAGCAGCCACAGAAGGTTGAGTAAAGGATAATGCAGTGGCTCCTTGCGTTGCCAGTTTAATACCACACTGCTTTCCCCATTGCCCCACACTCCAGCTAAAACAAGCGCTCTTCAGGATGCAAGCCGGGCACGTCGGCCACACGGCCCCCTGCCTTCCCCCTGCCTCCACGCCCCTGACACGAGAGCCAAGGAGGGCAAAGAGAAACTACTCACTGCACGCGTAACACTGTGTGTGTGTGTGTGTGTGTGTGTGTGCGCGTGTGCGTGCGTGCGTGTGTGCGTGCGTGTGTGTGTGTGTGTGCGTGTGTGTGTGTGTATGTGTGTGCGCGTGTGTGTGTGCGTGTGTGTGTCTGTGTGTGTGTGTGTGTGTCTGTGTGTGTGTGTGTGCGTGTGTGTACCCATATTTGTGTGTATGTGTGCGTGTGTGTGCGTGTGCATGCATGTGTGTGTGTGTGTGTGTGTGTGTGAGTGTGTGTGCATGTGTGTGTGTGCGTGTGTCTTTGTGTGTGTGCGTGTGTGTGTGTGTGTGCGTGTGTGTGTGTGTGCATGTGTGTCTTTGTGCGTGTGTGTGCTTGTGTGTGCATGTGTGTGTGTCTTTGTGTGTGTGCACGTTTCTGTGGTTTTGAGCACATGTCCCTGAGAAAGGGTGTGGCTGATTGGTCCATTCGATTCCAAACCCGGTTTTGAAACACAATTCCCTAAAAGGGCAAAGAACATACTGAATTCCCAGAAATATTTAGAAACTGGCAGTGACCGCAGTGAACCGCTAAGTGGCTGATACGTTTCCCATGATGCGAGGCGAAATCACAAGTGAAGAAAACAAACAAAAAAAACAAACAAAAAACCTCCTTCCTCAAAAAAAACAAAAAAAAAAAAGCACAGCCTACCGTGATCCTAACAAATGCAAAAAAGGGGAAAAGAAAGAAAGACTGAAAGAAAGCTACGACCTCCCCTTCTGCTATAAGAAGGGAAGGAGCCGGAGAGCAGGCGGGAGCGTCTGATGCTGTTGGCTCCGGTTATATAGCCTGGAGACGGGTGAGAGTTGAAAAGCTCGCCGCGTTTCTTGCTGCCAGCAAAGGTGAGAAGTGCCAGGGAGCGGGTGCGAAAACTCAAAGCTAAGAAAAGCAACGCGGCCGCTCGGCGAGCGAACGGAGGCGGGCTGAACGACAGGTGACCTTTACGAGGGCGACGCTGCAGCGGGAGGGGAGAACAATAACAACAGAACGAGGAAACAGCGCCGTGCGGCCAGAGCCGAAGACAATTAGACGGGAGAAGAGCAGGATCCGAGAGTTAACACATCCCTGAACCCCCGTCAGACCAGCTCCCACAGCTCAGGGGTGTGTGTGTTTGTGTGTGTGTGTGTGTGTGTTTGAGTGTGTGTGTGTGGGTGTGTGTGTGTGTGTGTGTGTGTTTGAGTGTGTGTGTGTGTGTGTGTGTGAAAGTGTTCAGCAGGTTTGGGATGCACAATGTGTTTATGCGTGTACTTGTGTGTCTTTGTGTGTGTGTGTGTGTGTGTGTGTATGTGTTTAAGTCTTTGTGTTTGTATGATCGTGTGTTTGTGCATGTGCGTGTGTGCGTGTGTGCGTGTGTGCATGTGTGTGTGTGTGTGTGTGTGTGTGTGTGTGTTTGAGTGTGTGTGTGTGTGTGTGTGTGTGTGCATGCGCGTGCGCCATAGAGGTGTTAACTGACTACTGATCTGGATTTGATATCTCCTGACAGCTGTCTGAGTTCTGCTGAAAAGAAATAAATTGCTTTAAGAGCGTGTGCACCAATCAGAAAGATACAAGCACAGATATTACTTCAGCCCATCTCCGTTCACTTGTGGAATTTAAATAAATTGGTTTTATGGACTAGTGTGCAGCACATAATTCTTAAGCAAATTCACTCCCCTGTATTTGCTTAAGAAACAGATATTGACAAAAAAGAAAAAATAAATAAAAGATGTTCAGCAAACACCTTTATGCTCAAATAATTCCTTCATTTGCACGAACACACATTTGCAATACACATTTCCAGCAAAGGGCTCTGCTGATGAATACTCTTCAGAGATGTCAAATCAAAATGAGCGTCTGGAGAAGAGCTCATATAAACCAATTAAGAGCTCAGAATCCAAGGAGACTCACAAGGGCTCTGGAGGAGGACTAGACAACGGTTACACGCTTTTCCATGACCGATCAATGTCAATGTTGCGTGTGAAGTGCACTGCTGCCATGTGACCTTTCTGCTATCTAACTACTGTGTAGTTAGATAGCAGTAATTTGTGATACTGAGCCACAGCAGCATCTCTATCTCTCTCTCGCTCTCTCTCTCTCACTCTCTCTCTTTCCCTCTCAGTTCAGCTGTCTTACCTGGAGAGCTAATATAACTGCTGTGTGGGGGGGCATCGAGTTGGAAGATAGTTCATGAAAGCAAATTCTCAATAAACACACACGCACACATGCACACGCAGGCACACGCACACATACACAGATACGCATGCGCACACACACACACACGCACACACACACGTGCACACACACACACACACACACACACACACGTGCACATACACACACACAAACACACACACACACACACACACGCACACACGTGCACACGCACACATACACACATACGCGTGCGCACACTCACTCACACGCACACACACACACACACACACGTGCACACGACGACCCTCTCTCAATAGGAGAAGCCGGTCACGCGGCGAAGGCATCGATCGCCAGACGCCGCGTCAGGCAGCCCGCACGAGAACGTTCTCGTGCCAGACCCAAGGGATGCTGGGTAAGGAACAACCGAAGCGCCCGCGGGCCGGAGCCCGTCTCCCGTCGCGCCGCCGGCGTCGCGGCGCGGGCTCAGCGGCCGTCAGAACGAGCCCAGCGCCGGGCTGCGGCGGACGTCCTCAAAGAGACGGCGAGCCGCGGACAAAGTTGCGGAAAAGAACTTCTTTCTTTCTTTCTTTCTTTCTTTCTTTCTTTCTTTCTTTTTCTTTCTTTCTTTTTCTTTCTTTCTTTCTTTGTCCTCGCGCTCCTTGTTGCCTTCCTGGCACCGCGGTGCGCTGTTAAAGCTGCGTGTGCGTTTCTCCCTGTTGTGTAAATGAAGGGAGCGGAAGGTCGGCCGCAGCTCCGGGCAGACGCGTGGTAAACGCCCACGGCCGCGTTCGTCACGGCTAACGAGCGCCTCGCCCCGCGCTTGCGCGCCTCTCCCTTCAGCTCCGTCTCCCGCTTGATGTCAGGACGGAATATCTTACCCGCCCCGCGCCAGGCGAGGGAACCTGCTCGCTTCCGTGGCAACGGAGCCAGCGCTAAAATTGTCCGCTTTTAACGGCCATCTTGATATTTTTATAGATCCGCTCGGGCTAACGGCGCAGGTATCTGTGAGGTGGCTCCGTGGAGCTCCGATGCCCACTGCCACTGACACAGGCGATCCCAGATAACATTATTATAAAAGAGGTAAAAACCATGAACCGATTTTTCGTCTGTCGTTGTGGGATAAGCGCGTGCGCCCTGCTAAGCATATGCAGCTGGCTGCTCTGGCTTTTCCCTCTGCCAGCCAGGCTGTGTGCAGTTTAATCACTCTTCACAGGTGCAGACCCATTGCAGGTATCTGGCTGACCGGTGGAAGCCACGGCGAGGGTTCCGAACCCTCGCTCGCTGCGGGACTACCAGTCACACTGGTCACCGTGGCAGCACGGCGAGGATTCCAGAACCTTCACTCCCTGCAGGAATACTGGCCACACTGGTCACCGTGGCAGCAAGGCGAGGATTCCGGAACCCTCGCTCGCTGCGGGACTACCAGTCACACTGGTCACCATGGCAGCATGGCGAGGACTCCAGGCTGCGGGGTCCACAGAGGAGCACGCCCAGAGCACCTACAGGTCAAACCCAGCAGTGGTAAAGTGTGTGGGTGGCCATATCCAGGGCTGGTCTCTGAACCTCCGACAGGCTAAGCTCTCCTGAAGCCGCTCAACAGTCAATCCATATCGTTTGAAAACTGATGCTTTTTCTCCCCCTTATTTTCACACGAGGTATCGAGAAGCCTTTAAGCAGGATGAACGACCCTGGCGTGTCACAGGAGAGGCTTTAACAGGGCAGAGCGGGACTGAGCCGTCCAGAGAAGGCAGGCCACAGACAGACCTGGCGCCCGGCGGCTACCCCGTTCTTGCACGCCGCGAAACCATCCAAGACCGCCAGGGCAGCTCACAATCCACACGTCATCACCACCATTACTGTCACCCATCACCCGTACAGTTTCCCTTCCTTCTGATTTCACACGGTCCTGTACACACCTGCCTCCCCCCGCCCCCCACCCCACCTCCTCTTATACTCTTTCCCAACCCCACAACTGCCTCCCGCCGCCCCCCACCCCACCTCCTCTTGTACTCCCTCCCAACCCCACACCTGCCTCCCCCCGCCCCCCACCCCACCTCCTCCTCTTATACTCACTCCCAACCCCACACCTGCCTCCCCCCGCCCCCCACCCCACCTCCTCTTATACTCTTTCCCAACCCCACACCTGCCTCCCCCCGCCCCCCACCCCACCTCCTCTTATACTCTTTCCCAACCCCACACCTGCCCCCCCACACCCTCCTCTTTTACTCTCTCCCAACCCCACAGCCTCCCCACACCACCACCACCCCCCCCCCCTCGCCCCAACCAATAAATCCCAAATTCTGCTTTTTAAAGTTCTGTTTCAGTATTCCAGGCATGCCCCAGCCCCTCCCTCGCACACTTTCATTTTCAGCCTCTCCCTCGACCGGCGCCAGCGAGGGTCCGCGGCCCTCGAAGCCCGAAAATTGCGCCCGCCCCGCTGCTCGTGTCGATTACGGGCCGCGCGGGGGGAAGAGGCGCGCGGGCGAGAAAGCGATTTGAGAGACAGCGCGCTCTTTGTGAGCGCGGACTCTCCGCCCCCCGCCCCAGAACAGGCGCCGTGGGAGACCGAGACCTTCAGAGCGCCGGGGCCAAACAGACCCGCCGCCGGCCGCCATGGTGTTCGCGCGACGCCTGGGTCACGCGGCCTGTTCTACTCAGCAAAAATACAAACGCACCGCGGGTCACCCCATGATAAAGGCTGCAATTCAAAAAGCAAACAATTCCATGTGCTTACCCATCACTCTCCCCCCCCCCCCCCCACCCACACACACATTCACACACACAAACCACACACACACACACACTAAAAACACACACAGGTACACCACCCAGCACGAGACAATGGCAGGACAATCAGTGGAAAAGTAGCCGCCGTCTCACAATAGCGGTGATAACAGCAATAATTATTATCATTATTTTTTTAAAAATAAAGGCGCGGCACGGATGGCGATACCAATTATCATTACGGTAAATGACTCATTGTCTGAGAAGCCGCGCCGCCGTCCGCGCGGGAGAGTTAATCACAGGAGCTGAAAGAGCGGCGAGCGGGTCTGTGCCCTGAAAGGCGCTGGAGCCGGCGAACGGCACGCGTGTTATTAGCGTGTTTCGCGGCGTGCGGGCCGGGTCGGGGGGGCCAGCGGCGCGGGTGATTGGACGCGGGCGCGGGGGCGAAAGTGTGCGCACATGATGTCTCTCATCCTGCGGAGGACGGGCTTCGGGGTCAGCCCCCGAGCGGAAGCGCGCCGCGCGGGAAAATGCTAACCGCCGCGCGGAGCCGCAGCCGGCTAATTAGCCCGCGACGGAGGGAGACGCACCGGCCGAGCTCGCATAGCCAGGGGCGCGAACACAGCCCATCGCTGCGTGTGCGTGTGTGTGCGTGAGATAAGAGAGAGTGTGTGTGTGTGTGTGTGTGTGTGTGTGTGTGAGATAAGAGAGAGTGTGTGTGTGTGTGTGTGTGTGTAAGATAAGAGAGAGTGTGTGTGTGTGTGTGTTTGTATGTAAGATAAGAGAGTGTGTGTGTATGTATGTAAATTGTAAATGGATCCAAAGCGCTTTACAATTGATGCCTCTCATCCACCAGAGCAGTTAGGGGTTAGGTGTCTTGCTCAGGGACACTTTGACACGCCCAGGGCGGGGGATCGAACCGGCAACCCTCCGACTGCCAGACAATCGGTCTTACCTCCTGAGCTATGTCACCCCCATGATTGTATGTGTGTGTATGTTAGAGTGTGTGTATGCATGTGTATGATAGTGTGTGTGTGTATGCATGTGTATGTTAGAGTGTGTGTATGTGCTGGTCAGTATGTCTCTATCTACCCTTAAAACAGTCAATGGCACAACACCATTAGAAAGTGTGGGGTGCTCCCTGTTAGCCAGCAGTCCCGCTGTAGGTGGCGCTAATCGCTTAAACAGGCAGAGACGGCCGTCCCGCCCATTAAAGTGGCTCCCCCAGCTCAGAGCCCGGCACAGGGTCCGTTTCACACCCCCAAAAGGACTCTGCAGACACACACAGATCTGAAACACAGCCCCCCCAACACCCAGACCCAGCCCTGTTACACCCTCTGAGCCCCCCCCCCCCCCCCCCACCACACTCAGACCCAGCCCTGTTACACCCTCTGAGCCCCCCCCCACACATAGACCCAAACTCACCCTGTTACACACTCTGAGCCCCCCCCACATACAGACCCGGACTCACCCTGTTAAACCCTCTGAGCCCCCCCCCCCCCCCCCCCAGACGCAGCGCGTAAAGCAGGCCAGACAGCAGCCCCCGCGGAACGTTCCGGTCTCTCGCGTCCCGGCGCGGCAGCCGGAGACGGGGGCCAGGGAACCATTAGCGGTCTCCTCGTTTTTTTTTCGTTGTTTTTTGAGGGCAGCCTGATGTGAACCGAAGGAGCCCCCCCCCCCCCCCCCCAAAAAAAAACATCGCTTTTGTTCTCTTTTTTTCGCACAGAAAAAGCGGCCCTCGTTTCTCTTTCCCCCGACGCTGAGGGTACCGCCGTTTGGAGTCACCGCCGAGGCCCTTCAGGTAAACAAAAAACAAAAAAAAACGATAAAAGAGAAGAAGAAAGAGAAGAAGAAAGGGAAGGGGGGCCCGGTTACACATCGACTGGCGCCGTAGAGGCGGCGTCGCAGAAACGCAGCATGGATTCATCTCCGCGCCAGAGCCCGGATTCCGCGGGCGACGGCGTCGCTCTCCGCGCCGGTGCGCTCAGCTCGTCCGCGCGCAGGGGTCTGACCGCGGATCCACTCACCCCCCGCCGGCGGAGTTCGATTTAGGCGGGAAAGGGGAGGCCGCCGTAAAAAAAAAAACGAATACATTAAAAAAAAAAACGTTTACCCGCTTCCAAGCCCAAGGCCTGGTCGATGGGAACGCACAAAGCCAACCACAGCAAACCAGGGGAGAGGAAAATGGGAGGCGGGGGGTGCATTAAAAAAAAAAATTATTTGTTTCCACTGTTGTGTCAAACAAACCGAAATGGCCGACCTTCCCGAACATTTAAAAAAGGAGGATTCTGCTAAAGGCTTAACAGCTTTGAGCTGGGGGAGAAATAAAAAAGCTTCTCTCTGGTACAGAACATTCTACAAGCACCTGGAAGGCTATTTAACAGAGGGGCATTCAGGAAACGAGAACGACCAGCCAAACAAAGTGAGGGATCGACGGCTAGAAAAACAGCAACAGATTAAGAAAGCAACAAGCAGAGAGGGTGCTGGATACAGAGTGAGAGAGAGAGAGAGAGAGAGAGAGAGAGAGAGAGGGAGGGAGAGAGAGAGAGGTGGAGAGAGAGAGAGAGAGTGAGAGAGAGAGAGAGAGAGAGAGAGAGAGAGAGAGAATGAATCCAGCGTGTTTTCTCTGGGTCACCGGTCCTTTTGCCAGCACAAAGGTCAGGGCACTTTCTGTGCTGGGATTTCTGGGTAGAGCCACTCTGTAAGTGCTACCTGACTGAGGGGTAGGGGGTAGGGGTATTGGTAGGGTAAGTGCTACCTGACTGAGGGGTAGGGGGTAGGGGTATTGGTAGGGTAAGTGCTACCTGACTGAGGGGTAGGGGGTAGGGGTATTGGTAGGGTAAGTGCTACCTGACTGAGGGGTAGGGGGTAGGGGTATTGGTAGGGTAAGTGCTACCTGACTGAGGGGTAGGGGTAGGGGGTAGGGGTATTGGGAGAGTAAGTGCTACCTGACCCCCGCGCTCCCCCCCCCCTCCAAAAAAAAAGAAAAGCCTAACCTTCTGACAGCCGCACCCATTTTCCACAAATATTATTTTGTAATTAATAGTACTGATCAATGGACCTGTCAAAGCTGTCTTTCAAGTCCCTCTTGTGAGTGTGAACCTTAATTACATTTTTTTTAAAAATAATGAGTAAAAGATAAATCCATTTTTTAAAAATGCACATTAAAAATGTGCAATGTTGGGGCGACATAGCTCAGGAGGTAAGACCGATTGTCTGGCAGTTGGAGGGTTGCCGGTTCAAACCCCGCCCTGGGCGTGTCGAAGTGTCCCTGAGCAAGACACCTAACCCCTAACTGCTCTGGCGAATGAGAGGCATCAATTGTAAAGCGCTTTGGATAAAAGCGCTATATAAATGCAGTCCATTTACCATTTTACCAAAAACAAAAAGCTTTGATCTGTAAGCTAGCATTAACCCTTGCGTTCTGTTTACTGATTAGCACCTGTGTTAGCCTGGGTCAAATATACCCAGAACATTATTGGTATTTTATAGCTATTTAGAAATAAACATGTATGCAAAAATACTCTTATATTTATCTAAATTCCAAACAATATAAACAATATATACTGTATGGTTAATGGTTTCCATTTACCTCTGCTAGCTCACATTTAACAATGAAAGTGTCATTCATTTGTGATAAAGATGTGATTTATAAAAGTCCACTGTAATGAAGGCATCAGGGCATAGATCATGTGTATCAGTGAACAAGTCTAACATGTAAACGAAACGTTTTCACGGTGTACATTATTAATGTTCATTGTTTTGAGCTGACATTCTCAATTATATTTCACCTTTATCGTATTATATTTAAACAAACCATACAGGCAAAAAGACATAAAGCAAATGCAGATGATGAAAAACAAATGAAAACACAAAAGAATCAAATTTACACTGGTGTAGTCACTGGTTACAAAAGACATCTATCAAGTGTCATTCCTCTTTTACCGAAAGTTTAAAAGGGGTCAATTTGACCCAAACTGAACACAAGGGTTAAGGAGAGGTGTGGAAACAGTCAAACGGCTGGTTCTCTCATCAGCGCAAAGGAGAATGCTTCCGTCTTCAGTTTATATGCGACTATCTTGTCTGCCCATACCAACTCAAGAGAGCATCACACCCAGTGCCTGACCTGTTCAGGCTGAAACACACGACCACCATCGTTTTCAACCCAACCCACATGGGCTCTGTCTCACATTTTAACAGCTGCGTGTCAATCAAACAGAAATAGTGTGTTAAATGGTGTATTTAGATGAGTACAGGCGCCCGAAACACTTAAAACTGAATTTAAAAAATGAATAATATAATGATAATACTACTACCACAATACCACACTACTGCACTACTACCACACCTACTACTACTACTACTACTACTACTACTACTACTACTACTAATAATAATAATAATAATAATAATAATAATAATAATAATAATAATAATAATAATAAAAGTAAAGTAGAGAAATGTTATTTCTATTTTTCCTGAACCCCTGAAGCATTCAGGTCAACTGCTTTTCTCAAAAATAAAAGTCTTTGCTTCAGCTTTACTTTCTGGGCCCCTCCTTCCTAATATTCCTCTATGAAAAATGCCACTGAGCGTGTGTGTGCATAATACTACAAAATAACATGGAAAGAATACTCAACTACACTGGCATCAAACTGCAACTCTGAAGTGTGTGTGTGTGTGTTTTTGTTTATTTGTTTTGAGAACTGCAGTTATGTGCTGCACCATGTTTCAAGCTGTTAGGGCCTTCAGAAATGCTCCAAGAATCTCCAGATTTAAAGGAGAGAACTTTGAGCGATTTGCAGGCTTTCCGTCTCAGCCCGTCCCTGAGATTCCCGAGCTACAGAAGAAGAGCTTGTTTTGTGCTGCTTCGGAAGAGAAAGGTCTAACAAGCCCACGAGGAGCTTCCATCCTCCCAGCCATGCCCCGGGCAGCACGGAGAGGGCAACTCTCAAGCAACGAAAAATAAATAACAACGCGAAACAAAAGTCGCCATCTTATGAATATGCATCAGCTCGTTAAAGTTTCGAATGCATGGCAAAACACCCACAGCTGCGTTCACCATGACAGCCCGTGCCAGAGGAGGCGAGACTTCCAAACGGTTTCAGGCCAAGAGACCAGCATCTTTATTGGGGGGGATCTTTCCTCATGAATAATTAATTCATATACATTTCTTTTCCTTTATACCGTGCAAAAAATTCCTTTAGTTCACACTATTTATAGGTTTTATTTGTGTGCGTGAGTGTGGTCGTGTGTGTATCGTTTTTGCATTAAATATCAGAGTACAACCACTCAAAATGTAGTTTAATTCTTAGTGACATTTTATGAGAATGGCCGACGGTCTGTAACCAGGACATCGAATCGGCTGAGACATTCATCGACTCTACTACTGGGAGTCTGTCGTGTTGTCATGTTAACCTGCTAGTGGTATTGGGTAAACTGGATTAAAGTTTGCCCAATCTCCTCAGCTGCCATCACAACGGATCCAACCAACCAATCAGGCGCCCAATGGCTGCCACTCATCAGTGAGAGCTGTAAGAGCTCCTAGTACTGTGTGGACTGTAGGGAGTAAAAGAGTCACTGGGTCTCCTGCACTACCGTGTGCGGCCTGTAGGGTGTAAAACAGTGACTGGTTTGTCTGGCTGTCCGTGACTGCAATTAAGATTAGATTATTTTTTGATGAAAATTGCTTTTTTGTGCTCAACCTAATTTACACACGGCGAAGATACTGGATCTCCCGCTCTCTTCCCACCGCGAAGGAAAATGCAGATGTGGGTCAAGATAATTAATTAGGATGCCGGGGTCTGGCAGCCGAGGCGAACGTGGGAAGGCGCTGCGATGGCGTGTCAGGGGTGTAATTCGCGGGGTTAATGCCGTCTGTCACGGCGCTGAGAGGATTCCCGCGCGGCGGATCCTGAGCGGCAAACGCGGGCGGACGTGACACATGCTTCTTTCCATCACAGATTTTTTTTTTTTTTTTTTTTTGGTACTTAAACATTTAAAGCTTGCACGTGAAGACGGACTGCACAGCGTGGGAGGAAACCAAAAACTTGATTATCTATAATATCTTTATCATTATCTATAATATCAAGTGAGATAAAACAGCAAATCCAGAATGGAGTTATTTGCATACAAAGCTGTGGAGGATTGGCTGTTTACTGAGAATGGCTTTGGTGTTTTATAATGCCCAAAGCACTTAAGGACGCTATTAGAAGCACTTAAACACAGAACTGCCTCGGTAAGTGAGAGAGTTTAATACAGAGATAATGCACTGGCTTACAACCCCCCTTATTGCTAAGTAATCTGTCTTTTTTAACCAGGAGGGAAGTAACAGCTGTTTATCTGCACAGAAGATTGAAGGGTCTGAGAGAGAGAAAAAACAAAAAAAACACACAAACGAAACTAAGAGATATGACCCCGTAGCCAGAACTGGAGAGAACAATTAGGCAGAACAAGACAAGATGTAACACATCTCTGGACCCCAGCATTTAGACTGACTTGAATTATCCAGAGTGACTTACATAATATTTTTTAAAAAAATATAGCATTTACATTGCATCCATTTATACAGCTGGATGTTTACTGAAGGAATGCAGTACTGTGTACCTGGCGTACAACGGTTGTGCCCCACCTGGGAATCGAACCTGGGACCTTTACACGAGTTCCTTATGCAGTATATTTATACTACGCCGTGTGTGTGTGTGTGTGTGTGTGCAAGCATGTGTGTTTACAGCATATATGGGTATGTATGGTGCAATACATTTGCATGTATGCAGGTCATATATGGGCAGATGTGTACACGTGTTTGTGTGTATCTGCGAGGTATTGTGAGAAAGTGAACAACTGCGTGCGTATCCCTGTGTGTGTGTGCGAGGCTGACACACACACACACACACACCCACACACACATGCACACTCACACTCACACACACACACACACACACACACACACACGCACACTCACACTCACACTCACACTCTCACACACACACACACACACACATGCGTTCAGTATGTGCAAACCGCTGTGTGTTTGTGCCTTAAAGTGGGTCAGAGGAACAGCGTGTACACGTGCACCAGATACGAGGAAGAAAAACAGAAAGGGGGAGAGAGATAGAGAGAGAGAGAGAGAGAGAGAGAGAGAGAGAGAGAGAGAGAGAGAGAGAGAGAGAGAGATAGCCTACTCGCTGTGGCCATTACCACACTGTTAATTGCATTGTTGTCGTTACCACAATGTTGTTTGTATTTCATGTTGTTTGTATTCCTATTGCTGTTTCTGTGTGTACACTTTGGCAATAAGTACAGATGTATTTCATGCCAATAAAGCATTTTGAATTTGAATTTGAGAGAAAAGGAGAGAGAGGAAGGGAGGGAAAATCGGGGAGCGCGTCTTAATGGAAGCGCGGTGCCCTCCTCCACGGACGTCTCGCCGCTGAGTGAAGACGTCTCACCGCTGTCAGTCAACGGAGCGTCGTTAGCGAGCCTGTTGACCTCGCGCGGGCGGTGTGGGCGGAGCCCCCCCCCCACCAAATGCGAGAAACAGCATTCTCTGTGTCTAATGGTTGATACTGCAGCCACATCAACGAGGGAGGACAAATGACCGTGCTTGCCAAACAGCAGTGCATTCTGGTTAGACTAAGAGTGTGGCGGGAGGTAAGATAAACCCCAGGCCAGGTTCAACAGAACCTCCCTCAGATCTTGCCTTTCATCCTGATACACAGGAACACACACACCCACACACACACACGCGCGCGCGCAGACCTGTATTGATCTTTCTTAGTTGGAGTCCAACCCCGACCCCTCATTTATCACCATTACTTCAGTAGGCACAGCTCTGTGACAG
>CM077285.1:64571099-64583599 GCA_039654925.1 Anguilla pacifica | reverse complement strand
AGACTGTTACTTAAGAAATGAGCACAAACAGTAGTGTAATAGACTGTTACTTAAGAAACCAGCACAAACAGTAGTGTAATAGACTGTTACTTAAGAAACGAGCACAAACAGTAGTGTAATAGATTGTTACTTAAGAAATTAGGACAAACAGTAGTGTAATAGACTGTTACTTAAGAAACAAGCACAAACAGTAGTGTAATAGACTGTTACTTAAGAAATGAGCACAAACAGTAGTATATATTTTACTTATATGAGATCTCCGTTATTCTTTACAGGTTTGTGCCAATGGTGAATGTTTGCTTGGTTGTGATGGAATACTACTCGGACCACTTGCACTGAAATTATTTGCAAGATTTGGTTGTTTTTCTTTCAGAAAGTTTAAAATTAGCCACTGATTTTTTTAAATGATATGTACTATTCTTATGGATTGGTGGTAATCTTACAGCAGGTAAAAAAAAAAAAAAAAAAAAACATTTTTCACATGCCCCAAGACCCCCCGCCCCCCATCCGCCTAGGTACGCTAGGCGTGTTTTGTGAAGTGCAGCATTCAGACATAACGTAGCCGCTACCTTACGGCTAATTGAGCTAAAATGGTGCTCCATCAAGGAACCAATCACAGTGTAGAACCTGCAGCTCACTGTCATGCCCCTCAAGTAGTGTGGAAAAAAGTCTTTTCTTGGCCGAGACCCGCATTCAGGGCAAATTATTGTTCAATTGCCCATCGGTGCAGGTGGGTATTTACCTTTAAGTGCCAAGTTTCCAAGAGTATGATGGTAGGGAACCACAAGTACATCAAGCCTTCAGCCCTCAGGATAGAAGCTGTTGCTCTTAGCCATAACCGCCATACTGCCGGCCACGAGATGACTTAACTCCAAATCACTGCCGTTGCCAAGCAATGCGTTCCAGAAACGTTAGCTTTCCACTTACCACTGGTCATCAATGTATGTTATTGCCCAGGGAGGGCTGATAGAACAATCTTCACCACCAGAAAGGCCATGTTTTTTTTAATATTTTTTTTTTATATGTGCCAAATTGCCCTCTATTGGTCATTTTGAGTAGTGCACAAGATGCTCAATATAGTGATTATGTGCTGTGTGTGTGTGGCTATAGAAATGACAATACGCTTTTCATGTGTAAAGAAGTAAATGAATATGAACTGAGAGGGAAGCGATGGGGACGGAAGTGGCTGAGACAGCAGACTGGCTGATAAGGGGGAGATGCAGACAGATAGGTGTGGACAGGGCGGAGATTCGGGAAGGGAGATGAGTTTTGCCTGACAGGCCGAGATCTGAACTGCCACCCACGGTCCCCCGCTGCATAAAACTAGAGACTCCCCCCCCCCCCCCCCCCCCAAAAAAAAAACCCTTCAAACAGGAAATGTCGAGAGACTCGTGGATATGTTTACACCTTTACGCAACTTTCTGGTTGCTATCAAAGCCGTCTTCTGTGAAGAATGTTTACTTTCAAAGCTACTTTTAATTATTGAAAAGCCTCTTCATGTGTGATAAGCCATTGCAGACTTCTGGCTGAGAGCTCGGTAATAATTGCCAAGCTGGATCTGATTCACTTCAACCTGTTTTTCTTGTGCATTTTTTCAAAAAGAAATAAAAAAGGAGAAAAAAAAATGCAGGATGTCAAAAAGCGTACGCATTAACGTTTATTATTATTATTATTCCTATTATTGGCCCTTTTGTGGGGATCCTTTGAACGTTTCAGATCCGGGCTCGTCTACACAGCGGCTGAGAATCGACGAGGGCGAAATCTTGCCGCTTTCCTGTCAGGATTTCAAAAAGCGAAAAAATAAAAGGCGGTTGTTTGTCTCACCACTAATTTGGCGCAGAAACATCAATCGGGCTTTTATACCCCGCCGGCCAGCCCGCCGGGGCCAGGCTCAGAGGAGCGGGAAACGAACCCTCGCTCGCCCCCCGCAGGAGTGTGAGCGCCGGGGAGGGCGCCCCCCCTCCGCTAAGGACGGGAACGGTGAGGTCGACGCGCCGCTACGCGACGTAGCCTGTGCCCGGGAGCGCGTAACCGTGGAGACGGGCGAGTGGGCGGGGTCGTGTTGGCGCGAGACCCTTTAAGGCCGCTGGACGACGAGGGCGAGGCGGTAAATCCTCTAACGGGATGGTTTCTTTGTGGTTGCGACGGGCGGCGGGGATCGGACGCCCATCCCCCGGGACGGTGGGGTCGGCCCGATCGATGAGGAGCCTGAGGGAGTCTGGAGCACGGCCGGATCGATGGGGAGCCGGTCTACACGGGGCTGTGGAGAGACTACACCAAGTGGAGGTGCGGAGGTGCGGAGCTGTGGAGGTGTGATGGGGGTGGGGGGGGGAGTTAGTGAAGGAGCGGGAAAACAAAACTCTGAAACCCCAGGGAGGTGTAAAGGAGGGAGAACTGGATGAAATCCTGCCAGGTGAGCTCCATCTCAGCACCCCAGATACTCCAGAACATTCCAGGTGATCTCCTGCAAGGTGATTCATTAAGCTCGCTGCATGCCCCCCCCCCCCCCCCTCCCCCCCCTCCAAAAAAAACAAACAAAAAAAAAAACATGATTGCAATGCTGCTCTGGAACACAGCAACCTCACAGTTCTGTTCTGCTAGTCCAGGGCATACGTACGCGCACTGGGAGTGTGTGACAGGGCGTACGTACAGTGGGAGCATGTGACAAGGGGTATGCGCACTGCGAGTGTGTTACAGGGCGTACGCGCACTGGGAGTGTGTGACAGGGCGTATGCGCACTGGGAGTGTGTGACAGGGCGTATGCTCACGGGGAGTGTGTGACAGGGCGTATGCTCACTGGGAGTGTGTGACAGGGCGTATGCACACTGTGAGTATGTGACAGGGCGTATGCTCACTGGGAGCGTGTGACAGGGCGTATGCGCACTGTGAGTGTGTGACAGGGTGTATGCGCACTGTGAGTGTGTGACAGGGCGTATGCACACTGTGAGTGTGTGACAGGGCGTATGTGCACTGGGAGCGTGTGACAGCACACTGCAGGCCCAGACGCTCTGACTGAACGGGCCTGTGGTAATCACAGCAGGCCTGGTGTATCCAGGAAAACCGCCACAAAATGGAGTCCATTATTCATTCGCCCTCGTGCACTGGCCACCCCCCCACTCACCCGAACAACACTCCAGCGACTCTTTCAAAAATATTTTGCTCTTTTTTTTCTGCTTTCATTCACTCCCTCTTTCCAAACTGGCGGTCTCATTAAATACCCGTTAAAAAGCCCTGGGGTTTTATTAGCCCCTCACATCCTATTCTTTATTCACCACTCCAGCCGCCCTCTCCAGTAACAACACAAATAAAGATGTAAAACTGCCCCACTTCTGCCTCTGTGTACGTGTGTGCCTGTGCGTGTGTGTGTGTGCGTGTGTGTCTGTGTGTGTGTGTGTGTGTGCACGTGTGTGCACGCATGTGCGCGTGCCCGTGCATGTGTGTGTGTACCTGTGCCTGTGTGTGTGTGTGTCTGTGCAAGTGTGTTTGTGTGTGTGCGTGTGCGTGTGTGTGCGTGTGTGTGTGAGTGGCATGCATTTATTGGACTGAAAGATTACTGAGGGAAGTTTTTCTTCAGTGAATTCAAATCACACCTCCATCTCCCAGACTCTCCAGGGTCTCAGGCCTCTCCATATCTTTCCATCTATCTGTCCATTCCATCTCTCTCTCTCTCTCTGTGCTTACCCGCTTTTCAACCCACACTCACCTCTACCCCCATCTCCACCCCCATCTCACTCACACTCAAAGGGAATTTATCAGCAAGACAGGCTATGGGGCTTTTGTCAAGGACAGCCCATCAAATCCACCTAATACAGGGATAGTGAGGCGTCCAGGGAACACACACACACGTGCACACGCACGCACACGTACACACTCACACACCAGCCGTGCATTCACAATGAGAGGACATTCCCCCACTGTCAGCAGTGGACAGCATGTCCCCACAATGGACCATAGAGACAGCAGTACCCACATAGAGACAGTCTTCTGAGGACAGCAGAGCTGAAATAGGTGAAGACATCATGACTACATTTCCAGGAAGAAAGGCATTAACAACGGACTGATTCTGAGCCATTCCTCTTATCGTCCCGGTAACGACTTAATGGACCCCTGGTGAAACACAAGCTGGAAATAACCAAATGAGATTAAAAGATTTTTACAAAATGTTAAAATAGATAAAGCACATCAAAGAACACTCTTGCCCATCAGTACGCCCCCTCCATCATTCCTCACACAACCTTTCTGCCCACACCCCATTTTCTTTTTTTCTTTTTTTTAAAATCTGCCATAATGAGTGGAGGAAAGGCATAGCTAAATCTTGCCTTTTGAGGCTTTGGAAAGTAAAAGTCTCAGTGAATCAACCTGACCAGTACCGGAGGGCATTTACACCAGCCTGACCAGTACCAGAGGGCATTTACACCAGCCTGACCAGTACCAGAGGGCATTTACACCAGCCTGACCAGTACCAGAGGCATTTACACCAGCCTGACCAGTACCAGAGGCGTTTATACCAGCCTGACCAGTACCAGAGGACATTTACAAAAGCCTGACTAGTACCAGAGGGCATTTATATCAGCCTGACCAGTACCAGAGGCATTTATATCAGCCTGACCAGTACCAGAGGCATTTACACCAGCCTGACCAGTACCAGAGGCGTTTATATCTGCCTGACCAGTACCAGAGGCATTTATACCAGCCTGACCAGTACCAGAGGACATTTACAAAAGCCTGACCAGTACCAGAGGGCATTTATATCAGCCTGACCAGTACCAGAGGGCATTTATATCAGCCTGACCAGTACCAGAGGCATTTATACCAGACTGACCAGTACCAGAGGACATTTACACCAGCCTGACCAGTACCAGAGGACATTTACACCAGCCTGACCAGTACCAGAGGCATTTACACCAGCCTGACCAGTACCAGAGGGCATTTATATCAGCCTGACCAGTACCAGAGGCATTTATATCAGCCTGACCAGTACCAGAGGCATTTATATCAGCCTGACCAGTACCAGAGGGCATTTATACCAGCCTGACCAGTACCAGAGGCATTTATACCAGACTGACCAGTACCAGAGGGCATTTATACCAGCCTGACCAGTACCAGAGGCATTTATACCAGCCTGACCAGTACCAGAGGACATTTACACCAGCCTGACCAGTACCAGAGGACATTTACACCAGCCTGACCAGTACCAGAGGCATTTAGCAGGGGGTGGCACCCACAGGACAGGGCTGTGGGATGCAGGGGATCCCCTTTGGGACATCTGATGTAGCCCACCTGGCCTCTTGGCCGTAATCCCATATCCAGAGCCGCTGGCGGCTCTGTCGCCTCAGATGAAGGTTTAAAAAAGGCTGTCTGACATGACCGCTATTCCCCCCGCTCCTCCTCCATTCTGGCTCTGGGTTTTTTGAGTCACACGGCTCACGTCCGTCATCGAGATGACCCCGCCTCCCCTCCCCCGCACTGCAGGCCGCCGTCCCTCTGGGAGGACGACACGGGGCTCGGCCAGGCAGCGATAGGGCGGCGGCGGGGAGCCCGAGCGAGATAGGGGCAGCGAATGGCATCGCTGCTCGTAGCGGGAGGGGAACACACGTGGTGAACAGAAGAACCGGTGAGGGAAAGCAGACACGTGCTGCACCATTCAACCAATCAGAAACCGCCAACACTGCCATTTACCAGCCATGTCCCACAAGGCACCAGTTTAACCAGTAACCACCCTGCATACTGTTTAAACCAATAACCACCCTGCATACTGTTTAAACCAATAACCACCCTGCATACTGTTTAAACCAATAACCACCCTGCATACTGTTTAAACCAATAACCGCCCTGCATACTGTTTAAACCAATAACCACCCTGCATACTGTTTAAACCAATAACCACCCTGCGTACTGTTTAAACCAATAACCAGCCTGCATACTGTTTAAACCAATAACCACCCTGCATACTGTTTAAACCAATAACCACCCTGCATACTGTTTAAACCAATAACCAGCCTGCGTACAGTTTAAACCAATAACCACCCTGCATACTGTTTAAACCAATAACCACCATGCATACTGTTTAAACCAATAACCACCCTGCATACTGTTTAAACCAATAACCACCCTGCATACTGTTTAAACCAATAACCACCCTGCGTACTGTTTAAACCAATAACCAGCCTGCATACTGTTTAAACCAATAACCACCCTGCATACTGTTTAAACCAATAACCACCCTGCATACTGCTTAAACCAATAACCACCCTGCATACTGTTTAAACCAATAACCACCCTGCATACTGTTTAAACCAATAACCAGCCTGCATACTGTTTAAACCAATAACCACCCTGCATACTGTTTAAACCAATAACCACCCTGCATACTGTTTAAACCAATAACCACCCTGCGTACTGTTTAAACCAATAGCCACCCTGCATACTGTTTAAACCAATAACCACCCTGCATACTGTTTAAACCAATAACCACCCTGCGTACTGTTTAAACCAATAACCACCCTGCATACTGTTTAAACCAATAACCAGCCTGCATACTGTTTAAACCAATAACCACCCTGCATACAGTTTAAACCAATAACCATCATGCATACTGTTTAAACCAAAAACCACCATGCATACTGTTTAAACCAATAACCACCCTGCATACTGTTTAAACCAATAACCACCCTGCATACTGTTTAAACCAATAACCACCCTGCATACTGTTTAAACCAATAACCACCCTGTATACTGTTTAAACCAATAACCACCCTGCATACTGTTTAAACCAATAACCACCCTGCATACTGTTTAAACCAATAACCACCCTGCATACTGTTTAAACCAATAACCACCCTGCATACTGTTTAAACTAATAACCACCCTGCATACTGTTTAAACCAATAACCACCCTGCATACTGTTTAAACCAATAACCAGCCTGCATACTATTTAAACCAATAACCACCCTGCGTACTGTTTAAACCAATAACCACCCTGCATACTGTTTAAACCAATAACCACCCTGCATACTGTTTAAACCAATAACCACCCTGCATACTGTTTAAACCAATAACCACCCTGCATACTGTTTAAACCAATAACCACCCTGCGCACTGTTTAAACCAATAACCACCCTGCATACTGTTTAAACCAATAACCACCCTGCATACTGTTTAAACCAATAACCAGCCTGCATACTATTTAAACCAATAACCACCCTGCGTACTGTTTAAACCAATAACCACCCTGCATACTGTTTAAACCAATAACCACCCTGCATACTGTTTAAACCAATAACCACCCTGCGTACTGTTTAAACCAATAACCACCCTGCATACTGTTTAAACCAATAACCACCCTGCGTACTGTTTAAACCAATAACCAGCCTGCATACTGTTTAAACCAATAACCACCCTGCATACTGTTTATCAGCCTGTACACTGTTTAAACCAACCACAGACTGCAACATATTCTCATAAAACAGACACTCCCAACAATGCTGTAAAGCAGCCACAGGCTAAAACACAGGGTAATAAACAGGCCCTGTCTGTTCCTATGACCTGCCTAAGAGGGGACTGCACATAGTCCTATAAACAACACACAAAGATATACTGCTTCCTGCAGCCTCAGCTTCATGTGCGTGTGTGTGTGTGTGTGTGCGCTTGTGTGCGTGTGTGTGGGTGTGTGTGCGCTTGTGTGCGTGTGTGTGGGTGTGTGTGTGTGCATCTGTGTGAGTGTGTGTGTGTGTGTGTGTGTGTGCATGCATGTGTGTGGTGTGTGTGTGCATATGTGTGAGTGTGTGTGTGTGCTTTTATGCGTGCATGTGCCTGTGCAACAAGGAGCAACAAGACCAACAGTAATGTAAGTACAGGCATCACATAATTGCAGTGAACTGATTTTGCTAAACTATGGGACTTGGCGCTTCCACCCCCCCCCATTATTTTAATGCGTTGCTAAGTGCCCCGGAGGGAGTTTCTAACCCAGGCAACTCACACAGCTTCCTTGAACTCTATGATGAGCGATACAGAGGCACAAAAAATTTAGAGGAGTAACCCCTCCCCCCTGGCTGCCACATGCCCAAATTTGGACACTGAAAGTTCATGAACCCAGAGGCGCCTCTCCGGTTTAGATCAGAACCGTTCCAACGGGACGGGAACGGGACTGGCCAGCGTCGGGGCGCATGTCTGACGGGACGGCCTCCCGGCGTGACTTCGGTCCAAGTAGTGAAAGGTCCGGGGTTGAGCTGGTGGGCCCACGTCCCTTTGGGCGTGGGGGTGGGGGGGTGGGGAGATTGGGGGGGTCCTGTTCCCGGCGCGGCTGGTGGGGCGCGTCGGATGTGTCAGATGTATTAAATATCTGAGGCGCCCCCCGTCCCCGTCCTGCCCTGGAGCTCAGATGAAAGCACGCAGGGCTCAAAGGCTGCAGCACATCCAGCTGTCAGCTAGGGGAGTCCTGCAGCTGTGTCTCTATCTATCTATCTCTCTCCCCCTCTCTCTCTCTCTCTGTCTCTCTCCCCCTCTCTCTCTCTCTCTCTCTGTCTCTCTCCCTCTTTCTCTCTCTGTCTCTCTCCCTCTCTCTCCCCCTCTCTCTCTCTCTCTGTCTCTCTCCCTCTTTCTCTCTCTGTCTCTCTCCCTCTCTCTCACCCTCTCTCTCTCTCTCTCCCTCTCTCTCTCCCCCTCTCTCTCTCTCTCTCTATCTCTCTCCCTCTCTCCCTCTCTCCCTCTACCCCACTCACTCTCTCCCCTCCCTCTCTCTCTCTCTCTCTCTCTCTCTCTCTCTCTCTCTCTCTCTCTCTCTCTCTCTCATATCCCTGGAATGTGTGTGAATTCCGGAGGCACAGCCATGGCGACGGGCAGTCAGTGGGGGGAGGGGTGGGGCGGGGTCTCGGTAGGCCGCGGTGACGGTGGCGGTTCAGAGGGCTTGGGAACGAGGCTCGGGGGGCAGCTGAGAGCGCCTGTGTCTGGGGAGAGAGACGGTGGCGAGTAGGGGTCAGACAGGTGGCATGGAGACAGTGGGCTTAGAGGCAGGATTAAAACTGGAGCCTCCCCCCAAAATGCCACCCTGTCACCCTACCCCACAAACACAGGGACGGCAGTCACCACGAGCTGGCGGGACAGGTGCTTGGATGGGGGGGTGAGGGGTGGTGAAAACTAAATCTCCCCTTTCCGCAGCGTGTAACTCGAGCTCACTGAGGAACGAGGCTGAGGGCTGTATTTTCCCATAATGCACAGAGCGGAAACATCGCCCTGGTCATCTGAGTGAGGCGCAGCGCTATTTCGGACGGTTCCCTCTTGGCCAGGGCCACACACACGCCTTCACCCTCAAACCAAGGCCCGCAGAGCCAGGAGCGGGACGTCCCGCACAGAGTCAGGAGGGGGACGTCCCGCACAGAGTCAGGAGGGGTACGTCCCGCACAGAGTCAGGAGGGGGACGTCCCTCACAGGGTCAGGAGGGGGACGTCCCGCACAGAGTCAGGAGGGGTACGTCCCGCACTGAGTCAGGAGGGGTACGTCCCGCACTGAGTCAGGAGGGGTACGTCCCGCACTGAGTCAGGAGGGGTACGTCCCGCACTGAGTCAGGAGGGGGACGTCCCTGCTCACGCAGACAGGCTGTAGCACACCTGTACAGCTCCACTAACGCTGAACTCTTAGCAGTCTCACACCCCGGTGTCCACTTGGACGGTAAACTGAACTCGAAGGAGAACACCAATGCCTTACGCAAGAAAGCCCAATCCAGATAATCTTTCCTTAGGAAGCTCCTACCATCTGATGTGAGCGGGAAACTCTTGCATGCTGTTTATCAGGGCATTTTAGAAAGTTCTGTTTCTTTTTTTTACGTTGTGCTTTGCCAGGGGGAGAAGCATCACAGGGGATGACAGAAACAGGATCAATAAGCCAATCGAAAAGGATGCTTCTGCTATTGGCCTGCCGGACCCAGACCCACCAGACCTTACTGTGGAAAACAGAACAAAGGCTAAGCTGCAGCATTATGCCATCCTTTACACGGCATTTTTACTGATCTTAGATGCTCATTCAGCGAGCGTCTGTCTGATTGTTCCACGAAGAGACTAAGGAGGTCATTTTTTCTAGCACCTGTCCAATTCATTTAAAGTATACTTATAAAATCTGGCAGGTAGAGTAGGTGATATTGACCAAAATGTTCATTTCAATCATGGTGTTTTTTTATGAATACATGCTGCTCTCTGGTTGGTACCTTACCTTTTATGTACTGACTCTTATGTTAAGCACCAAATTTCCTGCTGATTATCAAGTAATGACTGCTTTTATTGTGGGTGCCCTCGTTACATTAAAGTGTTCGGGATGGTGAAGTGGCCAAAACGAGTTTCCCCTACGGGGATTAATAAAATTATAAATCAATCAATCAATCAATCAAACAATCAATCAATCAATCAAACAATCAATCAGTCATTTATCATGGTTTTGCTATCCCTACCTATGCTACATTTAACACTATATCCTCAAACCCATTTGCTACTTAAAGGTTTGCATCTACAGCCCGCATCTTGCACCTACTGTGGTACATAACTTAAACTCGTATTTTTATGCGTTTGCTACTGTCAGTCGTAACACTGATGAGTCGTTACTGATGCTTGTCTCCATGACCTTTACTTACGTAAGCAGCTCTGGATAAGAGCGTCTGCTAAATGCTCAGCGCTAATGTAAATGTAGCGCCTAGCCTTGAATACCAAACCAAAAGGTCTCGCTCTTCATGCGAAACGCTGCAGCAGCTAGGTACACGTTCACGGGCGTTTGACCAGCGAAGAACGAAGGCCTCAAAACGGTGGCGGCCGGTCGGCCGCTGCGGAGGGGAGCGAGATTCTCCCCGGCCCCCGCCTGCCCGCCAGCCCGGGCGGGATGACCTCACCCCCGCCGCTTGCAATCGGAGGAATCGATGGCGGCGACGGAAGCCCCTCGGCCGATTGGAGGCGGCGCTCGCGGTAATGAAAAGACCCCGCCGCGGCTCTCCGGGAGCGGCCCGGGGTCGACAGAGATCCGTCACGCGGGCGGGGCGCGGGGCTCTCCCCAAAAGCGTCCCGGCGCGAGGCGAGCGAGCGAGCGAGGGGGCAGTGCATGCTGGGAGCCCAGGCGCATAAATGAAAACGCGCGTCCGGGCCGAAGGCGGGGCGCGGAGCGCAGAGGGTGATGTCACAGGCGCGGGGGGGTCTCCGTGCTCGCTGTCCGTGGGGGATTGTGGGCCCCGTCAGGTGCGTGAGGCACCAGCCATTGTGCAGAGGAGTAATTGGAGCGCTGAGCTTTGATTAAAAGAGGGAAAGTAATTGCACGCGGTGCTCATTATCGGCCCCATTGTACGCCGAGACAGCGCATTGGTCAGGCCGACGACTGGGGAAAAGAAATAAAGAAGAAACTCATTTACTACCTCAAGTGATTCTGAGAGAACCTTTTTTTTTTCTTTAAAGTAAACTGCAGTCTATTATTTTAACGAATAACAATAGAAATGCGTTCGGACAAGCACAATGGAGGCTAATGAGGCTCGGAGGTGAGAGGGCGGGGCGGGAGGGGGGGGGGGGGAGGAGGAGGGGGAGCGCTCGCTGGAACGAGCCAGTGCGGTACATGCCACACAACTCCAAACCCAGGAGAAACAGGGCAACCACACACAGGAGGAATTCTGTAAGGCAGCCACTGTAGTAAAACCAGCAGCAACACTGCAGCAGAGCAACACCAACCCCAACACTACATACAACACGCATGTGCACATACACATACAACACGCATGTGCACATACACATAGTCATACAACACGCATGTGCACATACACATACAACACGCATGAGCACATACACATACTCATACAACACGCATGAGCACATACACATACTCATACAACACGCATGAGCACATACACATACTCATACAACACGCATGAGCACATACACATACAACACGCATGAGCACATACACATAGTCATACAACACGCATGAGCACATACACATACAACACGCATGTGCACATACACATACAACACGCATGTGCACATACACATAGTCATACAACACGCATGTGCACATACACATACAACACGCATGAGCACATACACATACACATACAACACAGCTGAGCACATACACATAGTCATACAACACGCATGAGCACATACACATACAACACGCATGTGCACATACACATACAACACGCATGTGCACATACACATAGTCATACAACACGCATGTGCACATACACATACAACACGCATGAGCACATACACATACACATACAACACAGCTGAGCACATACACATAGTCATACAACACGCATGTGCACATACACATACAACACGCATGTGCACATACACATACAACACGCATGAGCACATACGCATAGTCACACAACACGCATGAGCACATACACATACTCATACAACACGCATGAGCACATACACATAGTCATACAACACGGCTGAGCACATACACACACTCATACAACACGCATGTGTACATACACATACACATACAACACGCATGTGCACATACACAT
>CM077285.1:64551099-64566099 GCA_039654925.1 Anguilla pacifica | reverse complement strand
CCTGCCAACTGACCAGCCGAACAGCTGCTGAAGGGACAGCCAGCCAAACCCTGGCGAGTAAACTCCAATAGCAGAGTGAAAACTATCTCACATTCCGACTGGTCGCGTCACACGCCCGCACCGTCCCGCCCGACGAGGGTCATTTTACCCAGCTCCCCGCCCTTGGTGCGCTGATCTCCAACGCAAGCCAGATTCAGGGCTAAATCTAACCGGGCAGGGAAGCTCTTTTACCGGGACAGCAACCAGTGCATCGCAGACAGAGGAGAGTCCGACTCCTGTTATCCAGACCTGTTGGTAAACTGATCTATTTGCATTCACAGTGACTTTCAAAGTCACCCCCCCCCACCCCCCGTCTACTGCAGCTGCACAACACCCTGGCATGTGCCCCCCCTGCCCCCCCCAGCCTTCCTATCTCAGCCAAGCTGATAAAGGGATGAAGAAGGATATCATGCATTCTTCACACAAATCTGGTGTAATCCTCATATTGTTGTTTTTTTCTTTTTTTACCTCCCGTCCTCTATTTCTCAGCTAATCTCCTCTTCTCCCCGTTTATTTTTCTGTTTACTCCTTACTCATCGCTTCTTTTAAAAAATATATAAAAAATGGGAAACCTGATATTGCGAGTTAAGGAGAGGAAGAAAAGCACAAACAAATGCAAAGTCCAGTCCAGCTCACCACCGCTCTCTTCCTTGTTCTCTCTCTCTTTTTGTCTCTCCCTCGCTTTTTGTCCATCTCTCTCTCTCTCATCTATATTTATTTTTTCTTTCTCTTTTTCTCCCTCTTCCTCTCCCTCCTATCTTTCTCATATTTTCTCCCTATCTCTCCCTACTTTCTTTTAGTCCCCCTCTCCCTCTCTCTCACCCCATCTCTCCCTCCTCTTTCTCTCTCTCTCCCTTCCCCCAACTCTCTATCCTTCTCTCTTTCTCTCCCTCTCCCCTCCTCCCCCTTCTATCTCCCTCTCTCTCGCCCTCTCTCTCTTTCTCTCACCCTCTTTCTTTTTCTCTCTCCCTCTCTTTCACTCCCTCTCTCCTCCCCCCCCTCCTTGCTGCAGTTTGCCTAAGTTGCAAATCCATTACATCAGATAAAAGAGCGGCGAATGCCAAGCTGGCCGCCATTAGCACAGAGCTGAAGAGAAAGGGGATTACACCTCCTCGGCGAGACCCAGCACAGCGGCAGCCGCAGCAGGCGCAAGCGGCGTGCCCATTGTGATATGATTTGATTACAGCGAGACACCGGGGAGAAAATAAGAAAATTCATTAGGGATAAACATGGCAGCGCAAAAAAAGTGGAGCTCGCTTGTGGGAAAAGTTAAACGTCTGGCGAACACGGCCGGCTGAGTTTGTCACTGGGGGGCGGGGGGGGGGGGGGGTATATTTGCCAATGTCTCAGTTGCGTCAGTTATTGTAATTTTTTTTATTTTTACCAGCGCACTTATTTCTGTGAGAGATGTGTCTGGTATTCAGGCTGGAGTGACGTACATTATTTCTGTCTCCCACACACACACACACACACACACACACGCACACACAGACACACACACATGCGCACACGCACACACACACACACACGCACACACACACACACACCCACACACACATGCGCACACGCACACACACACACACACGCACACACACACACACACCCACACACACACGCACACGCTCACACACACACACACACACACACGCACACGCTCACACACACACACACACACACATGCGCACACGCACACACACACACACACACAGGCACACGCAGACACACACACATGCGCACGCGCAGACACACACACATGCGCACACGCACACACACACACACACGCACACACACACACACACACACACACACACACACACACGCACACGCAGACACACACACATGCGCACGCGCACACACACACACCACCGGCTCATTGTTTCCGTAACAGCAGGTCATCAGTGCTGTGGATAAGTTCAGGTGCTGCAGACAGTCAGGCTACTCTAGATTATACTTAAAAAAAACATAGAACAAACCCGAGATCTTGTCAGTGCTGCTGATTGGGTGGAAACACAGGAGCAAAGCCGCTCCTCCCAAGGGGACCAGACGGGCGGAGGGGCGGGCGGTCGAGCGGGCGAACGGGCGGAGCGACAGGGACGGAAACCCGCCGGAATGTTCCGCAAGCCGCCTCCGCGGCAGCGGGTAAAAATACCGAAAGCGAGATGGCCGCCCCTCGTTCCAGTCTGGCTGCGGCTCGCCAGGGCAACACCGGGCACACAGGTGCCAGGCCCGCAGCGAAAAACAGCCAGGTCAGCAAACACAGGGGGGGGGGGGGGGGGGGGGGGGCGGAGGTCCGAAACCGCGGCCACAGGAACGCGCTGACGGCCGTCCGGGTCGGGCAGGGACAGGCCGCGCGCCGGACAGGGCGGCCCCGTGCTTTTATAACATTTCCTTTTTTGTTCTTTCTGGTTTTCGTCTTTTTTTTTTTGAACCCGAATTCCGAAGCGGTCCGGCTGTGACCTCACGCTCCCGGCAGCCGGCTGCCTTCACGGTTACAGCGCCGAGGTGCCGGCGCCGGCGCTGGCGCGACACCAGCGCGGACCGACACCCCAGCTACACAAACAAGAGCGGCCCGCTTGCACAGCGGTCGGGGAAACAAAAAAAGCATTCCTGGCGTTTTTACACGAAAGCCATCAACAGATGTGGAAACCTCACCTCCCGCCACCTCCAACAACCTCCTCCCGCCACCTCCAACAACCTCCTCCCGCCACCTCCAACAACCTCCTCCCGCCACCTCCACCAACCTCCTCCCGCCCACCTCCACCCCCCCCCAACTCCCCCCCCCCCCCAAAGCAGCCCATGGCCCCTCTTCTGTCCAATCCTAAATCACACATTGGACACAAAGAGACACACTGTGTACAGTAAGAGTTCATTACGCCGAGGGAGCAGAACATTTCTCTTTCTATTCCTGGCCATGTGAGATTAGATTTTTCATTTTTGCTCAAGAAGAGGAGGAGGAGGAGGAGGAGGAGGAGGAAGAAAGAAGAATGTAAAAGTCTTTCTCTCTTTTGAGAGCTCACGGAGAGGAGGACTGTGTCTGGGACTGCAAGACGGTCTCTACGGAGCCACTCTGGGGAAACGGACATGGGTGACACGTGTGGCAAGCGGGAAAGAAAGGGAGGAATAGAAATGAAAAAGAGGCCTGAAATGCCATTTAATCAGCTGCCCTCTGCTCGGCCGTCGTCAGGTCAAGGGGTTAAACTGATCAAGATGAGAGAGCCGCCTGCCGATAAAATGGTTCCACACGTGTGCGTGTGTGTGTGTGTGTGTGTGTGTGTGTGTGTGTGTGTTTCGTGTGTTTGTGTGTATGCGCAAGTTTCCTCCATTGGGAACTCAACCAAACGCAGTTGAAGATACGAATGGCCTGTCACTTCCAAAAAGTCTGCACCACAGCACAATGTCGGGGACCGTAAAACAAAATGGTCTTACCTGTTAATGGAGCCATTCAGACACGGCAGCACCGAGAGGAGAGAGAGAGAGAGAGAAAGATAAATTAATAACATGCTCATTTTGTTTTTGTTAGACACTGTCACACATTCGCCAAGAAATGAATTCTTATTTGCATGTTTCTTAGGGGGAAAAAAACAACAACATATGGACACATCGTTACAGGAAAATACAAACAAACAAGAGAGAGTGAAACAGAGAGAGGGTGAGATAGGAACATAAAGAGCAAGAGAGAGAGAGGATTATGAGAAGCTTTTATATTTTCTGGAAAATTCTAATAGACAATTCTAGCTAAAATGATCCACATGCTTAGACGTGCTATGCATTATATGAATCTCTTTAAAAAGTATCTTCGATAAACACACACACACACAAATGTGCGCACACTTACACACACACACACGCACGCACGCACACACACACACAGTTTTCCCAGACTCTGCTAAGGGTGAGTGCAGCCTTGCTCCTGTAACTTTCTCCTTCATAGATCGCCAAGATGTCCTCCAGATAAGGCCCTTGTCTTTTGCTGAGAAATCTGTCTTAAAAAACTCCATCTGATTGCCCCCTCCCTACCTGAGCCAGGCACACCAAACGGGCAATACCCACCATGATAGCTCCCTCCCCTCCCCACCCCCCATTCCTATCTGGGCCAGGAGCACCAAACGGGCCATACCCACCACGATAGCCCCCTCCCCTCTCTGTCTCTCCTAATCCCTGTCTGAAGTGGGGTTTCCATCCAATTGGTTTTATGGGAATAAGTAAACTGTAAGGAAACGCCTGAAATATGAAAAAAAAACCGCTGAGACATCGCAAAAAAAGATTTTACGCTTGGCCGAGGTGGAAAAACTTGGCCGGTCGATAAAGAAAAGATGCGATAAAGGAAAGGGAAACGGATTTTTCGAATAAACGATGACCCGATGGGGACCTGAGTTGCATGCATACGCTCCAGAAAGCCCAAAAAACGGCACTGGCACTCTTTCACGGGATCCCGTCGCGCTTGAGTATTCTCGCACGGCTGCGGTCGATGGGAACAAAAACCGATTCGCTGTTTCCTTTCGCTTCGCGTTTTTCGAAATTTGCAAAACATTTATGAAACATTCGGTTGGAAACTTGAGCCCGGAAAACAGAACGTGCCAAACGTGCTCGTGTCTGTGTGCGCGACGGCCAGGCGGCCGGCACGCCGGGGGGGAAACGGGAAGAGGAAACGGGCGCAAACACAGCCGCCGCTAATCCCAGCTCGCTCCTCTGCGGCTGGACGGCCTCCCGCTTTTCTCTGGAAGGTTCTCCCGCGCTGGGAGAGATTAGGCGCGCGTCTGTGATGCGTGGGACTCCGGTCGCCCCCCTCTTGGTTTTTTTTTTTTTTCAGGTCTGCCCGCTCCATCAGCCTCTTTCGGGGACCAGGACCGTCGAGCGGCAGGGAGGAGGGGTCAGACTTATCCTCCAAAGATTCACCCTCCAATGAACTGCACCCTGCAGGACCACAGGCCACCAACACACCAACCAGATATCAAGCTCATCATCCTTAACACTGACGGACCTGTCCTTCACCATTACACCAACACAGTATAATGCATTTACGCTCATGAATATTAATGAAGGGCCATGACCATTGACAGCACTGTGGTGGCAATGGATCTTCCGTCCTTGGCCCGTAACTTTGCATGAATATTCATGAAATGCAACATAGCGCCTGAAACTCCAGCTAAACTCCTGCAGTTAGGAAGCACAAAGGTACAGAAGGAAACACAGGTGTTGACCATCTGGCTGGGCTAATGGATCTGTGGCAGACCCTCTCCCCTGTTCAGACAAAGAAGAGCATACAGAGGCCACGGAAGAAGCAGCCTAAGTGTGACATCTGCTTTCACACCTAATGTTACCAAGGAGAGCAATTACCTGCCGCAAGTCCCCGACAAGCACCGGTCAATTCCAAATAGGGGGGGGGATTGATTTCGGGGGGGGGGAGTCGATCCCGGATCGGCCATTTGAACTGGATCAGGTGGCTGCTCAGGGCGAGCCGGGATTGGAATTGACTATGAATCAATGGCAATTGAGATTACAGTGAGTTTATAATGAGAACTGAAAGGGTCTTGAGGAATGGCATTGACTGCAGTGCGCCGCGTGAAAAAAGGAGAAGAAAAAAGAAAAACAAAATGAGGCACGGTTAATCGACCCGCCCGCCATGAACTCCTGCCCTCCACTCACCATCCCCCCATCCTCTCAACACCTCCACCATTTCGACCAAATCCGTCAAAGTATGAACCGTTCAGAAAACGCTAGGAGAAATTGTCAAAGCAAACTTGACATTCTGACATCACCTATGGAGTCTGTCACCACACTCCAGTTACACAAAGAAAGGGAACCTAGAGTGCAAGGGGAGGGGCATACATTGAGGGCTCTGATTGGTCAATCGCTTTGGCTCCAACAGCGCGGGGGGGGGGGGGGGGGGGGGGCTTCGGCTGGGGGGGGGGGGGGGGCTGTGGCATCACTCACAGCTTCAGATATTGTCAGGAGGAACAGGAAGTTCATTAAGAACATAGTAATTAGAGACTGGCATGGGACCTTCATGACTCAGAGCAGTGACAGCTGAAGACAGAGACCCAAACCAGAGGGAATATAAGTCCCTCTCAATATAGTCTCCAATCCCATCAGCAGTAGGCGCTATCTTACTCGAAACTGAGGGGGAAAAAAATGCCCCAGAATGCCGCTGGACCTTGTGTGTTTGGGACACTCTACAGTGGACCCCCCCCCCCCCCCCCCCCCGAAATGTGGTGAACCCCCGATGAACGCCACGATCAGAAATCAGCACGCATCGCTTCTCTCTTTAAAAAGACGATGCACTTTGTTAATCCAGCTTCACCAGCGGGCATCAGCACAAGTGGAAGCTAGTGGCCAGCTGGATATTTACTGCGTGGCGAGGGGGGGTGAGGGGGGTGGGGGGGTGTGTGTGTGTGTGTGTGTGTGTGTGGGGGGGGGTGAGGGGGGTGTGTGTGTGTGTGTGTGTGTGTGTGTGTGTGTGTGGGGGGGGGGGTGAGGGGGGTGTGTGTGTGTGTGTGTGTGTGTGTGTGTGTGTGTGTGTGGGGGGGGGTGGGGGGGTGTGTGTGTGTGTGTGTGTGTGTGTGTGTGTGGGGGGGGGGGGGGGGGTGTGTGTGTGTGTGTGTGTGTGTGTGTGTGGGGGGGGGGGGGTGTGTGTGTGTGTGTGTGTGTGTGTGGGGGGGGGGGGGGTTGTGTGTGTGTGTGTGTGTGTGTGTGTGTGGGGGGGTGTGGCGTACGAGCCGCGCGCACCGTGATGAAGCGGCCCTGTCATATCAGCTCAGTAAATCTGCGGCGGCGTCTCCACACCCAGCCAGAATTACAGGGGCCTCCATCTGACGGGGGCCACGGGGTGACGTGCCGGTCTCCGGTCCCGTTTCGGCATCCTTTTACCGCCTCCCCCCCGCCATCGCGTGGCTCGGTAAGGGCTTTTACGATGGGGGCGGGACGGGGGCAGGGTGGGGGTGGGGGTGGGGGTGGGCGAGTACCGTGGTGTTGTAAATCGCTCCCGTTCTGATTTCCATTCTGTCGCTTTCCCTCGGTTCAGCCAGTACACATTTCCATAGCTGCTCGTGTGTGAGAAGCTCGAACGAGGACAAAGCGGTAGGACCAAAAAAAAAATAAACAACAGAAACATTTTTAATAAAAAAACAACAACAACAAAAAATTTTCTAGAACAAAGCCGACAACAAACAATGAATTATTGTTTGTTTAGCTGCCATTTTCATCCCAGGCCCCAACCGCACCATATACGACACCCTTATCATTTTCCACCGCTGAATATTTACGGAGCCAATTCAGGTAAAGTGCCTTCTGACAGTGTGTGACAGCTCAGCGTAAATTGAGGTGTCTCTCCCGCCGCTTCTGGGTCTGAGTGTGCATACCAATACAGCACTAATGGCCCGCCGGTCTCAAAGAGACATTACCAATCCTTTTTTTTTTAATGCCGAGCGCCACAGATAATTGTGTAAAAAAAAAAAAGAAAGAGATATTTAATCAAGGCGCGAATTGGCGTTCCAGGATGTGGATCGATGGCCATAGATCGCCGAGGGGGGGGGCGGGGGGGGATCGTTAATTTCATTCGCAGAGTGAATATGCGAATGCCAGCCTGTTCGTCATCCATCTAAGACCACCCCCCCCCGCCACCGTCCCCGTCCTCGTCCCCGACACCCGCAGCCTTCAGGTGTTCTGCATGGATACGCCATCCCTATTGGCTTTTAATTACCCGCTACAGGATGCCAATTTGCGTGCGCATCGATTCCGCGATTCAGCTCCCTGCTCCAAAACACAAAAGAGGAAGCCTGCTTTGCGCGGAGTGCAAGAACTCACTCCACCCCCACCCCTTGGCTGAGCAAGGCCCCTCTTGAGGAGGGTTTTTTTTTTTTTTTTTCGACCGAGGCTGAGGAAAACACAAATAGCCTTTCAGGGCAGGCCAAACAAAGCTGTAATTTCTGCTAACGACGACAAAAATTGCAAGAAAAACAGTGAGAGCGGGCCAAACCGAAACGACGTTTCCTTCGCAGCACGCAGAAGGACATTGAGGACTGTATCCGTGATCGTGCAAACCGAGCTGTATTACTGAAAGAGACTCCACGGCCATTTTGATTTGGTAGGCGATTTTGGCCGGGGCGGGGTGGGGGGGGGGTCATTTGGTGACATCACAAGGCAGAATAACGAGGGATCGAAGACAAAAGACCCATGGTGGCGTTGGACGGGGGGGATGTGGAGTATCGTTAAAAAGTTCATATTGCTCAAAGACAAACTTCCATTACTGTGCTCAGCTCCATTGTTACAAACCGACACCCCGACGCCCACCACCACCCCTTTTGCCATTACGTAATTAGCAGGGAACGTTTAAAAGCTCAATTAGTGCCCCGTGTCGAGGTGGAGCTAAATCCATCGGACACCCGAGTGGCATTCCAGGTTATGGCCATCAGGTACTTTTTACTTTTAAAATCATCAGTGTCCGCCAGAGCTTCCAGACTTTCAGATCTAACAGGGCTGGCTGGAGACTCCCGGTTTCTGTAACCTGGGCAACAGGGTTACAAAAGGGGGCTCGAAGAAGAAGAAGAAGAAGGAGGAGGAGGAGGAGGAGGAGGAGGAGGAGGAGGAGGAGGAGGAGAAGACGAAGAAGAAGAAGAAGAAGAAGAAGAAGAAGAAGAAGAGGAAGACGAAGAAGAAGAAGAAGAAGAAGAAGAAGAAGAAGCTTCATATTTCTGAGGGCTTACCTGAAAATTTTCTGTTGTTAGAACCCTACCTGAGCACATCCTGCTGTTAGAACCCTACCTGAGCACATCCTGCTGTTAGAACCCTACCTGAGCACATCCTGCTGTTAGAACCCTACCTGAGCACATCCTGCTGTTAGAACCCTACCTGAGCACTTGCTGTTGTTAGAACCCTAGCTGAACACTTGCTACTGTGAGAACCCTACCTGAACACTCACTGATATTAGAACCCTATTTGAACACATCCTGCTGTTAGAACCCTACCTGAGCACTTGCTGTTGTCAGAACCCTACCTGAACACTCACTGATATTAGAACCCTGCCTGAACACTCGCTACCTTGAGGATGGTGGGTATGGAGCGGCTAATCTCTAGGTCTACCACAGAGGCGAATGGAAAGCAGAGCAGGAGAAAGCGAGGTGTGGGTAGGAGTCTGGTGAATATGTGAGCATGCATAGGGTCTTGCCAGTTATTTTCTTGCTTGCAATCCTTACATGTGCAGCTTTCAAAAACCATGTGTACAAAGAAAATATCTACGTACATGCTCTCTCAGTCGCCCCATTAATATGTCTATCACTGAGCCAAAGAGCTCACTGATGTGGCACTGACACAGGCAGCGAGCCCACGGGACGTTTAGAAACGTTCCAAACATCAGGGTCAGCGTCTTCTTTTTACTGGCCCTTTGTGACGCTCAGTTAGATGAGCTTGCCCAGGATCAAGGTTGGGTTAGCTATTGATATTTGGATGTCATTTATCCAAACTCACTCTTTTCAGACACTGAAAACCTCAGAGGTGCCTCTGGGTACCACAGGTGAAGACTCCTATGAGTGACTGGAGACAGTGTCTCTATTCAGACAACTCATCACCACAAGCTTTTAAAAGGCAACGCTTTGTTAATTTTTGTTTTAATTAACTGGGTGCATCATATTAAATGTGATGCCTTTAGCCGTCACTCTTATCCAGAGTGACTTAAACAGACTTTATTTTTTTTTATAACACAATCCATTTATGTAGCTGGATACTTCCACTGAGCAATTCAGGGTAGGTACCTTGCTCTAGGGTAAAATGGAATCCAACCCACAACCTTTGAGATACATTACATTACAGGCATTTAGCAGACTTATCCAGAGCGACTTACAGAAGTTTCACATAGCATTTACAGTGTGAGACCTGCCCTCACACGACCCAAACACATCTCACGGCACAATAAAAAGACCACAACTAAAACAAAGCTGCTGCCTGGTTAAACAAATTATGTATGGGTTCATACACATTGCAGAGAGCCTGTCAACTGGCTACAGTACCCCCCCCCCACCCCACCCGGTAGGCAATCTCCAGCTAGCTGACCAAAGTTGGCAACTCTGAATTAAATTTCTGACTAACCAAGTTATGTTGGCTCAATAACTCAATTCTCTTTTGCAGTGAGATCTGGGGAATCCTCGAAAGGGAAGGGGGATGCAAGAGATTGTTTAACCAATCAGATGTTGGGTTGATCACGGATGCACAGAGCCAGTTTTAAGGGGAAATGACCAGGACCCTGGAGTTAACATCTCCACCTTTTTTATAACGACCACAGAGCATCAGGGTCTAACGCCTCACCAAAAAGACGACACACAGCATTGCGGGGACCCTGGATTTTCCGCTTGGTCAAGAGGAGAGAGTGGCCCCCTACTGGCCAAGCTCAGCACAGCAGCAACTGAATTTTCCCAGAGAGGTCTCCCATCCATACCAGTGCGGCCCAATTACATGCCAGCGATGTTCGAGGGTATGCAGGTTTCCATTCCAACCAATCGCTTCACCTGCTGATTTCACTAATTAGCTCCCTCCTCTCTGGTTGAAGGTGTGCTAATTAGTTGGAATGGAAACCGTGTGTGTGTGTGTGCATGTGTGTGTGTGTGTGTGTGTGTGTGTGTGTGCATGTGTGTGTGTGTGTGTGCGTGCATGTGTGTGTGTGTGTGTGCGTGTGTGTGCGTGTGTGTGTGTGTGTGTGTTGTGTGTGGGGGAGGGAGGGGGGCCACATCAAGCCAACGTCATCTGTTAAACGTAAAGCGGTAAAAAAGAACGAACACCGGTGCTCGGTGCCCCCTGGCGGAAGGTGCCCCGTCAGACGGGCGTTGAGACAGGCACCGCTGCCCCCGCCCTGGACTCCTCTCCCTCTCAGCGGGGATGAACCCCCTGCTGATCGCGGCCGTTCCACGCGAGGGAGATGTCTGCGGCTCTCGATCCCCGGGCTACCTGCGCTCTGTTCCGCGAGCGCGGCTCTGCTCTAATGTTTGAGGTTATTACGAGTTCATTTCCCGTGCTTCTGCACCGCGGCGGCGGCGGTGGTGGCGGTGGCGGCGGCGGCGGTGGCGGCGGCGGCGGCGGTGGCAAGGCATTCCAAACGGCGCCGGGAACTGATTGGAAATTTGTGTTATTTTGATTTCCTCTCCGACACTCAGACAGACAGGAACGCCCGTCCAGACAACACCTAATTCTGTGCCCGCGCCCCCCCCCCCCCCCACCCCCCCAACCCCACCCCCACCCCCACCACTCCAGCCCTCCACGCCCCAGTACATGTATTACCCCTGACAGGAAAATTACTCACAGGGAGAGCGAGGAGAAAGAGAGGCGGCGAGGTGCGCAGACGGACTTCCTCCCTCCTCTCACCGCGCGGAGGATGAGAGTATTTCAAGATCTCCTGAGGGAGCACTCTTTTCCCAGCATGCACCTGAAGCGCCATCCCGTCGGCAGAAAAGCTCACCTAAGCAGGCCTTCAGTCAGCGTCACCCCCAAACGCTCGTTCACGTACAACCAGCACCCCAACAAGCAAGCTCTTACCCCCATGATTAACTCCGGCATCGACCCACCACAGCTACACATAATGACCATAACTACAGCTGCTTATGACTACAGACATCGCCATTTTAAAATATACTATATTCAACAAGAGTGCTTGCCAAATCAAATTAGATCACCCACTTGGAAACACACACGCGCGCACGCACGTACACACACACACTCACACACCTCCAAAGTTACACACTGCTTTTCCGCTATCCAGATACATACCGGGGTGCACATTCTAAAGCGTACCATGACAGAGTTGAGATTCAGCGAGTGGAGCCTATCTGTGGAGACCAGCTGACACAGGCAACCCTGCCAGTGTGGGAAGACAGCCTGCTCTGATCACCATTGTCAACTCGAGGTAGAAACCCAGCTGAACCTCCTAATTACATGTCGGGGTGGGGGTGGGGGGGGGTGGGGGCGAGGGACCCAACTCAGAACTGCAAGAACGTTGTTTCCTAAAAATAGCCATGTACTACTCACCAAAACTGCCAACCTCATATGAACAAGAATGTGCAGAAACCAGCGGGGACATCTTGGAAAAGGGGACGACGTTGCAGAGCGCGGTGCGTCGACACCTACCACAGCCTGGCTGAGAGAGAGCGGCAGACGCCGTGCAGCGGAAAGAGAAAAAAAAACAACTGGAAGAGGTAGAATAACAATCAGCCGCCGCTCCTTCCCAAACCTCGTCTGATGTTTTAAACGAACTAAAGTGTGTGCTTGTCATGCCGATGAGGTTTAAATTAGCTTAGCGAGCCGGCGAGACAGAGACTGTAACGAGAATGAGCGAAAAAGAGAGAGAGAGAGTACAAGATTGGTATTTTAGATGCGATACTAAATTGGAGGGGGCGTCTCCTAGTGACCTGCCGTACGCCCGGCCATGAATTTTTCATCCTTCACACACCTAAGTAAATGTTGCTGCGGCAATCCTCAAACGAAGGAACCAAAAATTTATGCGGCGCCATTACAGTTTTATTCTTTCTGAAGTGAGACGGAAAACAATAAGGAAGGCTGCGTGTGGGGATGCAGGCGACCGGGCGGCTTGGGCCGGGCCGGACTCACGTTGAATCATCGCTGGGGACACAAGCAGCGACCTTGCGAAGGGCATGCTCACGACCAGAACAATCTCACTCTTTCCAAAAGCCTAAATGCCCCATTCTGTTCGGGAATTCAACCACCCTGTCCCCAGGCTACGAGGGACGAGGGTAAAGCAAAGAAAAGACATTACCTTACTGGTCAAAAACAGAGATGATCTCCACCAACCATGGAGCACACTGGCAGCAACCAACAGAAAGGTTCCGAGGGCTGCCTGGTGCATCCTTCCAGGCTCCCTGTTAGCATTAACAGGAAGCGGCACCCACCAATCGCCATTGGTGTTGTTCTGTTGGCTCTTAACAACATAGCCTGTGATTGGTGGAACTCATTTCTGTTTCTACCAGTACGGTGACATCACAATAGTCTCATTCTTATTCCATCATTCCTGAGTTCCACCACAATAAACAGGCCCAGTGTGCTGTCCTGTACAGGAGCATCTGTGAGCTATGGGGAGTGGTAGGGCTGGAGCTCAGGAAGAGCTCAGTACTAGAGCTGGTCCAGGGCTAAAGGTGGACTGACCGGGGGCTGCACACGGGCAGGATGTGGGGCAGGATTTGGGCTGCACGTGGGTTACGTATGGGCAGGATGTGGGCAGGATGTCAGCTGGATGCGAATCAGGCATGGGGCTGGAGGCCTGGGGTGCTCTGGAAAAGGAGCCTTGTGTCTCAGCGGGCCTCACCTGTGTAAATAAATGACAGCAGGTGCTCTGGATGTGGGGGGCAGAATGTAGACCGGGTGGGGGCTCATGGAGGTCTGGTAAAGAGCTGCAGTACAGTGCTCTAAGGGCCCCCCCCGCTGGGCCTGGGGGAGGTCACCACCCATGGACAGATTACGGCTCCTAAGCAGATATCGAGGCAGGGGTGGGGTGGCGGGGGACGGGGGGGAATCTGCCAGGCAGGCAGATCAACCGCATTATGTCACTTGCTTAATTGCTATAGGGTAAACCCAAGCCTGGTAAGCCTCCCTCTCTCTCTCTCTCTCTCTCTCTCTCTCTCTCTCCAGTTCAAGTTGAGATCTGTTCACACTGTATTTATTATTATAATTATGTATATATTTACAAGTGTATTCATTTAAAATAAACAGCTGTTCTATTAAGGTAAATTAATTAATCACGTGTACACTGCTGCTAATACGATTAACAAATTAGTTGTTCTTCTCCTTATTATTATTATCCATAACAAAAGACAGGCTGCCAATCTATCGCAAGGCACGCACACCATTCACTCACCAGTCACTCACCCACTCACCCAATTTAGAGTCTCCCATTAGCCTGCCTGCATGTCTTTGGAATGTGGGAGGAAACCGGAGTACCTGGAGGAAGCCCACGCGGACACGGGGAGAACATGCAAACTCCACACAGAAAGGCCCCAAGCCGAGATTCAGACCCACAACCTTCTTGCTGTGAGGCAACAGTGCTATTATTATTATTATTATTATTATTATTATTATTATTATTATTATTATTAGAGCAAAAGAGAAAGATCCACAGCATTAGGCCCTTGGATGGCTGCTGTGTCCCTCCTCCTTCCTCCCAATCTGTGTCAGTTCTGCCGATTAACTAGAGCAACAGCGCAGCACCAGCGCAGCAACAGCGCAGCACCAGTGCAGCAACAGCGCAGCGGCAGTGCAGCACCAGCACAGCAACAGTGCAGCACCAGCGCGGCACCAGTGCAGCACCAGCGCAGCAACAGCGCAGCGGCAGTGCAGCACCAGCACAGCAACAGTGCAGCACCAGCGCGGCACCAGTGCAGCACCAGCGCAGCAACAGTGCAGCACCAGCGCAGCACCAGCGCAGCAGCAGCGCAGCACCAGCGCAGCAGCAGCACAGCAGCAGCGCAGCGGCAGTGCAGCACCAGCGCAGCACCGGCGCAGCACCAGCGCAGCACGCTGCTTTAGGAGTCTGACACGCTGCCTGAAGCACTGTGATGGAGACAGGTCAGCGCTCGGATGAAACACTCATCAGTACTACCAGGGTTCCCCCTCTCTCCCTCTCTCTTTCTCTCTCTCTCTCTTTCTCCCCCTCCTTCTCCCTCTCTCTCCCCCTCTCCCCTCTCTCTCTCTCTTCCCTCCTTCTCCCACTCTCTCTCACTCTCCCTCTCTCTCTCTCTTCCCTCCTTCTCCCACTCTCTCTCTCACTCTCCCTCTCTCCCTCGTCCTTCTCCCACTCTCTCTCACTCTCACTTCCTCCCTCTCTCTCTTCCCTCTCCCTTTCTTACTCCCTCCCTCTCTATCCCTGTCCCTCTCTCTCTCTATCTCTCTCTTTTCCCTCTCCCCCTCTTACTCCCTCCCTCTCTCCCTCTCCCTCTCTCTCTCACTCCCCCCTCTCCCCCTCTTACTCCCTCT
>CM077285.1:64538599-64546099 GCA_039654925.1 Anguilla pacifica | reverse complement strand
CTCCCTCACTCCTCTGTGTACTCCCTGTGCCGGGGTGGCCACTGTCTCTATCTGCACATCTCTCCCTGTACATGTGATCTGCTGGTGGTTTCAGCCTGGCAGTGTGAGCCTGTGCTGATGTCAGGGCTTATCTGTTCGAGAGGGAACAATACACACGCAGGAATAAAAAATGTGCTTCTTTTCACACCTGGGAATGTGAAGCACAGGATCTGATCAGACAGCACAGCCCTCCCCAAGAAAATCACCTAAACCCCGGGGGGGGGGGGGGGGGGGGGGGGGTCAGAGTGAACACTCATTCTACAACCAACACTCTCCCCCCACCCCTGATCCGGAGGGACAAAGTGTTCCTCTTTCACCTTACTTAACACCGCAGAGTCCCCTCTCTCTCTCTGCATTTCATTCTCAGAGTGAGAGAGAGGAAGATGAAGAAAGAGAAAAAAAGAGAGAGGACAAGAGAAAGAGAGAGAAGAGACAGAGAGAGAGAAGCCCCGCCAATTTCTTGGGTGCAGAAATGGGCTGTAATGAAAGCAAGGAATTGAGGAGAGAGAGAGCGAAAGTGGCAAAAAGTGGAAAGAAACTGCGAGATGGAAAGAGAGAGACAGAGAGAGAGAGAGTGAGAGTGAGAGAGACAGAGAGAGAGAGAGGAAATCTTATCCCAGACAAAGACCCACAAGACAAGAAAATTGGATTTCTGTACCTGGCAGAGTGCACCCAGGCCCTTAACAGCCCCGCTGCCAGAGCGAGAGGGCGAGAGGGAGAGGGTTTTCGGGGGGTGGGGGGGAGCGTGTCCCGCTCGCTCACAGGTCCCGTCACCTGCCGGGACCCTCTTGGCGAAATGGCACATTTGCATTTGGAGCTCCTCCACGCTGCGCGGGGTTTTTCTTTTCATAAATTTTATTAAAATATGCAAATGCAATCGCCCTCCTCCCGCGGGGTCACGGCAGATGTTGACAGCCGCAGTATTTTATAGGTCACCAGCTGATTGCCGACGCCCAGGATGAGGAAGAAGAGGGATTTGGATGTCAAGGGGTCCCTGGGCCAACAGCCTCGTTCCTGGAACCCCCACCCCTCCCACCCTCAACCCCCTCCACCCACCGAAACACACCTGGTCTTCGGTCAAACCCCCGCCCCTCCCGTAGCCCCCCAAAAAACGAGCACCACGCCCCTGACCCCACGGTCCTCCGCCTGTCTCCCAGCGTCTCCGACCGGAGCGTGCGATTCGCCCGTTCTCTCTGACATCGCTGCAGGAGGGGGAGGCGGACCCAGAGTCACGTAGTCGGGGGGAAAGCAGACTTTAAGCTTCTGCAACAATTTTTCTCACGGGAAAAAAAAAAAGTGGAAAGAAACTCTTCCATCTCTTCCAGGAGCTTTAGGTCTCATCAAAGCCAATTGTCACATGCCGTCTCTTCCTGCAAAATGGGTTCTCCAAGCCCTCAGCTGTCAGGTGCCTCTGTACTTCCTTCTTTCCATCCCTCTCTCTACTTCTACACACACACTCATATATATATATATATAGCACTACAAAATTACATTGCAATTTCTTATCCAGAGTGAAGTATAGAAGTTTTACTCTCACAAACACAGTAATGCAGCTTTATAAATGTGTATGTATTGTGTGTGTTTAATGTGATCTATGTGAACCGAACTTGCCCAATAATTATGATTCTGATTCAGAACTATAAGATTCTGACACGTGTGCAGACCTTCATTTTTGTGCATATCCCAGGTGTGTGAGATGATGAGTGCTGGCATATTTGTAATTTTTTTTCACTGCTCATGTGATTTGCATAAGGAAACAGCCATGAACAACTAGAGATGAGAAAAAAAAATGATGACAGCCGAAATGTTCACCAAACGTGATCGTACAAATATTTGCCCCTTGTTTTCGCCCCCTCACTCATCATCGACTGCAGTCAGTTTGAGTTTGGCCCTCGCGCTTAGCATAGCTTAGCATAGCTTAGCATAGCGCCGCGCATCTCAAAGCACAAGCAGCAGCTCTCAGAGCAGGCGGTGTGATGGACAGCCTGCGCTGAGGCGAAAGGACCCCTTTCTGGCGTTTTCACAATCAAAGGGAGAGCCGGGAGAGCCTAATAGCTTTGAAGCGGACGCCGCCGCCCGCTGAGAGCTCTCTCAGCCTCGCCGGATCCGCCGCCCGAATTCGGGCACGAAACGCCTCCGCGCTCCCGGCCCCTTTGAAATGCGTCAGCGCGTCCCGCTCGCCACGGTCCGCAGCGCCCTGTTCATATTCCGCCGACCAGAAATATTTTTTAAAAAAGAAGAGATGAAACACCGCTCCAGGGCCCGAGCACGAGTCCAGAGCAGGGTGCGCTGCGTTCAAGGGCAGGTCTGCCGTCCGGGAGTCCAGGAACGAGCGAACGAGAGCTTTCGGGGTTGGGGTGGTGGTGGGGGGGGTTCTGGTGAACGCGTGCGTGGACCTGCTTGAGGGGGCACGCAGGCCCGCGTGTGTTGGCTTTACTGAGGTTCCCAGCTGTGTTCACACAGCGAGGTCCTTCACTATGGAGACGGAGAGAGAGGGAGGCCTGCTTCACACGGTACAGATACCTGGCTGCAGGATTCAGGACATATTATACATTTACATATTTCATATAAGATAAATATCTCCTTGCCACCTACGTTATTTGGTCAACACTGTACACTGGACTGTGTTTGAGATAGAGTAGCTGTGTGTGTGTATGGGTGTGTGTCTGTGTATGTGTATGGGTGTGTGTCTGTGTGTATGTATGGGTGTGTGTTTGTGTGTATGTATGGGTGTGTGTCTGTGCCTATGTACGGGTGTGTGTGTGTGTGAGTGTGTGTGCATGTGCATGCGTGCGTGTATGTGTGCGTGTGCGCATGTGTGAGTGTGTGCTTGTGCGTGTGTGTGTGCATGTATGGGTGTGTGTGTGTGTGTGTGGACATGCGGGGCAGTAGGGTGCAAATGTATGTGGCCCCATTTGTCTTAAGTCATGTTGACAGGTGACTGAACCCACAATAGGAGCTGACAGCAAACTCCCAGCCTTCAGTCAGGTGACAGGCAGTGACACTGATGACAAGGCCTCACCTTCCCACTCTAAACTAAATACTCACCACTAACGGGGACCAGAGACACAGAGCTGTGTCAGCACCATTACTCTCTCTGACCTTTCCCCTGACATACATACAAACACATACACACTCACACACACCCGCACACACACATATACACGCACATGTGCATGCACACATACAAACACATACACACTCACAAACACCCACACACACACACATATACACGCACGTACACACAGACACAAACACAATCACACATATTCACACATGCAAATACACACACACACGCACATACACACAGACACAAGCATGTACACACACAAGCACACATGCAAACACACTTACACACTCTCTCACACACACCATTACATAACACAACATACCATAATGACGAGAACAGGCCATTCAGCCCAACAATGCTCGCCATGTTCCTGCCACTAAAGTGTACTGGTTTACCTCCAAACTGGACAGTATCTAACACCACATCAAGCCTGGTCTTGAAAAACCCCATAGAACCACCGGACACACACACTCTCACACACACACACAAGCGCACACAGATCTCTCTCTCACACACACACACACACACACACGCAGACTGACACCAACACTGCAGCACAGGCACATATACTCATTAGAGCACGCGCACAGTAATCCAGGAGAACGTTTTCTGTTTTTCCTCAGGATTAGCGAGGCCCCGGCCGCGGACTCGACGGCAGCAGTGCATGAAGGGAAACAAACGGCGGGAGGGAAGGAGAGGGAACGCGCGTTGTGTAAGGCACATTTCCTGCTTGTTAAATGTCAGAGTGCGGTTAGGAGGCATTAATTTTTCAGCGTCCTGTTGGTAAGATAATCGCTCTGATTAAATGCTCAACATGTAGCAGGGACGGATGGTGCGCGTGGAGACTGCAGTTAAGTGTGCAGTTTCAGCGGAGAGATAGAGAGGAGGATGAGAGAGGGGACGGAGGAGAAGAAGAGGGACGGAGAGAGGGAGGGAGAGAGCAAGTGGGAGAGTGAGAAATAGAGTGCGTGTGACAGAGAGGGAATGAGAGCAGGAGAGAAAGGATACAGAGAGCAGGGAGAGGTGATATATAAGATAGAGAAGGGCTGTGATGTTTGGAGCCACAGGGAGGGGGGGGGGACTGAAAGATAGCGAGAGAGGGGCTGAAATTGGTGAGGGTAGTCAGGGGGTGGGGCAGGGGGGCGGGGTGGGGTGGGGTTGGTAGGAGAGGAGAGGTTCCATTTGGGCAAATCCACACAGCACTCAGGACGAGTGAGATCAGCGAGGAAAAGAGAAGCGACAGATTCAGAGAAGATGAAAGAGAAGCAGAGGCATTCAGGGCGGCAGTGTAGTCTAATGGGCAATAACTACACTGCGCTGTAATGCAATGCCGGCCTTGAAACCAAAAGGTCACAGGTTCGATTCCCAGCTAGGACACTGCCTTTGTGCCCTTGAGCAAAGTACTTAACCTGCGTTGCTTCAGCATATATCCAGCTGTATAAATGGATGCAATGTGTAAAAAAATTAAATAAAAAAAACAGTGTAAGCCGGTCTGGGTAAGTCTGCTAAATACCTGTAATGTAATGCATTTATCCTGCAGTCCGTTTGCATAGAGCGCAGGGGGTTAGAGAGAGCGCCCCCTGCCTGCACGAAGAGGAATCGCGATTCCCAGCTCCCACAGCCCACAGAGAATCAGGCGATGCCACTGCACTGCCCCGCCTCCATTAAAGACAGTATCTCTTCTTCTCCCTCCCCCTTCTTTCCCCTCCTCTTAATTTCTCTTTTACTTGCCTGATTAAAAGATGAAGGAGCTCGATTAATTATTCATCCCTTTTCGGATTGCTGTTAGCCGTGCGGCGTAATAATGGCTTTCACTCGCCGGAGGGGGGAGGGTTTCGGTCCTGCCTCTCGCCGAGCTCAGCTAGCTGCCGTTAGCCGCCAGACTCTCTCACCCCAGGCCCCGCCGTTTACGCGGCTCCCCGGGCTCGGAAACACCGCCTCTCCGCTCTAACCACCGGCACTAAACGGGACGCTCCACGGTAAGAGCTCCGGAGGCTCGGGGGTAAGAGCTCCGGAGGCTCGGGGGTAAGAGCTCTGGAGGCTCGGGGGTAAGAGCTCCGGACGCTCGGGGGTAAGAGCTACGGAGGCTCGGGGGTAAGAGCTCTGGAGGCTCGGGGGTAAGAGCTCCGGTGGCTCGGGGGTAAGAGCTCCGGAGGCTCGGGGGTAAGAGCTCCGGAGGCTCGGGGGTAAGAGCTCTGGAGGCTCGGGGGTAAGAGCTCCGGACGCTCGGGGGTAAGAGCTACGGAGGCTCGGGGGTAAGAGCTCTGGAGGCTCGGGGGTAAGAGCTCCGGTGGCTCGGGGGTAAGAGCTCCGGAGGCTCGGGGGTAAGAGCTCCGGACGCTCGGGGGTAAGAGCTCCGGAGGCTCGGGGGTAAGAGCTCCGGACGCTCGGGGGTAAGAGCTCCGGAGGCTCGGGGGTAAGAGCTCTGGAGGCTCGGGGGTAAGAGCTCCGGAGGCTCGGGGGTAAGAGCTCCGGAGGCTCGGGGGTAAGAGCTCCGGACGCTCGGGGGTAAGAGCTCCGGAGGCTCGGGGGTAAGAGCTCCGGAGGCTCAGGGGTAAGAGCTCCGGAGGCTCGGGGGTAAGAGCTACGGAGGCTCGGGGGTAAGAGCTCCGGAGGCTCGGGGGTAAGAGCTCCGGAGGCTCGGGGGTAAGAGCTCCGGAGGCTCGGGGGTAAGAGCTACGGAGGCTCGGGGGTAAGAGCTCCGGACGCTCGGGGGTAAGAGCTCTGGAGGCTCGGGGGTAAGAGCTCTGGAGGCTCGGGGGTAAGAGCTCCGGAGGCTCGGGGGTAAGAGCTCCGGAGGCTCGGGGGTAAGAGCTCCGGAGGCTCGGGGGTAAGAGCTACGGAGGCTCGGGGGTAAGAGCTCCGGAGGCTCGGGGGTAAGAGCTTATATTTGAGTATATGTGTGGGCATGAGTGTGTATGTTTGTGTATGTGTTTGTGGGTGTGTGTGTGTGCATGTGAAATAGTGTGCGTGTGTGTGTGAGAGTGTGAGAGTGTGTGCGTGTGTGTGTTCGTGTCTACTCTTATATTTGAGTGCACGTGTGTGTGTGCGTGTGAGATAGTGTGCGTGTGTGTGTGTGAGAGTATGTGCGCGTGTAAGTGTATGACAGGGTGTGGGTGGGTATGGGGGGGAGTTAATATGAGAAACAGGAGCTGGGTGGGAGAGACCTGCACCCCCCTGGGCCCAGCGGTCGCCGTGGAGACAGGTGCAAGGCATTATGGTCTCGGTGAGAATTCCAGCTGTCGCTTCCTGATTAAGGGAATGTCGGGGTGGGGGGGGGGGGGGTGTGGGGGGTATGGTCTCACACTGTTCCCCAGGCAAGCCCGTACTGGGACACCCATCACCACAGGCCCCTGGCCCCCCCACTGTGCACACATGCCCCCCGACCCCCCCCCCCCCCCCCCCCCCCACAGTGTCCCCCTAAATCACATGTCTGCCAGTCACTTAAGCAGGTGTCTGACAGCAGGAGGGAAGCCCTATAGCAGCTAGGCATGCCTGCTCTGAGTACACAGATGTGTGAATCTACTGAGAAACCCTTGGCTGAGCAATAAGGAGCCCAGTCTGAGTCACACGCATTACCGAGCGGATTTATGGGAGGGGGTGGTGTTAAATATAAACACCACCAATCGCATGGCAACCATACATCGCTGCATGTACTAAATTGCATTTAGACTGTAAATAAATATGTTACTACTTCCCGTCCTTCTATTGAAATTAAATATGGCAGCAAAAAGGCAGGAAGTTCGTCCCTGCAGCGTCATCTGGGCCGAGGGTGCACTGCAGAAGCAGGTACAAGTCAAACCGCAATCACGGCCTTCGTTACCGCCTCAAAGCAAATACCTTCACAATAGAAATCCGAAATAATAGACAAATGCGTCGGGTTCTGTTGCAGGGACATTAGACCATTTCGTTCAACTGCAGGCGAGGGGTTGATGGAATTAGCTCAAGAGCTAACTGACGTAGGTGCTGCACACGGCCGTGTGCCAGCAAAGAGTGTGCTGCCTGACCCCACAACCGTTTCTAAACGGTGCCATGATCTAGAGAACGAGAAAAGGAAACCGCCGGTCAGTCAGCTCAATGATGTGATCCGTGAAGTTCACGTTGTGGGAATGACCACAGACATGTGGACTGAGGATTATCGTAAACTGAGTTACACGGCAATCACTTGTCATTTCATCACCAATTATTAGCAGCAGCGCGTTGGAAAGTGACAGACAGTCTTTCCCCAACACACTCCATTGCTTGCAAGGTAGCTAGCATTACATACTTATGTACTTAACATCAATGCTTTTAGGCAGTGAGCTATGTATATCTTAAATTGCATCGGGCTCGGCTCGGTTCGGACACAGAAATGCAGAATGCTCGTCCGGCTTGTGTCTGGACAGGTACTA
>CM077285.1:64513599-64533599 GCA_039654925.1 Anguilla pacifica | reverse complement strand
CACCACCCCCCCTCTCTCTCTGTCCGCTCTCTCTCTCTCTCTCTCTCTCTGTGTCCCCTCTCTCTCTCTGTCCTCTCTCTCTCTCTCTCTCTCTCTCTCTCTCTCTCTCTCTCTCTCTGTCCCCTCTCTCTCTCTCACCTCTCTCTCTCTCTCTCTCTCTCTCTCTCTCTCTCTCAATGCACTCAGTCACCAGTCAGGTCAAGAACCCACAGAGAGGCCAGCTGCCATTCTGTAGCGCACAGAGCTCCCTCCTGCTGCACACCCTGACCTCCCCCATCACCCCCCCCCCCCCCCACACACACACACCAATCTGAGCCTGAGTCATGGCGCAATGGACTGTGTTATCCACCCTGGAAGGACCCCTGTACTGACCACATGACATGGGGCCATTTTATATTACCTTCCCTGTAGAGCAGGGATTCCCAACCCTGTTTCTGGAGGTCTAACGTCCTGAAGGTTCTCATTCCAAACCTAGCAAAGCACACCTCATTCAGCAGCTAGAGATCTACCACCCTGTAGGTTTTCACTCCAACCCTAATGACGTACACCTCATTCCAACAGCTACAGATCTCACTGAGTTGCTAATTAGTAGAGTCAGGTGTGCCAAATTAGGGTTGGAGTGAAAACCTACAAGACCATAGATCTCCAGGAACAGGGTTGGAAACCACCGCTGTTTCGTGTGTGTGTGCGTGTGTCCCAGTTTGTTAACATGTGTCTATCTATGTTTGAAATGATGTGTGTGTGTGTGTGTGTGTTTGTGTGTTGGTTTGTGTGTGTTTGTGTCCCTGTATGTCCTGTGTATTAGCATGTGTGCATCTATGTTTATGTGTTGTGTCTGTTTGCGTGTGTGCGAGTGTGTTTGTGTGTGTTCTTGTAAGTGCGTCCCTGTGTGTGTGTGTGTGTGTGATGAGGTGTGCTTTCTCCAGCAGTGTAAATATCAGACAGCAGAGACTCCCGCTCTTTTCTCATTAGTCCCCAGATTTTCACCAGATTTCCAGCAGGCAGAAAGTGATGAACTAAAACCGAGAGAGGGAGGGAGAGAGGGAGTAGGGGGAGGGGGGAGCATTCTCCTCTTTCTCCCCGATCCCCCCATCTGACTCCATCCCAGGGCGTGTCTCACCTCCGGCCAAGACCCCCAAAAACCGCTTCAAAACCCAACAGCCCAGAGAGGCCTTCTGTTTCTCTCCCCCTCTCCCCCTCTCCCTCTCCCCCTCTCCCTCTCCCTTTAACAAGCCCGCTGAACGCTCCAGTTTATTTACACTCCTTCGTTCGCTGCCTCTGATCTTCCTTCTCGGAGAGACGTTTAATTGGAAAGGGCTGGGAGGCATGCTCCCCTCTCTCTCTCTCTCTCTCTCTCTTTCCTCTCTCCCTCCCTCCCTCCCTCCCTCCCTCTCCAGATTACCTGCCTAATTATACACAGCATTAGGAAGCGCGCCGCTGGTAAACAGCACAACAGCTGTAATAATACTAATATTGATATTAATTTGAGAGCGGATGGTAGTGCTCAGCCTGGGGGTGTGGGGTGGGGGTGTGGATTGTCATAGGTCAGTGCACTGGGGAGGGAAGCTTAACTCACTGTCCTGGGGGGGGTGAGGGGGAGGGGGAGGGGGGCTAGGAGATAGAGAGAAGAGGAAAGGAGAGGGGAGGGTGAAGGAGTCAGAATGAAGGCTGTTTAATTAACACTCTGCTGTGAAAAAAAAAAAAACTTACTTTAATAGTTCAAAGAACAAGAGAAGTTTTGCGAGCTGTTAGCTGGCAGTCTGCAGAAGCCATGGTGCTGTGCGACACCCCCGCGGGTACGATCGGCGAGTGCGCGCTTCTCCAAAGGTGTCTTCTTTGTGAAAATTATGAAAGAAAACAAGATAATAATAAACTAATCTAAGTGTTTATCATTTGAATGTAAGAGAGAGAGATGGGAAAATGAATTTCACACAATGAATCACTGCATCCCTCTGCCCCTGCTCCAACAATAAGAACTTGCAAAGTCAAAACCTCTAAATGTACTTGAAAAAAGTTTGCTTGCGTAGGAGTGTTCTGTCTCTGTCTCTCTGTCCCTCTCTCCCTCCCTCTTTCCATCTCTCTCTGTCTGTCTCCCTCCCTCTCTTCATCCCTCTCTGTCTCTCTCCCACCCTATCTTAATCCCTCACTCTCTCCCTCCTCATCCCTCTCCCCATCTCCCTCACTTCCCTCCACCCAAATCTCCCTCCCTCACTCACCCTTCATCCCTCTCTCCCTCCCTCTTTCACCCCCCATCCTTCTCCCCCTCTCTCCCCCTCTTTCTTATAGACAGGGCAATGCCATTACTGTATGTGATTTTGTATTATGAGTGTATTTTTTTGTAGACAGATGCTTGTGTGCTCATTGTGTTTCTCCCTCTCTCTCTCTCTCTCTCTCTCTCTCTCTCTCTCTCTCTCTCTCTCTCTCTCTCTCTCTCTCTCTCTCTCTCTCTCCTCTCTCTCTCTCTCAGGTGTGCTGAAGGTGGAGGGAGACGGTAAGCACAGGTGACTGAGGTGACCCCAGCATCCCTGCGGGCTTGCACCCGGTCATGCACGGGGGGGGGGGGGGGGAGGCACACACCCCCCCCCCCCCGCCCCCCCGCCACGCCCGGCCTACTTAGGCTGCTAGTGAGCAGCTCTGCCACAGCAGCCAGGAATAGCAGGGCGGTATTGATATGCTATTTATAATTCCTCCTTGCATAAATTACATTAGTCAAAGAAAAGAAAAGCGGGGGGGGGGGGGGGGGAAGAGGGGAAGGGGGGGTAGAAATACCAAACAGAAGCAACCCAGTTTGCTGCTCACCTCTGTCGACTCATTGGACCCCCCCCCACCCCCCACCCCCACCCCCCCTTTCTGTTCTCATTAAGAGAGAGAGTGGGAAGGGCCGAGGCCAGCTTAATGAAGGCCAGGGGCCCTTGCCCAAAATGATCCTCTGAGCTCCATATTCCAAGCGCAGGGCTCTATGCAAAGAGACGAAGAGAATTCATTCATTACATTTTTTTTTTTTGTCCTCCGTGCCTTTAGAGCTCTTATTAAGCGCTAAAAAAAAGAGCAGAGGCTGGAGGTGGTAGCCCACAGCCGAAATTGGACCGCTCCTGTTTCTTCGGTCCCGCCCGTGACAAAGACAGAGGAGCTGGGGCAGACAGTGCGGTCTGCAGGGGATGATTATCCAGCACGGAGTAAAAGCCAGCCGTTCCAACTCTTTAGGCCACCGTCCCCTTCCTTAATTACGGTGCCCGTTTTGGGGGAGGGGGAGGGAGGGACGGGCGGGGGGAGGGAAGGCGTGGCACGCGTACCCGCCCCTCGCCACGGAGACCGACGCGTCCCAGAAACGTCGCGCGGTGTTTTAATTAGCAAGCGAGAGAGGGGACGCGGTTTAATCGACGACGCCTCGTCTTCGCTAGCACGGAAACGAGCGCGCGCTTCGCACAAACGCGGCTCACCCGAACCAGTGTCACGCCCGTCCAGAGGGAGCTCATCCAATCACGGGTTAAGCAGATGTGGCACAGCACAAACCCCGTGCAAACAGAGCTCTCCAAACCGTTGTGTTTCATTTGGTTCACGAAGCTGACCGATAAATTTCGCTTGGCCCCGATGCTGAATTCTCATGCTGTACAGGGGCTCGCTGAACGTTTCTGTTGAGTAATAGAGCAGAGTTTTAACCTGTGACCTTGAGAACAGCAGCGCATCCACACTCCAGATCCAAACCTTTATCCGCTCCGGGTTGGGTCAAGGCCCAAAACCGAAAACCAAACCGTGGGATGTCAGTCAGGACCGTGTGCATTTATATGATCTAGCGCTACACACACACACACACACCTAGTCACACACACACACACACACACACACCTAGTCACACACACACACACACACACACACCTAGTCACACACACACACACACAGTCACGCTCACACACACAATTACACACACACACACACTCACGCTCACACACACACACACACACGCTCACATACACACACACACACTCACGATCACACACACATGTACACACATACACACAGTCACACTCACACTTACACACACACACTCACGGTCACACACACACACATACACACACACACACACACACACCTAGTCACACACACACACACACACAGTCACGCTCACACACACATATACACACATACACACACAGTCACACTCACAATTACACACACACACACACTCACGCTCACACACACACACACACGCTCACATACACACACACACACACACACACACACTCACACTCACACTCACACACACACACACTCACGATCACACACACATATACACACATACACACAGTCACACTCACACTTACACACACACACACACACTCACGCTCACACACACACACACACACACTCACGCTCACACACACTCATACACACACTCACTCACATACACTCATACACACTCATGCTCACACACACTCATACACACACACTCACACTCACATACACTCATACACACTCATGCTCACACACACTCATACACACACACTCACACTCACATGCACTCATACACACTCATGCTCACACACACTCATACACACACACTCGCATTCAGACAGACAAGACCTCCACTGCTTATCACCACAAGCCCTCCCCATCCCTGTTTCAGACCACCCCAACCTGTCCAGGGCAAGGATTTAGGATGAGGGGAGCACCACCGATCCTTTACAGACCCCCCTCCACTCTCCGCCCACTCTCTGGCTACAAAGGCCCAGAGAGAAATAAATAAAGAAGAATAAAAAAAATTTTCAAGGTTTACTTGAAGGAGCAAAGATTAGCATAATGATGGAAGGAGTGAAGATTAGCGCAAGGACAGAGGAAAAGGGCCTTTATTAGGATTCATTACCGTGATTCATTTTTGTAAGCGTAGGGATTCATTAATGTGATTCGCTTATGCATGTTGGGATTCATCACTGTGAGTTGTTTATGTTTGTGTTGGGATTCATTACTGTGATTCTTTTATGTTTGTGCAGGGATTCATTACCGTGAGTCCTTTATGTACGTGTTGGGATTCATTACTATGAGTCTTTCATATACGTGTTGGGATTAATTACTGTGATTCTTTTATGTTTGTGTTGGGATTCATTATTGTGCGTCTTTTATGTAGGTATTGGGATTCATTTACTGTGATTTGTTTATGTAAATGCTGGGATTCATTGCTATGATCTGTTTATGCGAATGAACGGCGCTTTCGATGCCGTGCCGTGGTAGGTGCTCACACCCGTAGGCCCCGCCCCGCCCCTCCCCCCCCGCCGTGCCGGGTTCGATAACCTGATCGCCGGCAGGGAGCCGGTCCTCTGTGGGAGCTTTCATTTTCCCCGCTGCGCACCCCTGGTGTACCAAGGACACCGTGCCATTTCCAAAACCCCAGATTTAATCAGGCGACTGCAGCACGAAGGAAAACTTCGGCCTGATCTCTGCTGCTCCAGCTCTCGCTCTCCCCCTCTCCCTCTCTCCTTATCTCTCACACAGTCTCTCTCAGAAAAAATCCTCTCTTTTTATCGAGTTTTATCTTTTACTCGCCCCCTCTCTTCTCTCTTTCTCTTCCTCCCCACCTCCCTCTCTTTCTTTCTCACCCTCTCTTGTTCTCCCATTCTCTCTCTCATTCTCTCTTTCTCTCTCACTTGTTCTCCCATTCTCTCTCTTGTTCTCTCTCTGTTATTCTCTTGCTTTCTTCCTCTGTAAAGCCCTATCCGCCCACACCACCTCAATCCAATTCAATTCCGTTCAAGTGTCATTATTGGCATGACAAAAGACACATTTTGCAGCGCCATAGAAAACACACCACACTAACAACAAACACGACAAACCCTGATTTAAAAGCGCAATTCATAAGTTACTAATTCACAAAGCTGCAAAAGCGCACAACTAATGGTGCCAATTAATTAGCAAACAAATCAGAACTGCACAAACAGTTGGCTGAATTATCTAAAGGTAATTCAAATTCAGCATGAATGGGAGACTGGTGGGGGCGAACGGGAGATTTAAGGCAGTGTTCTTGGGCAGGGATGGGCCCAGCGGTCGGGTTCCGGTTCGGACAGCACCAGCGCCCCCTGTGGTGAGCACGGCCGACGTCTGACAGCGGGATGAAGAGGAGCAGCGGCCGTGATGTCACGCGTAGCGGCCAGGAGCGCGGGCACACGGAAGAGCGGCCGTATGGAACTCTTCAGTAAAACGGGGGTAAATGTCATAAATAAGTGAACGCATAAACAGATAAATAAATGAACAGCGAAGTGCATGACGATCGCCCAAAGTAAAGTTTGTGTCTCCGCGGGGAGGGGGAGGCGTTGTCGGGGTGACTAATTGCGGGGCCCCGCCGTCCGTAACTCTGTCACTCTCCTGACAGCTCCCCCATCAGGCCGGAGACAAACTGCGCCCATAAATCGCGCCAGAGCCGCCGCCCAATCAATAGCCTCCCGGAGAGCCTCCCCATCCCTCATACAAAATGGCTGCCCTGCCACCCGCCTGCACGAGCCGCTCTTCCCATGATGCACTGCCTCCCCCCCCCCCAGTGGCTACGGACACCTGTCACTGTCTCTCACCGCTTGGCCCCGCCTCGTCGCCGATGGCAACGCACTCCCTCATCTCCGACGGCAAGGCAATTCCAGGCACAGCCCAGACAGGTGCACAATTTTCTCAAAGCCAGAGATCAAGCATTAGCTCCACCAGACAGCTACCTAGTTCCATTAAGACTCGCATCTTAATTTGTGTTATATTAAGGTATTTAGCAGATGTTCTTACCCCAAGCAACTAATGACACCCTTTTTTTTACATCCTAATATAAAGCTGGATATCCACAAAGACAGTTCACGTTAAGCTCCTTGCTTAATGGCTCAGTGCGACAGCAGCAACCCACCTTAAATCAAACCTGCAGTCTTTTGAGTTACAAGCCCCCTTCCCTGACCATTACATTACACCGCTGTAGTTTTCTCTACCTTACAAGGCCCTAACACTAGCCCCCCTAGGGAGACACGTATTGATTTATCGCACCCGGGGGGGGAGCTTGCACCTGACTGTGTAGCAAACACAGTGCCGTACGGGGAAAGCCAAGGGTTGTGAGTGAGGCAGAGCCGCGCCTCATTCACTCAGGGCCCGGAACCAGCGAAAGAGCGCAGGACGCCCCGCCGCGCGCTAACTCGATCCAAACCGGCGCCGCTCGACCCTTCCCGGATTCCGTACCTCTCCCCCGTCCCCCCCGAGGGGGGACCGCCGTCCTCAAATGCCGCGGCCGTGAACGCATCATCCATTTTGCATAGGCGCGGCCTTTCTCCCCGCGAAGCCCCCCGTTTAAGAGGAGCGCCGGGCTGCATTTAAATGGGGCGCCGAGCGGCCCGTCGTCAACGCCCCGCCCTCCGCCGCGCAGAAGCTATTTCAGCTCCCATCATAAGGTCACTCCGCAAATTTCTCTTGTTTTTTAAAAATATTTCTCCGCGGAATATGGCGGGCCTGGAGGGCAGCGGTTACTCAGCCTAAAGCGGTTTATCTTCCCGCCGCCGCGCCTCGCCGAATCTCTCGCAAAAGGTTAATTCTATCACAGCCACTTTGTTTCTGACACAAAGGGCCCAATGAGAAATGGTATTCAGCAATGTCACACAGAAAGCCTTTTTACTGCAGCACACACACACACACACACAGACGCACACATACGCGGGCACACACACACACACACACACACACACACACACACATATACACATGTGCGCACACACGCAAACACGCACACACACAAACACACCCACACACAGCACACCGCTCGTGTCTGAAGAGGTGAAAGAAGGAAGATCGTTTTAAGTTATTTTTTCCTTTCTCATTTCTGCTTCTCTTTTCGGGTTCCTTCCTCTGAAAAGGCACAAAAGGTCATTAATCGAGAGGGAAGCAGAAAATCTTAATTACATAAAACGCAATTAGAGGGTCAGTTCGGAGACCCTGGTGATTTCACGGTCACAGAGTGTTTTCTCCCTCTTTTCGTCGAGCGATGCACATTAATTGCTTCCAATTTCAAACGACCCGTTTGTACAGCGCACACATTATTTCAGTTAAATCTATTAATTCTTATTAAAAATGGATGCCCCCTGACCGCGGATCCTGCCCGCCGGTGAATAAGTTCCCCTCCCTGCTAATGATAGTTTGTCAGGTGAGAGGTGGAGGGCCCCGTTCAGGGGCCTCGTGAGGAATTAATATCTCTGATAGCGGCGGGCGCCGCCGCCGCCGCCGCGCGTGCCGCCCGAGGCCTTCGGGTCGAGCGGAACGAAACGGGACAAACGGCCACGCGCTGCAGCGGCCGCGCGCAGACCGCTCCGCACTCCTCCTCCTCTTCATCGCCGGCCTGGTCTTCCTCGTTACCGCGCGGCTTTAAAAACAAAAAACAAAGAAAAACAAATCAAAGTAAAGCAATTTGCGAATCTAAAGGGACGTAAAAGTATACCGAGGAGAAATACTGTTGCCTCCAGAGAAAGCAGCTTCTTTTTTTGTTTTTTGTTTTTTTTGTTGCAGCTGTTTGAATCCTCCCTGGACCCATATTGTCTGTATAGGCACGCAATTCATCATTTTTTGTCAGGCACGGTATCTATATATGAGGGGATAAAAATGGATTCATAAAGTCAGTCTCATCTTGTCTCATCTTGTGCTGTTCTGTTTTTCTTCTCTTTTTTTTCTTTGCAAGTGGCAGAAGCACAACTGGCTGTCAGACTCGAAATTACCTTGCGCTGTTTCTTCATCACTAGCGATGAAGTCACCGCCTGCTGGCACTTCCTTCGTCCTGCTTGTACGAGGTCATGCCGAAAGACTTCACCATTGTGTGAACAGGGAATCATCATTGGCAGAAAGAGAAAAAGCATTATGGATCCTCATTGGTGGATGTCACTGAGCCAAATGAGTGATGCACAGGCACCACGATGAAGGCTTCAACATTAGGCCTTAGCTTCAGCTTCCACCAGTTCATTTTCCTGCTTGCTGAACTCACCCTACCATGTTTCAGGAGAAAAAAATAAGTCTTGCTTTTAATTATTTGTGAGAATTAAGGACAAATGCTGATTAAATCCCAACCAGACTCCGGACAGACTGGGAGTCTGTTAAGCCTTGTGATTGCCAAAGATGGCTGCCAGGCTGCTGCTGGCCTGATTTCTGGAAAGGACCCTCTTTGAACAGAGCTTGAGTGTTTCCTCAGCTTCCTCTTACAGCTGTCTATAGCCACTCATGATTCACTCAGCAAATGAATTACTAGTGCTATCATGCATTGGTTGCAATATTATAAAACAAACATAATGTTTACAATATTAACATTTTTTAATGAGCCTAACAACAACAATAACAAAAATCAGAAAAATAATATTTATTGGAAGCTGTAAAAACAATATAAAATTATTATTATTATTATTATTATTATTATTATTAGTATTATTATTATTATTATTGCAGTTCTGCAGTGGTCCTGATCAGCCGTTGCTTTACTAAATGAAAAGCGAGCACAGATCTGAGCCTCTCGGCCCAGAGTGTTTTACTGCGTAAGAGGGAGGACTGTCACATCAGGCATTTAGTACAAGCTTCCAGCCGTCCCCCGGACAGTTTTACACCTCGCCCCGTTAAACCCGGGCTTTAAGGGCATGATAAAGCAAACAAATGGCTCATCATCGCGGCGGTAATGAGGACACGGGGTCATTAGTAGCCATATTTATTCCTCGTGAAATACCAGGCCGCGGGGCACCTCTCTTTGTGCCGGGATGACTGATCGTCTCTGGCAGGACCTCCACAGATTCTGCCTCCCGATTGGGTGAATCCTTCTCCTTCCTGATTGGGAGTATTCTTCGTTTTTATAGGGTGAATCCTTCTCGTTCCTTATAGGGTGTATCATTCTCCTTCCTGACTGGGTGAATCCTTCTCCTTCCTTATAGGGTGTATCATTCTCCTTCCTGACTGGGTGAATCCTTCTCCTTCCTTATGTGGTGTATCATTCTCCTTCCTGATTGGGAGAATCTGTCTCCTTCCTGACTTGGTGTATCCTTCTCCATCCTGATTGGGAGAATCCTTCACCTTCCTGATTGGGTGTATCATCCACCTTCCTGATTGGGTGTATCCTTCTCCTTCCTGATTGGGTGGAACCTCAACTCACCAGCTCCTCATCTGTGCAGGCTGCCCAGCCCCATTCCAATTAGGATTGCGCCAATCCGATACCAGTTATCAGTGACACTGACTGCATTTGTCCAATCCAGAGATTCGAATAGGCCGCAAGCACGCGCGACGCGAACGGCGACAGAATGCAGCACGCTCGAAGAATGCGACCAACACATTCAAGCGCTTCAAACGCAAGAAGCGTGTGAAGGGTTTTGCCAAGTTCACTTCAGTGACCGTAATCAGAAAACGCACGGGACACATTAAGCCTTCGCCTCGTCTCACCGCCTCACGCTAACGCTATCCTGAGCTTCGTCATCTCATTCAGCGGTCCAGTTGCGTTCTTACTCTCGCTAAGACCGTTTACCCTCCTGCCGGGTTCGTGAGCTCAGGCCCGCCGGCCGCCGCGCGTAGCACAGACGAATCAGGGCCGCGAGCTGACGACGGAGCCACGCCTGCTCGGTTTTTACAGGTCAGTGACCCTGCAGTGTGGACGGTTGAGTGAACAAATGAGAAAATAACAACAACAAAAAAAAGCCAGACCTTCTGAGCACCATGTCAGCTGTGATCGACCAGGACACACGGTCATGGATCGCGTTCATTTAGGACTTTTCTTCAAAAAAACAGGTAACTGATACAATGGACAGCGCCCACCTGGGTGAGCATGGCAGCCATTTTGTGTCAGAACACAGTAGGTGCCAGAACACCCAAAATGCTCCCTAAAGAGGCCACAGAGAGAGACTAGACTGCAGGACAGACAGCTGGTCCCTCTGGCAGTGCTTATGGGGAAAAGGGGAGGAGAAACAGAGCGTGGAGCTTTAAATAATGGCCCAAACGCCCCCTCCAACCTTCGGTAACTTTCAGCACTTGACCTGAGTCGACAGGGCGCTCGTTCCAGACAGGCACTTAACGGAGGCACTTGCTTCCACTAATCACTCTTCACTTTTAATTGTTCCAATTCAGCTTCGCTGCCCAGCTTTGGGAGGGTCAGCATTTCACAGGGAGCGCTGCAGAACCCTCCAGACCACAGGCCCTCCAAGACCGGGTTTGAGCCCCAAAGACAGAGTCGTTGATGCTAGTCCCAAAGGCGGCCTAGCGTAGCGGCAAATCCATCCACGTGGGGAGATGCTGATATGTCTACGTCTTGCATCATTCCCAAAGGCTTTTATTTCTCAAATGACAGGGTCTTTGCGGATCCTTCGAGTGGCGAGCCACCAGTTAGGTGTCAAAGCGCGGTACCCATGACAACAGGCCTGTGATGGAGTTCCCTCTATAGGGGGGCTGGGGTGGGTGGATGCGATCAGATGTCACACGGGACTAGCAGGCGAGACACTCTCCCAGTACTCTGAGCGAGGCTGACATTTCCGCCAAATCAAATCGAGCTTCTGTAGCGACTGAGGCATGCCCTGTATGGGGTGTCCCCAAAGTGACTGAACCTAATTGGGTGACTGTATCTGCATGGCTTCATTGACACTGTAAGCAGTGAGCTATTGGTCAGATGGATATGTAAACTACAGCGATGCATTGTAGATGATTTCTTCATGTAGACAAGTGTTAACTCTGTGTGAACACACACACACATACACGCACACAAGCTCTCTCTGTCAGACACGCATGCGCACACATACTGCACATATGCACATACGACGGACACACACACACACACACACACACACACACGCACACACAAGCAAAAGCACATGGAACAGCTCAGTAAAAGCTACTTAAATCACGTCCATTTACCTACAATTTATTTTCCTGTTCAAAATAATCGCTCAAATAAACCATTCTAACCATGTCAAAGCTCTCCAGAGCCATCAGTCAAAAATGAAAAGAGCTAAGAGCTAAATCTATATTCAGCATTGAGCTAAGCCCTTCAGAGAGCCAAACTTCACAGGCTACGCACAAGCAAGAAACAATCTCATTACCCCAGCCTTCCATATTAAGTTTTTGTCCACCAAAGCCACTACGGCTAACGCGAGGAATTGAAACGCATTCAAAGTTCAATAGTGAAAGCGTCTGACACGCTAGCATTCCAGGCCATTTCATTACCTAGCAGTAAGCAGGTTAGTCATGGCTAACACAGAATTATACCCCCCAACCCCTCCATCCCCCCCCCCCAAAAAAAAAAGTATAGCATTCACATTTTTTTCTCCACAAGCCGGACTCACAAACTCGCATAACTCTATAATTAAATTCCAACAAAGGGGTAAAAAAACCAATCTTTCTTCATCTCCCTGGGGCTTGGTCATCATTGATTTTAGTTTTTTTTTTTTTTTTTCCTGGCATAAATATGAACGACAATTTTTTAAAAATTTTCCCCTGCAATCAATATGCTTTAATTCATTAGCGCAGAGAACTGTCAAGAAGTGGTGTGTGGATTTATGGGTCCTCAGTTGATTGGCAGGGGCCCGGGGTAGGTAAGCCATCCGCACACCTGCTTGCGATCTATCTTTAATATAGAGGGAGCAGGAAGAGAGAGCATGCGAGAGAATGGGAGAGATTAAAGAGGGGGGAAAAAAACAGCTTTCATTCTGGTGTATAACCCCCAGCCAATTTCCCGACCTCAGTCAGCTTAAGTCCACTTACACGGCAGCTAAATCTGCCGAGACAGGTACCGGAGAGACATTTAAAGCATTTTATTCCAGTTGTTGTACACCCCAAGCACACAAAAAAGATACCTACACCGCAGGTCATAGAGCGGGTAGGCCGGCATGCCTGTGTGTGTCGGTCACACGGTGTGTGTGTGCATACGCTCATGCGCATGAGTGTGTGTTTGTGTGTGTGTATGTGTGTCGGTGTGTGTGTGTGTGTGCATGTGTGTGTGTGTGTGTGTGTGCGCGCGTGAGTTTGTGTGTGAGTGTGTGTCTGTGTGTGCCTGCGTGTGTGTGTCTGTGTGTGTGAGCGTGTGTCTGTGTGTGTGTGTGTGTGTGTGTGTGCATGAGTTTGTGTGTGAGTGTGTGTCTGCGTGTGCGTGCATGTGTGTGTCTGTGTGTGTGAGCGTGTGTCTGTGTGTGTGTGTGTGTGTGTGTGCATGTGTGTGTATGCATGTGTGTGTGCGTGAGTTTGTGTGAGTGTGTGTGTGTGCATCCGTGTGTTTTTTCTACTCTCCCCCTGCGTTTGGTTTGCCACCAGCAATATTCAGCCAAATAAACAAACAGAATGGACAGACAGGCCAGGGAAAAACACTGTTTCGTTTCTTTTTGCTTTAAATTACATTCAGTTTGTTTTACTCACTCTCTGGTTATTTACGGCAGTAATGATCCGTGACAATGCATGCAGCGGGCAGAAATAAATCTCACTTTAAAGACGGCGAATTTGCTCATCCCACAGGTGCTACTAGATCCAAAGGCCTGAGTCTCTCTCTCTCCCTCTCTGGTTTGCTCTTTCTCTCTCTCTTTCCCTCCCTCCCTCCCTCCCTCCCTCCAGCCCAAGAATAACATCTCTCCCTCTCTCCCTGAAGAGCCATGGCACTATGGCGATGTTTAGATTTTGGTGTGATTTCACGGCTCACTCCTGTGGGGGGGGGGGGGGGTTCCATTAGCCCGGATGGAGCCACTTCCACCTCCCCCGCCCATCGACCTGACAGACTTCATCCTCACCTTGCCCAACTCCACCCAGCCCCTGCCCACCCCCCCTTCAAACCCAACATGCCTGCTCAGAACATCTGATTCCCACTGTCCCTTCTCACTCTTTTCGTTTTTTCTCTCGTTCCCTCTTTTCCGCCCCTCCGTGTTGCGGCTGTCAGCCCCGGCTCTTTCCGCCATTATTAAAATACGCTTCCAATAAAGGGAGCAGCCTGGCTGCGGGCGAGGCCCAGCCGTTTAACAGGAAACAGGGGAACCATAGAGTTCACATCCACTCAGGACCTGTCTTCTATCATTATCCTCCACACCAACGCCCCCCATCACCCCCCGCCCCATCTCCCCCCATCTCCATCACCGCACAGCTCTGTGCAAGATCAAAACAAATAAATCAGCCCAGGAGAGTGAGAGAAAGAGATTGAGAGGGAGGGAGAGAGTGAGAGAGAGAGGGAAACAGAAAGAGGGAGAGAGATATACAGAGAGAGGGAGCGAGGGAGAATGAGAGTGTGTGTAGGGAGGAGGTACAGAAAGAGTAAAGTGAGAGAGCGAAAGAAGCAACAGCACAAAAAGGAAAAAACACAAAGGATGCGTTTCATCTTTTGTTTTCCTCATGGGATGAAGTGTCACCCTCACCTTCTACACAGAGTCTCAGTCTCCATCAGCACTGAGTCTCCATCAGCACAGAGCCTCAGTCTCCATCAGCACAGAGCCTCAGTCTCCATTAGTACAGAGCCTCAGTCTCCATCAGTACAGAGTCTCCATCAGCACAGAGCCTCAGTCTCCATCAGTACAGAGTCTCAGTCTCCATCAGCACTGAGTCTCCATCAGTACAGAGCCTCAGCCTCCATCAGTACAGAGTCTCCATCAGCACAGAGCCTCAGTCTCCATCAGCACTGAGCTGCAGTCTCCATCAGCACAGAGCCTCAGTCTCCATCAGCACTGAGCCTCAGTCTCCATCAGTACAGAGCCTCAGTCTCCATCAGCACAGAGCCTCAGTCTCCATCAGCACAGAGCCTCAGTCTCCATCAGTACAGAGTCTCCATCAGTACAGAGCCTCAGTCTCCATCAGTACAGAGTCTCCATCAGCACTGAGCTACAGTCTCCATCAGCACAGAGCCTCAGTCTCCATCAGCACAGAGCTACAGTCTCCATCAGTACAGAGCTAGTCTCCATCAGCACAGAGCTACAGTCTCCATCAGCACAGAGCCTCAGTCTCCATCAGCACTGAGCTACAGTCTCCATCAGCACAGAGCTAGTCTCCATCAGCACAGAGCTACAGTCTCCATCAGCACTGAGCTACAGTCTCCATCAGCACAGAGCTACAGTCTCCATCAGCACAGAGCTAGTCTCCATCAGCACAGAGCCTCAGTCTCCATCAGCACAGAGCTACAGTCTCCATCAGCACTGAGCTACAGTCTCCATCAGCACAGAGCTACAGTCTCCATCAGCACTGAGCTGCAGTCTCCATCAGCACTGAGCTACAGTCTCCATCAGCACTGAGCTGCAGTCTCCATCAGCACAGAGCTACAGTCTCCATCAGCACAGCGCTACAGTCTCCATCAGCACAGAGCTACAGTCTCCATCAGCACTGAGCTGCAGTCTCCATCAGCACAGAGCTACAGTCTCCATCAGCACTGAGCTACAGTCTCCATCAGCACTGAGCTACAGTCTCCATCAGCACAGAGCTACAGTCTCCATCAGTACAGAGCCTCAGTCTCCATCAGCACAGAGCTACAGTCTCCATCAGCACTGAGCTACAGTCTCCATCAGCACACAGCTGCAGTCTCCATCAGCACTGAGCTACAGTCTCCATCAGCACAGAGCCTCAGTCTCCATCAGCACTGAGCTGCAGTCTCCATCAGCACAGAGCTACAGTCTCCATCAGCACTGAGCTGCAGTCTCCATCAGCACTGAGCTACAGTCTCCATCAGCACAGAGCTACAGTCTCCATCAGCACAGAGCTACAGTCTCCATCAGCACACAGCTGCAGTCTCCATCAGCACAGAGCTACAGTCTCCATCAGCACTGAGCTACAGTCTCCATCAGCACTGAGCTACAGTCTCCATCAGCACTGAGCTGCAGTCTCCATCAGCACTGAGCTACAGTCTCCATCAGCACTGAGCTGCAGTCTCCATCAGCACACAGCTGCAGTCTCCATCAGCACTGAGCTACAGTCTCCATCAGCACTGAGCTACAGTCTCCATCAGCACTGAGCTACAGTCTCCATCAGCACTGAGCTGCAGTCTCCATCAGCACTGAGCTACAGTCTCCATCAGCACTGAGCTGCAGTCTCCATCAGCACAGAGCTACAGTCTCCATCAGCACAGCGCTACAGTCTCCATCAGCACAGAGCTACAGTCTCCATCAGCACAGCGCTACAGTCTCCATCAGCACAGAGCTACAGTCTCCATCAGCACAGAGCTACAGTCTCCATCAGCACACAGCTGCAGTCTCCATCAGCACTGAGCTGCAGTCTCCATCAGCACAGAGCTACAGTCTCCATCAGTACAGAGCCTCAGTCTCCATCAGCACTGAGCTACAGTCTCCATCAGCACAGAGCTACAGTCTCCATCAGTACAGAGTCTCCATCAGCACAGAGCTACAGTCTCCATCAGCACAGAGCTACAGTCTCCATCAGCACAGCGCTACAGTCTCCATCAGCACAGCGCTACAGTCTCCATCAGCACAGAGCTACAGTCTCCATCAGCACAGAGCTACAGTCTCCATCAGCACACAGCTGCAGTCTCCATCAGCACTGAGCTGCAGTCTCCATCAGCACAGAGCTACAGTCTCCATCAGTACAGAGCCTCAGTCTCCATCAGCACTGAGCTACAGTCTCCATCAGCACAGAGCTACAGTCTCCATCAGTACAGAGTCTCCATCAGCACAGAGCTACAGTCTCCATCAGCACAGAGCTGCAGTCTCCATCAGCACAGAGTCTCCATCAGCACAGAGCTACAGTCCCCATCAGCACAGAGTCTCCATCAGCACACAGCTGCAGTCTCCATCAGCACAGAGCTACAGTCTCCATCAGCACAGAGCCTCAGTCTCCATCAGCACAGAGCTACAGTCTCCATCAGTACAGAGCCTCAGTCTCCATCAGCACAGAGCTACAGTCTCCATCAGCACAGAGCTACAGTCTCCATCAGCACAGAGTCTCCATCAGCACAGAGCTACAGCCTCCAGAAGGGAGACTGAAGGTTCCCGTGTTCAGAGCTTTCTGTGATTTTTCGTCAGTGTTGGATGGTAACTATAGCGCAGCCTGCAGTCAGTAGTAATAAATGATTGACAGCTCCTGTCAACAGCCTTAATGCAGCTCACTCCTTCTCCTGTAGTTATGGGAACATTATCAGTGGCAACAGGCAGGCGCTACAACAAAGACTCTAATCTCGCAATACAGGCTACAGCATGTACCAAACCTATCTTCAAAAAATAAAAACACACAGTAACCCCATTCCTTCCCCTATTTTAGTCATGCAGTTTGAGCATGCTGTTTCTAATAATGTTTTGTTAAAGGCAAAAAAGCATGCTCTTTCCATGATGGACAAAAGCCATTAAATTCACCAGCCTATCAAGACATTTACTCATTTTTTTTTTACTATCAGGAACTGGCTGCTGATTATTCTTTTTTAACTTCAAGCACCTGTTATTGTTGCTACAGTTGCACATGTTATTTCAATCATTTCCCACTGCCGTGAATGAAATCTAATGGTTAATTTAATACATACATTTTTTAAACACTCCCTGATTTCTGCCTCTTCTTAAGTTTTCTGTTAGTTTGAACAACTTTGCCATTTCCGTGACGAATACCTAGCCTTAATTATAGCGTGGCTGTTTAAAATGTAGGCTACTGTCTGATGATTTCTTGCTCGAGGAGCTGAAATGGCGCACAGTAAAATTTCCAGTGTTAATTCAACTCTAACAGCGTACATAAGGTCCCACTCTGGACCAGAGCAGGACCATAAATGCACTGGAAATGTTTATTTAACACCGGACATTTTACTGTGCGTGACTCCTGTTGAGAAGATTCTCTCGGTGCATCTCTGAGGTCTACACCCGTGACTCCATTTTGGCTCTTTGGCCGCGGAGGGCTTCTGCGATTCAGTGGAACGCATAAACAGCTGCTCTTACATCTCCCCCCGTCGTGTGTCCAACCCTCCCTCACACGCATCGCTGAGGAGAGAAGTGCAACTTGCGATGACTCGCGCAGACCACACCCGCACACCGCGCTTCCAGCCTGCGCTTCCAGACTGCGCTTCCAGCCTGTGCTTCCAGACTGCGCTTCCAGCCTGCGCTTCCAGACTGCGCTTCCAGCCTGTGCTTCCAGACTGCGCTTCCAGCCCCGCGCGCCTCTTTGAGTCTGATACCCAGCATGCACGTCTCCGGGGCACAATGCGCCGCGTCAGCGCCGGAAGGCTTAGTAAAAACCCGGCCTTATCTCTTGATTGACGGAGCGTTAAAAAAAGCCAGCAGATCTCAAGGAAACCCCCAAACCCATTGTCCCAGAAAAATCAACAGCCACCTTCAAACACGCCCCCCCCCCCCCCCCCCACCACCCCATTTCCTGCATTCTACAGCAGCTGCATAATTTATGCATTCTCTCAGCACTATGAAGAGCTTTGCTATACTGCATACAGTTTCTTATTTATCTACCTATCTGTCTATCTGTCTATCCGTCCGTCCGTATGTCCGTCCATCCATCTATCTATCTATCTATCTATCTATCTATCTATCTGTCTCTGTCTTTATGGATATCTGTTGGTCTGACTGTCTGTCTGTATGTCTATCTATCTATCTATCTATCTATCTGTCTGTCTGTCTGTCTGTCTGTCTGTATGTCTATCTATCTATCTATCTATCTGTCTGTCTGTCTGTCTGTCTGTCTGTATGTCTATCTATCTATCTATCTATCTATCTATCTGTCTGTCTGTCTGTCTGTCTGTCTGTATGTCTGTCTGTCTGTATGTCTATCTATCTATCTATCTATCTGTCTGTCTGTCTGTCTGTCTGTATGTCTATCTATCTATCTATCTATCTATCTATCTGTCTGTCTGTCTGTCTGTCTGTCTGTATGTCTATCTATCTATCTATCTATCTATCTATCTATCTATCTGTCTGTCTGTCTGTCTGTCTGTCTGTCTGTATGTCTGTCTGTCTGCACACGGGCGAAGGTCCGGCGGGCCTTCCTCCCAAACGCAGCCGGGCGGACGGCACCAGACGGGGGGGTCCGGTTCCAGACGTGGGGTCCGGTTCCAGACGTGGGGTCCGGTTCCAGACGGGGGGGTCCCGGCGCGATCGGCCCGGACGAGCCTCCGGCGAGCGTCTGACCTTCGGCGCGTGTCCAGTTCACGGCTCACGCACAAAAGAGTTCTATTTTCAGAGTCCGGCTCGGCAGCGGCAGAATTCAGCTCAGTTCTGGTGAGCCCCCGGGCCCACAGCAGCGGCACGCTCTGTGTACTGAGAGCCGGCCGGCTGAGCTAACACTGAACTCTCAGAGCGGGGTAGTAACATCCTTACCCAGCCTGCAAAAACAAATAACAACCCCCAAAAAACACAAAGCCTTCCCAGCATCCCGTGCGCAAATAAGCCACATAGCTTAGTTTCTTTTTTTTTCTTGGATCATCTGATTTCACCTTACACTTTTCATTGTGTTGCATTGCAGATGGCAACCATTAAACTTTCACATTAAAAACAAGCTAATGCTGACCAATCAATCATTATGCATTTTAAACACAGAAGTTCACAGAGCTTTGCCAGTTGGACAGTTGTGTAGTTGTGTAGGGAAATATTTGAGTAAGTCTTACACAGGTGACATCACATACGCATCGCTCTTCTCAAGAGGATATTTAGCAACACAGCTGCACAGAGCACAAATCCAGAAAACAGCATGCATTTGCAAAGCCTCAGGCATGGCACAGGTACCCTAGCTTAAATTTCCCTGCTGTTTTATAATGGCAGTATAATGGGTAAATAATAAGGTCCTGTAACCAAAGGTCCTGTCACAGGTTCAATTCTCAGGTAGGGCACTGCCGTTGTACCCCTGAGCAAGGTACTTAATCTACATTGCTTCAGTATACATCCACCTGCATAAACAGATACAGTGTAAATGCTGTGTAAATTTTGTGTAAGTCGCTCTGGACAAGAGTGTCTCCTAAATGCCTGTAATGTAATGCGCATTTTCTGTAGAGCTGTGGTGCGTGTGCCGTACATATGTACACTCTGAGAGAGGCGGGGCCGGCTAATACACTTCCTCCGGGTGGGGGAGCGTGTTGAGAGGATGAACGCGTTGAGGGG
>CM077285.1:64506099-64508599 GCA_039654925.1 Anguilla pacifica | reverse complement strand
CGCGCGTCCCTTCAGTGCGTGACCGTTTCGGAGCCTCGCACCCGGGACGCCCCGGCGTGACTCATCCCGACGAGCGAGGAGACGGGGGGGGGGGGGGGGGGGTGACCCGGCCCGGCCAGGCCGCTGACGCGGGGAGACGTGGGCGTGAACCGTGAGTCATCGACCGCTCGAAAAGATGCCGGCGTGGACCGCGGCAGACCAGGTCACCCGGAGGAGGCGAAGCGGTCGAGCATTGGGCGCAGAGGTCAGCGCCGTGGTCGCCTCTAAAATGCAAAAGTCTCAGAAGTTTGTATGAGGATGTTTAAAATATTCTCTCTGCTGCCACGTTCATCAGCAGACGTGACCTCAGTGGTCTGTCTTGACTGCAGCAGAAACAGCGGTTTTCATGAGAGCCTTTTTTTGGATGTGTTGGCAACACAACACCAGGGCGCTGAACTTCATGCTTATAACGGCTGCCTCAGCTACTCTTTCATCGAGCTCACATTTATCGTCAGGGCAACGCCAGGGATTATGGGCCCCAAGAAAAGATCTCACATTGGGCCCCACCACCCAGGTCGCCCTACCCCAACAAAATTGCACCACAATTTTTTGAGGGCCCCATTCAGTCAGGGCCCTTGGAATTATGGGGAACTCCTCCACCCCCTTCCTCATACGGCACCGCTGTTTATAGTAATATACGCAGTATACACACACAATATACGGTAATGGGGGGTAAGAGAGGTTGTCTAGCAGTCGGAGGGTTGCCGGTTCGATCGCCCGCCCTGGGCGTGTCGAAGTGTCCCTGAGCAAGACACCTAACCTCTAATTGCTCCCAACGAGCTGACTGGTACCTTGCATGGCAGCCTTTCACCATTGGTCCTTGAGTGTGTGTGTGTGTGTGAATGGATGAATGAGAGGCATCAATTGTAAAGTGCTTTGGATAAAAGCTCTGTATAAATGAAGTCCATTTAATATAACGCGAAACTGAAGATATAGCCATTCTGTAGCTCACACTGGATGCTGTTAGCCGGTAAGGTAGCTAGGAAATTATTTAAATAACTCTGTTTCATTTGGGCTCACAGTGGGGGAATTTAGCAAATGGAAGCTCACTTCAGCATCGGTTGTGCTTCGGGGCGCTATGCCCCACCGTTTTGGGTATTGAATGTACCCCACACATTTAGCAGACGCTAATTTGGCATTTAGGCATGGTTCCTTTAATCCTCCTCTCCTCCTCCTCTCCTCCTCTCCTTTCCCTCACTTCGGAGATCCCGCGCAGGACCGAAAATTAAACACCCCCTGCCCCCCCTCCCACAAAAAAAGCAAATAAATACATCCACCTCTCATTGTAAAACAAACTCCAGCCAGGCAAGGTATGCTTATTTAGCATCAGATGTTTTGTTGGGATGGGGTGAAAATTGAGTAGGTGGGTGGGGGAGAAGCGGGGGGTGGGGGGGGGGGGGTTTGGGAAATGTGTCGAAGCGTGTTTAATTAAATTTCACACGCAGGCTGGTATCAGATACAATACCTCGAAACGCATCCGTCGCGGGGAGAGCCAGTTGAGATTTGATTTCAGGGGCTGCTATTAATTTATGGCAAAGAGCTCTCCTGATAAGTGAGAGGCCTGGCTTTAATTAATAGCCTGAAGGACTGCGAGCTGGAGAGAGCATCCTCCAATCAGAGAGCAGAAGAGGGAGAGGACCGGGGGCTTTAGAGGAATGAGATCAGATGAGAGAGGGGAGCCACTTCTCCCCAATCACAGCTAGGCTGTGTGGCACAGGTGGGTCTGCACACAGTAAAGCAAACACAGGGACACACGGGTGTGTGTGTGTGTGTGTGTGTGTGTGTACATGTGTGCCTGTGTGTGTGAGTGGGTGTGTATGTGTGTATATGTGTGTGTAGATGTGTGCCTGTGTGTGTGAGTGGGTGTGTATGTGTGTATATGTGTGTGTACGCGTGTGTGTGTGTGTGTGAGTGGGTGTGTGCGCGTGCGTGTGAGAGAGCATGTGCGTGTGTGAGAGAGAGTGTGTGTGTGTGTGTGTTACTGATCCTGCCACTGTCATAGTTACTGTCGAAGATACTGACCCTGCCACTGACAGAGTTACTGACAGCTACGAGCCATGCCACTGATACAGTCACAGACACAGTCAGTGTCTCCTCTCTGGAGAGGGTCTGTGCTTGATGATAAGTATCTCTCACTCAGCCAGTCAGGCAGGCAGGCTGCAGATAAGATCTGGCACTGGAGGCTGACACTGAAGAGGATCTGATACAGAAGAGCAGGAGATTCGACATTCGACAAGGGGGCGGAGGGACGTTCCCCCAGCCCACGGCTAGCCGCAGCACCTCTGTCGCACCGATGCACGGGCGTCTGTCAAACTACGTTACATTAAACCAAAAAAAACAACACATAAACACGTAGTGAGTAAATATGTGTGACAGCATGTGGGAGAGTCAGAGAGAGACCAAATTAAATATAAATGTCAAGCCAGTGAGGCAAGGGTTTCCTTCTGTTTGTAATTCTGAA
>CM077285.1:64498599-64501099 GCA_039654925.1 Anguilla pacifica | reverse complement strand
ACATTCTCACGCCTGCCCTAGAACATTCACGTGCCCCTTTCAGAATGTTCGCACGCCTTCCAGAACGTTCTAACGCCTCATTTCGAACACTCGTGTGCTTCTTTAAGAACATTCACAACCCTTCCGGAACATTTTTACGCAGCTTCTAGAACATTCACAAGCCTCCTAGGACATTTTCTTGCATCTTCGAGCACATTTGGGAGCCTTCTAGAACATCCACCTGCCTCATTTAAGACATTCTCATGCTTTCCAGAACATTCAAATTCCTTCACAGAAGACAGTGGACATCTTGTAGCGATCATCCCTTTTTTGCCAAACTGCAGTTTTACACCAGCAAATTGGGTTTAAGACAGAGGGAAACTCTGAATTCCACCAGTCACACCTCTGTGAGTCTGAACTTGGAAAGCATATATAGCAGCAATGCTTTTCATCTTTGCCAGCGAGGGACTGAACTGTTATGACAAGGGTGGGAGTTGGGAACGACATCTATAAAACTGCATCTAAAAATAAGCCATGCGGTGGATAGGCAAGTGCACAAAATGCTCAGCTAAGCTAAATGTGCAGAAGTGGGTGTATATGTGAGTTTAGGCTTCCGTTCAACAGCTATACCCTTTCAAGGCCTTTGTGAGGAGCGGAGATAGGACATCAATGGGGCCGATTTTAGTGACTGTCTGAAGTCCGGGTTTGAAGACAGGACTTGTTCTGTCAGAGTTAGAACTGTGGCTAAGCAGGCAAGAACATCAGTCAGAATCAGTTTAAACTCTAGGGCATCCTTCTGGAGTACTGGACTCCAAAACCATTCAACTCTGAATTTCAGTGAAAAAAGGGGGCTCGCCCAGATAAATAAAAGATACATTGAGAAAAGCTGGGCTTGCATTCCGGAGTACTAAAATCTGAGCGTGTTCAAACAGTTGTTCAGAGAAGTTCTATAGCCAGAGACAGTTTCATTTCTGGGGTCACATCCGAGGACATTACAAAAGCCATGGTTTAACCCTTTAAGGTGCAAGATCATGTGAAAATTGTGTGATTCGAATGTTCTCAACTGAACATTCCAATGCTGACGTAACAATCATGACTAGCAAATGCAATGGAGCTCTAGAACACTGACTTAGAATTTTGCGGGGAAAAAATTCCAAAAAAACTTGAGTAACTTCATGAAAAAAGACCCTGGCTGGATTCCTGCGCATTCCACTGAAGCTGACCATCTCGGGAGCGGCGGTGAAACGGCCATCTTTCTCAGGGGGACTCTTCCGGAGAATTCCCCCGCCCGCCGCGCAGCCCGCGCTCAGCTGGAGGGCCGCGAGGGAGACGGGAGCGGGAGCGGGAGCGAGGGGCGAGAGAGACGCGGCTCTCCCTCCAGACGCCGCGGGGAGAGGAGCGGAGTTCATTATTACCCTCTTACGGCAGGGACAAAGGGAACCTAAAAAGGAAAATGGGTCTCTAACAAAAGGACCCCGCCAGGCGCGTTGGGCTCGCTCGCTGAACAAATTGCGGATTGCGGAATTAATTTCCGGAAACATTGTCCCATTTTAAAAAGAAATAAATAAATGTTGTTGTTTTTTTTTTTCCTTTTTCTTTTTTTAAATGGAAGGAAGTCTGGGCTTTATTACCATAGCCATTAATTAAATATGACAGCCTCGTTTGTTACTGCAATGTGTGGGAATTACAGCACAATCCCCAGTTATAGGAAAAATGGGCTTTTTAGCTGAATGCTTGCGTGTGTGTGTGTGTATGTGTGCGCGCATGTGTGCGTATGTGTTTCTTTGTGTGTGTGTGTGTGTGTGTGTAGCATAGCTCTATCCTATTACAGTCATAACACAGCAACAGCCTGACTAAAATCAACTGCTACTTCACTGAGTCCCTCAGTGGAGACTCTGATCATTCTGCATCATGCAGCACAGAGGTCTTTCCGTAACCACCACGTTCACCGCCGCCGTTCTGCATTAGCCAATCTGAAATGCTTCTGATTCCAATGCCCCATTGATGCCACCCCCCCCGAGAGCCTTGTGCAGAACCTGCCCCCTCATACAGCGCTAGCCTGACAGCCTTGTGCAGAACCTGCCCCCTCATACAGCGCTAGCCTGGGAGCCTTGTGCAGAACCTGCCCCCTCATACAGCGCTGGCCTGACAGCCTTGTGCAGAACCTGCCCCCTCATACAGTGCTAGCCTGGGAGCCTTGTGCAGAACCTGCCCCCTCATACAGCGCTAGCCTGGGAGCCTTGTGCAGAACCTGCCCCCTCATACAGTGCTGGCCTGGGAGCCTTGTGCAGAACCTGCCCCCTCATACAGCGCTAGCCTGACAGCCTTGTGCAGAACCTGCCCCCTCATACAGCGCTGGCCTGACAGCCTTGTGCAGAACCTGCCCCCTCATACAGCGCTGGCCTGACAGCCTTGTGCAGAACCTGCCCCCTCATACAGCGCTAGCCTGGGAGCCTTGTGCAGAACCTGCCCCCTCATACAGCGCTGGCCTGGGAGCCTTGTGCAGAACCTGCCCCCTCAT
>CM077285.1:64486099-64493599 GCA_039654925.1 Anguilla pacifica | reverse complement strand
ATCTGTGCGGGAGGCTGGGGGTGGTTTTTGACATGGGAGTCCTCATTCTGGGTCTTGGGTACACTCCAAAACACAAGTATCCACTCTCCTTGGTTAACTTCCTATCTGGGCAAGCAAAACTTGCAATTTGGATCACAAGGAGGAACCGGATCAAAGGGGGGGGGGGGGGGGGGGAGTAATGGATCCATTGCTGGTTTATATGGGGATGGTTTTAGAATGTGTTCGTACAGAGAACGTGTATTTTAGCTTGCATAGCAATGTAAGTAGTTTCCAGAGAATTCGGTGTGTAAATGAAGCTATCGGTATTGATGAAAGTTTGGAATGGTTTTGTTTTTTACTCTGGTTTTATTGTGTTTTTACTTATTTCTTTTATTTGTTTTACCTTACCGTCTGTTTTCCGATGGTTTTATTGTTCCATATTGTTTTTATTGTGATTTCATTTGTTTCTTTTTAAATCTTTCTTGGCTTTTTTGTCCCTTTTTTGTGTCTTTTAGGAACACTGCTATGGAATGAAAGTTATTGCTTATTTATTTGTTTCTGCAATTATTTTATGTGACGTTCAAATAAATGGGTTATAAAACTAAAAAATCTTTCTCTCTCTCCCTCTCTCCCCCCCCCCCCTCAGCAACATTGTACATCTAAGCCCATCACAAACAGAACAATGCAGAATGTGAGCAGAACGTGTGCAGAACGTGAACACAACAAGTGCAGAATGTGCAGAACACGAGCAGAACATGAGCAGAACACGAGCAGAACATGAGGAGAACACGAGCAGAACGTGAGCAGAACATGAGCAGAACATGAGGAGAATGTGAGCAGAAAGTGAGCAGAACACAAGCAGAATGTGAGCAGAACACAAGCAGAACGTGAGCAGAACACAAGCAGAACGTGAGCAGAACACAAGCAGAACGTGAGCAGAACACAAGCAGAACGTGAGCAGAACATGTGTAGAACATGAGCAGAACACGAGCAGAACGTGAGCAGAACGTGAGCAGAACACAAGCAGAATGTGAGCAGAACACAAGCAGAACGTGAGCAGAACATGTGTAGAACATGAGCAGAACACAAGCAGAACGTGAGCAGAACGTGAGCAGAAAGTGAGCAGAACACAAGCGGAACGCGAGCAGAAAGTGAGCAGAACGTGAGCAGAACACAAGCAGAACGTGAGGAGAACACAAGCTGAACGTGAGCAGAACGTGAGCAGAACGTGAGCAGAACGCCAGCAGAACACAAGCAGAACGTGAGCAGAACGTGAGCAGAACGCCAGCAGAACACAAGCAGAACGTGAGCTGAACGTGAGCAGAACGTGAGCAGAACACAAGCAGAACGTGAGCAGAACGTGAGCAGAACGTGAGCAGAACGTGAGCAGAACACAAGCAGAACGTGAGCAGAACGTGAGCAGAACGTGAGCAGAACACAAGCAGAACGTGAGCAGAACGTGAGCTGAACGTGAGCAGAACGTGAGCAGAACACAAGCAGAACGTGAGCAGAACGTGAGCAGAACGTGAGCTGAACGTGAGCAGAACGTGAGCAGAACACAAGCAGAACGTGAGGAGAACACAAGCAGAACGTGAGAAGAACGTGAGCAGAACGTGAGCAGAACGTGAGCAGAACGTGAGCTGAACGTGAGCAGAACGTGAGCAGAACACAAGCAGAACGTGAGGAGAACACAAGCTGAACGTGAGCAGAACGTGAGCAGAACGTGAGCAGAACGCCAGCAGAACACAAGCAGAAGGTGAGCAGAAGGTGAGCAGGACATGTATAGAACATGATCAGGCGCATTCCACCTGGCTGCAGCCGGATAATTGAAAAATGCTACTCGTCTGGTAAGTACAGTAAGAGTGCAGAAGGACACCCAGGAAGGACACACAGTTCAGCGCTGAATATAGATGCCAAGGTTCCTCAGCAAGCGGAGGAAGAACTGAAAGTGAAAACTGTATTATTCCTTTTGCAAATAAACCATGTGGAACTGATGAGTATTGCCCACAAAATAATCTTTAAACAAATCTGAATGTCGAAATGATTTCCGACCGGCTCAATTGATCCGCAGCCTGGATTCCATCTTCATTTGCTAACTTTGCTACAGTAATGAAGGAGTTCCTCTCACTCATTTATGCATCTTTTCCCATTAAATGTACTCTTGCACACATCAAACTGTTTATGAAGAAAACAAATAACAACTGCAATTAATTGCACGTCAAAGTTAATTAAGTCATTGAATAGAGAACTGTGACAAGCTCACGTCGCAAAAATAAGCCATAAATTAATTGAAAAGGCCCCCGTAGCCCGGAAATCCCCGTTGTCGTGTTTACGGTTCAGATTTTGAGACTGGGCCAAAGGAAACTGAGTACCGAACAATGGCATGATAAACAGGGACTGGATGTGGTCTATCAACGTTCATTTCTCATCCGCGCGGAAGTAATTAGAATAAATGACATTATTGATTACTTCCAGCTGACCGGCTCGTTTGCCTCTTCTCCTGTTTGCAGCGGTTCTCCTGTTTCCCCCCCCCCCCTCAGCCACACAACCCAAGCGGGAAGCGGTAGTGACAAGCAGGGAGTACAGGGGATGCGCTTATCGTGGTCGTCCAGCCTTAATGTGCCCATTAGCTGAAACACAAACCCCCTGAAATGGGGGGGGGGGGGGGAGTAAAAATACCCATAGCAAGTGCTTCTTTTTTTCACGAGATGCAGGCAGCGTAGCGTAATGATGAAAGAACATCGCTGCGGTAAATATTTCGCTGTTTAAACAGATTGCATGCGAGAAGAACATTAGCTGCATACTGTAGGTAAGCACATCGTGCTCAACGGCTAGGGTGCAATTTCTCCTCTGACTCCCACCTGAGCACACGCTTATCCCAGCCTCAACTGGTCTCTCCCTCATGCCCTCTAGGACCAGGTGCGCAGGAGAGATTTACACAGAGCCACAGAACACCCCCCGCCCGCCCACCCCCGCACCCTCGTCCACCCCAATCACCCCCTGAACACAGCCCGCCGCCCACTTTTCAAAGGGCACCAACTGAAACCCAAAGTAATGTTTTCCAGGAAGGAGGGGGGGGGGGGGGGAAGCCGTCAGGATTCAAATGCATTTCCTACGACATGCGATACCTGCTTTCCCATTTCCACTCAGCGGCTGTAAATGAAATATTAAACTCTGCATATATACAGGATATTAGGACAGCCCGAGCGGCGTCTGCTTTTCAATCTGCCGCGGCTTCAGGATCGTCCTTCACCCGGCGAACGCCGTCCAGGCACCGCCAAGACCGTCACAGCGAATCCTCACCTTTTTTTTTCTTTTGGCTTTTTTTTTTTTTTTTTGCTGCTGTTGTTGTTGTTGTCGTCGCTGTTTTTTTTTGTGCTTTCTTCTATTTGTTATTTTTTCAAACCTTCGATTAAACCTCAGCCAAAAACCGACGGAGGCAGTCAAAATTGTTTACGCGGAGAGAGGAACCGCAGTGAAAAGATACCCGTCTGAATTCTGAGTGAATTCTTGGCAGGTTTTGTCTAAACAAACAGACGGGATCAATTTGTTTCAATAATGTCCATGAAAAAAAAACCATTAAGGCAGCCTGTGAGTGAACATCTAGAGCAACTCGACAATTTGAATCAAATTATCTAAGTAGCCCTTTTAGCTCATGATTCCAGCATCTTGTTTTGATTACAGATAAAGGCAGCCCAGTGGCCTCTACCCTACTGGGACACACACACACACACACACACACACACACACGCACACGCACACACCAACACACACACACACACAAAGGCATTCACTCACACACACACACAGACACACACACTCACACACATACGCACGTGCGCACCCACACCACACACACCCACAAAGAGTCACTCACACACATCCAGACACACATACACAGACACACACAGAGACTCTCGCACACACACACACACACACACACTCGTGCACACACACACACAGACACATGCACATACACACACAGGAACTTGTGCACACCCACAGACACTTGTGCGCGTGCACACACACACACACACCCGTGCACACATACTCACAGACAAAAGCACATACACAAACACACACACACGCACACACGCAGACACACACACACACACACACACGCGCGCGCTCTCTCTCCGCGGGTTAAAGTGGAAAAGCCTCTGGTCCAAGCGCACTTCATTAGAGGGGTCACGCTAACTCTTCCAGGAAGTGTTTTAGCGGATGGGAAAATGGAGATTTATGGGCCGGGAGGAAGCGCTTTGGCAGATGGTGCGAGCGGACGGCGGCCCCGTTCGGGGGGCCCCCCAGCCCGCAGCGGGCACGTGGCTCCGCTCCCTCTCCAGTCAATGTGATATATTAAACAATTATTGAATATGCCACCAAACAAAACTCACCGGCAAAGAGGCCCGCGTAAATCTGCGCGGCTGCAAAGCCTAATTTATGTACGTCGCCATGAATAATTCATAAGACTGTGACTCAAAAAAAACTAAACAAAACAAAATAAATAAATAAATATCTTTCTTTTCTTTCTTTTTTTTCCTCTAGCATTGCATCTTACAGAAGGCGACAACGAACAGGGGCGTGCTGGAAAGCGCAGACTACCCAAGCCCCTTCCCCTGTCGATACTCCCTGTAGATCTGATGGCAGTGAGGGTGAAAATGACGATGATGAAGACGAAGACGGTGGGTTTTTTGTGGGTGGGTAGGTGGGTAGAGTGGAGTGCGGGGGGGGGGGGGGGGGGTGATAAATCAACGGTTTCGTTTCGGTTTGCTCAACGCGATGTCGCAAAAATACATTTTGATTTGCACGTCGCCGCCCCGCTAGTCCCCGTCGCCCCGGCGATGTGTGACCGCTGACATTTCCTGCTTCCTGTGCTGCAGCTTGACCTGCGGTCCCTCAGCACTTACAGCTCCGCCCGGAAATAAACCCCCCCCCCCAATATAATAAATCTGCCTTAATAATGATTCTGTAATAACAGTTTTATTATTATAATAATACATTCTCATTTGCACATTAACAGCGGTAATGTGGGTTTTTACTCATAATTTTCTCTGTAGAGCTGCAGTGTCCCTGGCCTACAGTCTGAAAGTCAAAGGCAGGAAAGCAGGTAAGAGAGGGCAACAGAAGGGAGGGTAAGAGAACGGAGAGTAAGAAAGGGGGTAGGGGGTAACGGAAGGGAGGGCAAGAGAAGGGAGGGTAAGGGAGGGTAAAAGGGAATAGGGGGTAAGAGGAGGGAGTGGGGGGAGAGATGCCTCTTGTGTGTCATACTGTCTTCTTTAGCTGATGTCAGGTTGGTCCTGCTAGCTGCGTAAGCCTCCCCAGTCATTCCAAAGGCCACCGGCACTTAACTTTTCCCTCCAGAAGTACGTAAATAATTCAGTGCTGTAAATAAATCGCAGGTGGCGGTTTGTAAAACAAGACTGCGAGGGAAACCACGGCGACGGCGTTCTGACGCCCGCCTCCTCCGATTCCGATCTCAGGGGGGCTAAGGACAGAGGACGCCCCGCCACCCAGCCCCCGTCCCCACCCCGGCCCCGTCTCTCACCCCCGCCGAAGCGGGATGTGCTCGTGATTGAAGGATTAAAAGATAAAAACAGAAATGAAAGTGGTCAGGGCAGGATCTTGTGTTCTATCCACTGAGGATTTGGGGCGGGGGGGTGGGGGGGGGGGTGGTTCGGGGTGTGGGCGGTGGGTGGGTGGGGTGGGTGGGGTGCGTGGGTGGGGGGGGGGGTCAGCGAGCCAGGCGAAGCTCACAGGAAGGTGACGGTGGATTTTAATTACTGGGACACAGGTGGATGGCAGCTCCTGGCTGCGGTAAGTGCCCCTGCATTGTCGCGCGCGGTGTTTTACATACAGATTGGATTACGGGGAAGAAGTCGTGTCCTTTATTAGTGTCCTCTGTGCTAATGGAAGGTCCGCGCGTGCTGCCGGGGGAAAGGCGGGCGTGGCCGTCCGTCCGTCCGTCCGGCCGCTAGGGGGCCGCCGGCAGCTGGCCTTCTGACCGCAGACGCTGGGGCTCCGCCACGGGCTCGGCTGAGAACTTTCCGGAACCCAGTAACAGAATTAAGGTCCCCACGGGGAGCCAACAGGTGCAGAGGAAACCAGACAAATCTGTGCAAGTGTGTGTGTGTGTGTGTGTGTGTGTGTGTGTGTGCACGTGCGTTTGTGTGTGTGTCTGTATGCGTGTGTGTGCATGTGTGTCTATGTGAGTGGGTGTATGTGTGTCTATGTGTGTGTGTGTGTGTGTGTGTGTGTGTGTGTGTGTGTGTGTGTGTGTGTGTGTGTCTGTCGTGCCCCCCGACGGGGCCTGAACACCATGTGCTGCCAATCTGTCTCCTGCCATGAATATAAATCGCCTTCACAAAAGCACAGAGTTGCTATCAATTAGCAGATCCCTCTGTTACTCTATGGTGGGGCTTCATGTTGGAACTGCCCTCTGTCCCTTCTTTGCAAAAGTCCAAGGGGTGTGGTCAGCAGCTCTACTGTGAGGCAGATCAAAGGCGGAGGACATGGGGGGGGGGGGGATTGGGGAGGGGGTGTCGGACTGGGGGGGATGATCCCTGACCGCATTCTCAGCTAATTTAGAACACATCTGTTTCCCTCAAACCTCCCTCACAGCCTCTTCTTTCTCCTATTAAGCTCTCTGCTCCAACAGCCTCTCTCTCTCTCTCTCTCTCTCTCTCTCTCTCTCTCTTTCTCCTTCCCTCTCCCTCTTTCTCTCAGACCCCCCCATCTCTCTTTCACTCCTTCATTGTCTGCCTCTCTCCAGGCCCCTCACACTCTTCATCTCTTCTCTTTCTCTTTTTTTTGTTTGTTTTTCAGTTTCCTGCCAAACAGATTGTGTCGGGTGCCAGGTATCGTCAATCAATGGGGGAGGGTGTAATGCATGCAGGTGCTAATATCTGCCATCATTAAAGCAGCAGCGAAAAGCAAACATGAACACAAACATCGCAAAGGAGGAGAAGGGGGGGGCGGGGGATGAAGACGGAGCTCCGGGTCCCATGCCTCCCTGACCCCCACCCCTTAACCCACCCCCCCCCCCCCCCCCGAAATGTGCAGCGCTGCTCCGGTCCTCTCAAGGTAGCACCCTTTGCCAGTCAACTGCATATTCAGGAGCCCCCATTTCCCTTTCTGTGTTCAGTACAGCCTAAACCCCCCCCCCCCCCCCCCCACAGCACAACCCGGATTCACACCTTCAGAGAGCTCCAGTGCTACCCTCACGCTGCACCGCTCCCCTTCCCGGTCTCAGGCCCCGCTTCTCTGTCTCTCCGGGGCCGATAATTAGGACAGTTTGCGTCTAATTACCAACAGCCTCCTCTGTGAGCGCGCTCCCAGAATTCCACACTGCGCTGTGCGGAGACGCCCGCGCTGGCGGTCGCTGCCGCCGCCGCCGCCATCTCTCTGCTCCTGACTGCTCAGCCCGCCCAGCCGCCATCTCTCTGCTCCTGACTGCTCAGCCCGCCCAGCCGCCATCTCTCTGCTCCTGACTGCTCAGCCCGCCCAGCCCCCACCGGCGGTGAA
>CM077285.1:64441099-64483599 GCA_039654925.1 Anguilla pacifica | reverse complement strand
CTTTTTCGAAATTGTCGCTGGTCATGAATACTTCATGAAGAGATCACTTTGGCAGAAACCCAAAAAAAATAAATAAATAAACTGCAGCCACCAACGTGCGCTGACATTTAGAATGATTGGCCCATTGTTGTCACGACAGTTTACTCCACACTTAAATTCTGGTTATGCAAGACACTAGAACCACCAAAATGGCCATGGTACACAGAGGAGGACACCATACATATGGAGTAAAGCAGAGCAGATTAGCATAATATAGTTAAGGAGCAGGTATCACAAGCTCTGAGGTTGCAGGTTTGATTCCCATGGGGCACTGTACCCGTGAGCAAGGGTCATAACATGAGCAACTTCAGTAAATATCCACCAGGATAAGTGGAATGTATTTAAAAAGAACGCAAGTCAAGTTATGAGCATTTGGTAAATGCCTGAAATGATTTTTAAAAATATAGCTTGATGTTTTTTTTACTGTCTTAGTGAGAAAGGAAATAGTGAAGTCGAGGACATGCCTGGCTCAAATAAGCCTTTGAGATGCTTTCTATGCACTTGCTTCTTACGATAGCGGCACAATCTTAGAACACTCGGCAGGATCGCCGAGAAGCACTCGACGGAAAAGGTTTCTGAACAAAATGTGCAATTGTATCAAAGACTTTTGAATCGGTTCAGGAATGTAACCCGTTGTCTGAAAGGTCAAAGCGTTTCTAAAAACGATCAAGCGCAGGTCTGGCGGAGGACAGCGAGACCGAGACGGAGAGGGCGCTCCAGCGTCTTCCTTTCTTCTCCTCTTAGCGGCGCCTCTTAGGAGTTAGCGGCAGAAGGACAGTCCACGTCCGGCGCGCTGTCGCCCGTCGCCACGGCGATAATGCGATCGGAAACATAAAAGCGGCGGCGCTAACGACGAGGAGCGGGCAGCCGCGTAGCGTTCGCCCTCGCGTCTGTTAATTATTAACAAATTAGCGGGGAACGCGCTTTTATTTTACGCCTCGGTTTTCACCTGGCCACGCCCCCCCCCCCCCCCCTCCCCCCACCGCCCACCACCCCCACCCTCAGCCTCACCCTCGCCCCGCCGCCCCCCACTCCCCGATCTCTCCGGTCTTCTCCGAAACGCAGGAGGGCCGGCGGAGCAAAGCCACAGGAAGACGCGGGCAGACAAGGAGCTGCCGCTGGTGCTGATTTGAAAGAAAGAAAGAAAGAAAGAAAGAAAGAAAGAAAGAAAGAAAGAAAGAAAGAAAGAAGGAAAGAAAGAAGGAAAGAAAGAAAGAAAGAAAGAAAGAAAGAAAGAAAGAAAGAAAGAAAGAAAGAAAGAAAGAAGGAAAGAAAGAAGGAAAGAAAGAAAGAAAGAAAGAAAGAAAGAAAGAAAGAAAGCGGGGAGGGGAGAGATGAAAGGGGGAGAAGAGCGGGAGCGACCGGGCGGACGCCGGACAGGAAGACAAGGCCAGCCTTTGAGCTACATCTGGTTTGAGTCGCGGGGTGGTTCTCCTGCAGGAGCCGAACATGGACGGGAGATGTGACCCCCCCCCCCCCCCCCAATCATCAGGGAACCTGCCCTACTGACTCACACAGTGCCGGGACTCACACAGTGCCAGCTGGGGGGGGGGGGGGAATTACTATTATTATTATTATTATTATTATTATTATTATTATTATTATGAAGATGCTAATGAAGACAAGAGGAGTGTTTCTGTGTGTACACACGTGTGATTGCATGCGTGCGTGCGTGCGTGCATGTGTATTTGTGCGTATTCTCGTGCGTGTGTGTTTGCGTGCGTGTGTGTGCGTGTGTTTGCGTGCATGTGTTTGTGTGTGTGTTTATATATGTGTGTGTTTGTGTGTGTGTGTGTGTGTGTGTTTGCGTACGTGTGTGTTTGTGTGTGTGTGTGTGTGTTTGCGTACGTGTGTGTTTGTGTGTGTGTGTGTGTGTGTTTGCGTACGTGTGTGTTTGTGTGTGTGTGTGTGTGTTTGCGTACGTGTGTGTTTGTGTGTGTGTGTGTGTGTTTGCGTACGTGTGTGTTTGTGTGTGTGTGTGTGTGTGTGTGTGTGTATGTTCGCAGCCCCAGTAGAGGTGACAGCAAACAGAGATGGCTGTCGCCTAGGAACGGTCTTCCGACGCACGTCTCCTGTCTGATGTTGCTACAGCGCCCGTCTCCACGCACAACACCCTCTCACCCTTTTAGCACCAGTGAGCCCCATGTGCCCAGCACGTGGGTACCCCACACGCACACGCACACGCACACGCACACGCACACGCACACGCACGCACACACACACACACACACACACACCCAGCACGAGGGTACCCCACACACACACACACACACACACACACCCAGCACGAGGGTACCCCACACACACACACACGCATGCACGCACGCACGCACGCACGCACGCACGCACGCACGCACGCACACACACACACACGCACACACACGCGCGAGCCCAGAAACCCCTCAGAGGTGTGAGCGTAGCACTACTGGCTGGCTACAGAAAGCTCCGCCTCTGGGCTCAACATGCAGGAAGAGGTGCCGTCACACCTCGTCGTAAACAAACCCCACCCCCTCAGGAGCGGCCAAGTCGCCGCCAGCGTCACACGCCAGGCAGCTAATGGCGGTGCGCGTCTGCTCTCGGAATCGCCCGGCTCCGTCGCCACGGGGTCAACAGTCGCTTTACCTCAACGTTACCACGCACACGCGGCCCCACGGATGAAAAACAGGGAAGCAGTGAGCTCTCACTCTCTCGCTCTCTCTCTCTCTCTATCTCTCTCGGTCCCACGCTCGCTCTCTTTAGTTTGATTAGCAACTTAAGTATTTTCCAGAAAATCAGGTGTGTAAACAAGGCTATCTTTGTTGTGGATGATGAAGGGGGCCACAATGTATGCTTCTGAACAACACTTTGTCAGACAATGGGTGGAATTGGAATGAGTCTGGTTTCTATTCTGTTTTGTTTTATTGAACAAATAAAATAAATAAAATACTTTTTTTTTATTTATTGGTTTTATCATTGCCTCACTGGAGGTTTTCCGATGGTTTTATTGCTCAATTTCGGTTTTATTGTGGATTCATTTGTTTTTATTTAAATCTTTCTTGGCCTTTTGTTCCTTTTTAATTTTCGTTTAGGAGCACTGTTATGGATTGAAGGTTATTGCTTATTTGATTCGGTAAATATGTTTTGCAATGTTTAAATAAATGAGACATAAAATCTCTCTCCCTCTCCCTCTCTGTCTCTCTCTTGCCCTCCCTCTCTCCCTCTATCTCTCCCTCTATCTCTCTCTCTCTCTCTCTCTCTCCTGAGAGCATCGTTTGTACACCATGAAGCCCATCAAAAACCTGATGGGGTCGCGTGAAAAACACGAGGTCTTCAGAGAGCTAACGCCGGGGAGGAACACGGGACACGGGGGGGAACCGGTGGCCCCAAAAACAGACTGAGCTTCCCCGGGACAGGGAACTCATTTACCATGTGCCCCGCACACACTCCCCTGAGACACCTCCCAGCCTGTCAGAGAGAAGAGAGCGAGAGAAAGGGAGGGAGAGAGAGAGACAGAGGAAGAGAGAGAGAGACGGAGAGAGAGAGGGAGAGAAAAAGTTCTGCATTGTCTGCCCACTCATTGATCGTGGGCACCCTCCAAAGAGCAACACTGTCGCAATTAAAATAAATAAATGAACTTTACGAAGCAGACGGTGGGCGGACCAGAGACCCACAGCACGTTGACTCCCTCTCATTTCCCACAAGAAAACTCCAGCCTTTTAGTTTTCTCTGTACGGCTCCCAAACGTTTTTCTCCAGCGCTAAAATCTATATGAGAAAGCCTTTTTTAAGCCTTTGAAAAACTGAAATCGTTAATTTGGAGGGAATTAACAAGACCCTTTTATCTGCCCTAAGAAATTCTCTTTTATTGCATTTTCAAGGCAGAACTGACCTAGGAGATGGGGCACAGATTATATAGAAGTGTCTTTTTTTTCCAGACCACAATTAGCCAATGGGCTTGCGTTAATGAAGAGTAAAGGATCTGACCGGCCAATCGTCTGCATTCCCACACCTTTGAAAGACCGCCCCCCACGTTTTCACATCTGCAGAGGTGAAGCTCAGGGTTACACGCATTTCAGGAGTTACCACTGTTACCATGCCAACGCTTCACCTGTTGCCGTGAGCTGCAGTCAGGCCACACCAGGCACAGTTTTCAGCAATGACCCTATGCAAGGAGGTGTTCTCCTTACATACACACCTGCATTTTCACTGAAGTGCTTTAGGTGAAGTGGTGAACAGGAACAGTACGCGGGCCAGCCTGAGAATCGAACCCGTAGCCTGATCCCGTGAGCCAGAAGAGACAGCAGCGCAGTCCCCTCAGTAACCTGGGACTGCGTGTGCGTGTGTGTGAGCACACAGGGTGGAACTCATAAACACAGGGAGACCTTATGAGCCCACCTGTCCATATAAATGCCCGTCGGATGAGAGACAGACCACACTCTCACAACACAGAGTAGTGCCCTACGTTACCAACATCACCATCTATCCGCAACGCGTCACACGCTAGGAACGTTCAAGCAGAGAGAGAGAGAGAAAATAAATTATCATTATCATGGTTATCGTAGGGTTTGTTGTTGTTAAAGTTCGATATTACAGTTTTCTGGTTCAAGTTATGTTCATGCTCTAATGTATTTTCGTATTTCTACATGTGCGCTTCGGCGATATTTACTTATGAATTTTCTGCCAATGAAGAACTCTGAATTTGAAATTTGAGTGAGAGTTAGAGAGAGAGAGAGAGAGTGAGAGAGAGAGAGAGAGAGAGAAAGAGGGAGAGAGAGAGAGAGAGAGAGAGAGAGAGTGAGAGAGAGAGAGGGAGAGATGAACAGAAGATGAACAGAAAGGGGGGATAAAGAGAGATACCCGGCTGGCGGTCGAGAGGCGCGCTGTAAACTCGGGGTTTTGCGGAGAGATCTGAGCGTTTAGCGGCAGGGCTTTGTGCTACGCTACGCTACGCTACGCTAAGCTACGCTACGCCACGCCAAGCGCCGTAAACTCCAGCAGAGCCCAGGGGCCGGGGGGCACCGGCGCGATTCGGGGGCAGGCTGCGGGCGAGCTTAGAGAGAGAGAGAGAGGGAGAGAGAGCCTGCAGACACATGGCAGACTGCATGACGTGTCACAGGCGAGAGAGAAAGAGAGAGAGAGAGAGAGAGAGAGAAGGGGAGAGGGGAAAAGGAGTGGAGAGAGACGGATCCTTGACTCATGTTTCACATAAACAAACAGCAGGTAGCCTCCTCTACAGGCCCCAGAGATACAGAGTATGAGATAGAGAGGGGGGGGGAACCTACCGATCAATATGCACTTCAATTATATAAAATGCACTTCAATTATATAAAATTATACAAAATCTTTTTGTATTCACACTATTTTAATTATTAAAAGCGTTATTATTATTTCCACTATTATGCATTTTATATTTATAACTATTGTAATTACAACTGGTAATTATTGTTATTATTATAATTATTATTACTATGTCTGGCTACTATAAACAAGCAATGCAATTGATTGGCAAGATGTATTTTTAAATATGTCAATAAAGGTGTCTCAGTTTGAATTTCAAAGACAGGAGAGGAGAGGATGGCTGGCATTGGTGGGAGAAGAGAACGATTATGGTTGCAAGGAAGAGAAAAAGAGATGGAGAGAGAAAAAGAGGGATGGATAACTGACAAGGAGAGAGAGACAACACTTTGCAACCTCACGAGGCATCATTAACTCTCTCTCTCTCACACACACACACACACCCACACACACGCTCCCCCCTCTCTCTCTCTCACCCTCCCTCTCTCTCTCTCTCTCTCACACAGACACACACACACGCTCCCCCCTCACGATCTCTCCCTCCCTCTCTCACCCTCTCTCTCCCTCTCTCAGAAAAGCCTCTCTCCCCCTCCCTCTCTCTCACTCTCTCTCTCACCCTCTCTCTCCCTCTCTCAGAAAAGCCTCTCTCCCCGCCTGTACCGTATTAGTCACAGAGCCTCTGCGCCCCGCCTGCAGCACGGTGTGGTTCTGTTAGCTCCACGGGAGGGCGAGGGGGGGCTGCATAATGACCCCGGGGGCCAAGGCCCCGCCGAGGAGAACCGGCACGGGTTCCAACAGGTTCCACGTCCCGGTGTCCCCTTAATTGGGCGCACAATGCCTTACCGGCCCAAAAGGACCCCCCCCACCCCCACCCGCCCCTTAAAGTGCGATAGCTTCTTTCAAAGCGTGCGAGTTTCTTTTGTTTTCAGTCCTCTGCTCGCGCGCCGAGCAAAAACGTCTCAAAAAGCCGATCAAAGGGGAATCGATGATTCAACGGGGGCCCGGTCGCAGACGTTACGGAGCTAATCGCCAGATACTCCCTACGTCAGCGTGTTCGCTCAGCACCTTTAATCGCTTTACAATGACGAATGGCCGCGTTCGCTGCCAGCAGCTGCTGTTGCCTGCAGCTCTGCCCAGTGCTGCTTATAACTGTTTATCCTGCAGACCGCTAGCCCAGCCTCACCAGAAAACCCTCTGCATTTTACACACAAACGCGCACGCGCACGCGCACACGCTCGCGCATACACACACGCATACACACACACACACACACACACACACACACACACACACCAGCGCACACACACACACACACACACACACACGCGCATACACACACGCACGCGCATACACACACGCATACACACACACACACACACACACACACACACCAGCACACACACACAAGCACACACACACACACACACACACACACACCAGCGCACACACACAAGCACACACACACACACACACACCAGCACAAACACACACACACCAGCGCACACACACACACACACACCAGCGCACACACACAGCGGGCAGATGGAGGATGGGGCTCCATATGGACACAGATAAACAGCCCAGTCTTTTCTCGGTCACTCGGATAAACACAGACGGTTCGCCATGACAACCCTGTGTGTCATAAGTCCACCACAGAAAAGCTGATTAACTGGCTGGGCCTGAAAATGAAAGAGAAAGAGAGAGAGGGAGAGAGACAGCAAGAGTGAGAGAGAGCACAAGAGAGTGTGAGAGAGAGAGAGAGAGAGAGAGAGAGAGAGAGAGATTGAGAGTGAGGGAGGGAGACTGCGAGAGTGAGAGAGAGAGAGAGAGAGAGAGAGAGAGACAGACAGAGAAAGGACCTTCAGACCAGATCTCCTTCCCTCTCAGGCAACAGGAAGTGACCTCAGCTCATGCTCTGCGGGCATTAATGGCGGACAGTGCGTTGTGCAAAAACGTCAGGTTTCTTTAACACATCTGGTTCCACTCTAAAGCCCGTCATCGGTGAGTCCATCTAAATAACAGAGGTCAAGTCTTTATCCCCCCTCATAGCTTTTTACTTTCTGCACATCGTCAGGTCAGACAGAAGACAGCATGTTACATGTCGCGGAAAGTTTAGCCACCCCTGCCTCCTCACAAACCGCAATCAGATTTCACCGGCGGAAAACTTCTGTGGCTAAAGGAACTCCACAGGGGCTGGAGCCACACCAGACTAAGAGAAATAACACGCAAGCAAGGTGTTTTAAAGTGAAGTCACAGAAAATGTGTTCCAGCCTACAACCTAGCAGCTTCAATCTTCAATATAAAAAAGCAATAAATATATACATGTGCATGTGTGAGTGTGTGAGTGGGTGGGTGGGTTTGTGTGGGTGGGTGGGCGGGTGGGTTTGTGTGGGTGGGTGGGCGGGTTTGCGTCTGTGTACAGACAGGAAGAGAGGGATGGTTTTCTCAAGGTTGCTCAATTATGATACCAGGGCCTTGGCATATTGATTTGACTGCATCTAATCTTAAGAGCTTGTAAAACCCACTGTCCTTGGGCCATTGCTTTGCATATACGAGAATCATAAAAGAAGTAAGCATCAAGCTTCGAGAAACCTGCACGAGAACGGTGCACACACACATATGCGCACACACACACACACGCGCGCGCGCACACACACACACACACACACACACACACACACACACACACACACACACACACAGCAGGGCAGGACGGGCAGGAGCGGTCCCACCCCGGTGCCGGTTCGATAAAGCGTCTCGGTGATGTCCGGAGATCGATGAGCCGTTAAGCAGCCCGTCGGAGGCAGAGGAGTCGGGCGACCAGTTGGGAGGGGCGTGGCCAAGCGCTCTGCTCTGCTCTGCTCTTACGTAAGAGGCTCAGGTGAGGCAGAGATCAGGCCACCGCCTCTCACACGGCTCCTCCACAGGCTCAGGATTAGTTACCCGCAGTTTTCCAGCAGCCATGCTACCTAGCGCCAGAAGGAGGGCGTGATGGGGGGTGATCTTCCTTCTCGTCAGATAAACCACAGCACAGTGATGGGGACACGGTGTTGTAGGAGATGCCTTTGTGATGAGACGTTGAACTGACTCACTGTGGCCATTAATGATCCCACGACAGGTGGAGTTTATGGACTTCATGGAGTTTAGGGATTCCATTGTATGAATGTGTGACAACAATCCATTCTTACAACTGAGTGCTTCAATAAATTTATTACTACACATGCATATAGTATTATTATTACTATTATATTAATTCTAAATAATACCAATGCATTCTTACAGGCGAGTGCTGTAATAATCTGTAATAATGTTATTATTACACATTTACATACTGTTGTTATTATTATTATAATTATTATTATTATTATAATTATTATTATTATTATTATTATTATTATTATTATTATTATTATCATTTTTATTATTATTATTATTATTATTATTATTATTACTGGCAGTTGCTTAAATGAAAAGCGGCTGCAAGGACAGGGCTGTTTCCCATTACAAATGACAAAGGAGAGGAAACAGGATCAAACATTAAGACACACAAGATGAGGACACATGGCATCAGAACACGCAGAAATTCAACCCTAAAACACATTGCATTCTGGGAGGAACACGGCAGTGCGCACACTTCTCTTCCAGGCACAGCAGAGCATTATGCTCTTCGCTCATTTCTAAGCTCCTCGCTAACGCCAGGCCTGTCCGCTAAGTTGTGTTCCGGTGCTACACGCTGCCGCCAAAGGCTAGAACCGGCCTCTTAGGACCGGAGCGGGTCACAGAGAGCGCGAGGTCAGCGTGACATCACACCGCCCGTCTCCACAGGCCGCACAGGACCGCACAGGGGGAACAACTTCAACACCTCATCTCTGTTTTTCCATTCCTGAATTACAACGTCTCTTCCTTTTTTTGTCCCTGTGTAGAAAAGTCCTGGAAAGAATGACGTGTTCCATCGTTCCTTTTCAGTAGAAAAGCGGCCACTCCAGGGTTTAACAGCCGTGAAAGGGGTACTTCTCTTACTTCCTTTTTTTTTTGTAAATTGTTGTCATGGGAAATGAAAGCCTGAGAATATACTGGACCAAGGACGTCATCACAAACACCCACAGCAGACTGCATTTCAAGAATATAATTTTTTTTTTCTCGATATTACATTTATTTGTGAATGCAGATGACTGGAGATGTTTGTTTAGCTTGTAGCTTTGTCTCATCACGGGCATTGCGTTATTCAGATACTGTGTAAAAACTTATTTACTGGATACCCCCCCCTTCTCTTTCCCCCCTCGGTTCTTCCTCTCTGTTTTCTCCAAATCCAGGTTCTTAAGCCATTCTCCAGAGCCCCCTGTCTTTGCAGTGTTTGTGTGCTTTTCATTAAACAGGATTAAAACCTAGATCCAACCAATCTCCACAGTGATAATCTCCTCTGTGTTTTAATGAAAAAAAAGTGTTTGGACTGCCCAACAAACCCCTCCCCCCCCACTTCCTTTACAGTCCTCTGTCCTATCCCTGCTCCCCGACCCCCAAGTTTCTGCTCTCCTTCCTTTAGGGTCCTCTGTCCTGTCCCTGCTCCCCACCCCCACCCCCACACCAGGGAGACACTGCACTGTGTTCCTCCTCCTCCTCCGCAGACATCACCCCCCCCCCCCTTCGCCCTCGCCACCATGTTGACAAATCCGGCCTGCTTGTGGGACAGCGCTCCTGAATCCCCGCTAATCTGCCGGGGCACGACCGGCTCCTGCAGGTGTCCCACCAGCTCACAGGCATCGATTTCCCATCAGGCCTCAGCCGCCCCACAAGCAGGCCAGCAGACCGCCCCCCCGCCCCTTAACATGGGCTCTCCTCACACGCACACACACACACACACACACACACACACACACACACATACAGGCATATGCACGCACACATACACACACGCACATAGATACATGCATGCACACACATATAGTACACACACACTCACTCACACACAGACCGACACATGCACACACACACACACACGCGCACATGCTCACATGCACACACACACACACACACACACACGCACACAAACACACGCACATGCTCACATGCACACACACACATTCACACACACACACACACACACACTCACCCACCCTAATAAAAAAAGCCCCACCGCAGACAGACAGAGAGGCAGTCTCCGGCTCCGTCCCTCGGCGCCGGCTGCTGAAACAGCGCAGGAGCGGCGTCCGGCCGCAGCCGGTCTCATGTATGAGCGCGCTCTGCTGGGCTCAGCGTGTGCGCGTCTGCTCGAGCGCGGGAGGCGCCCGCGGCGCAGATCTCCGTGGGAGGCCAGCGCTTCGTCTCCTCAAGCCGCCCCCCGCTGCCTCCCCGAGCCTCGCGGCTCAGCGCTGAGCAGCGCCGGCCCGGGGCGGCCGCGCCGACGGAACACGCCGGCGTCCTGACGCGACGTTAAGACCGGGTCCTGACTCGCGGAGGTCTTTAAAGGTCCCGGGCCACCCATGGCAAGGAAGAGCCGAAAATGTGTCCCGGCCATCGCCCAGACCTGTCCATCAAACCGCCCCCCTGTTCAGCCCTTTAAGGTGTGGGATATCACAAATCATGTGATTAGAACGTTCTTAACTGAACACTCTAATGCTGATGTCACAATCACCGCTGGTAACCGAAAGCAATGGAGTTCTAGAACACTGAGAATTTTGAAAAAAGAAAACGTTCCAAAAAACCCACCCTTCAGAGGGTTAATTGGCTGCATTGAGACCACCCCTTCAAATTAAGCTGGTTTAGGGGCTTAGCGATAATGGGTGGTGTTCAGAATGCGTTATGAGACCACTCCAGGTTTCCTGTCTTTATGAGTCACCCCCGTCCTCTCCAAATATCTAACATCTATAAAAGGTGGCCCATCTGTGCTAATGATTACTGTTCATTGATTATCATCACGTCACGCTGAAGCCTTGTCACTCACAGTCACCAGATTGACAGCTGCAGGAGAATGCAGTTAAAGAACAGGTGCTATCTTTGTCTCCCACCACTGCCGGTATTGTGTTTTTTTTGTTTTTTTTTAAGAAGCACATCTGCTGTACAGTATGAGTGTGACGGGCTGTCGGGTAGCCACAGAAAGAGCATATGCCAGCAAACCTCGCTGTTCATTAATTTTAATGAATCCTATTGGCTTTGTAAATCCTCGCATGAATCAGCCGGCGTGGTTCCGGCAACACCCCCCCGCCCGCGCACCTCACGGCTGTAAAGATGTTCTGCTATTTTATAAGATCTCCCCCAGGCCCCCAATAGCTCCCCCCCTGCACACGCGCACACACACACACATCCAATGTGAAATATTAGGATGTTAAGCAGGTGTGTGTGTGTGAATGTGTGGGGAGGCATTGGGGGCCTGGGGGAGATCTTACTTTTTTATTTTTTACCCTCTCCCTACTCAACATAAAATAAAACCGTTGTAAAAATATTGCTCACTCATACCCTGTCCGCGGTGATGAAATCTAATTTTGGTAACAAGGCGGAAGGGCTGCTTTCAAATATAGGGCCTTTTTAATTGGCTGAGAAGGTCGCTTTGACTGGGTGAGAGGCTCTTCTTAATTGGCTGAGAAGCTCCCTTTGACTGGCTGAGAGACTCTCCTGTGATCCAGGCCTCATCCAAAAAGCAAATGTGTGTTCTAGTTTAGCTTCCTGAGAGCGCTACAAGCTGAGAGAGCAGTGCAGGCGCGCTCCGTGCTCAAACCCGTTCCCCCGGGGAACCGCCGCTCGGCGCTAACGCTAACGCTCTTCCCCGTCCCTCTCCCCTTTCCTCCTCCTCCGTTTTCCCCCCTCTCTGGGGCCCTCGCGCGTGAAACGCGAACGCACGGCACACCGCACCGCGCTGCCGGTAAAAACACCCCGCGGTTTTCCAGCCGGCCGGGAAAGAGCCCCCCGGAAAAAAAAAAAACTCTAAGAGCTCTCGAGCCCGGCGGACGAGCGGCGGCGGCGTCTAGACCACGGGCAGATCTATAAAGAGTGCATTACGACGCCGGCCAGCGAATCTGCGGATCAGGCAAACGGCTCTCTATCCGGCAGCGCTCTGGAAGAGCCCCAGAACACTTCTGGCTTTGGGCTTTAATCCCATTAGCATTTTAAAGAGAGACATTGTTTACATTATGTTTTTCTCTTTTTTTCCCAGAATTAATCCAGGAGGGACTGCGAAATCTGGTCACCAGCAGCCGTCCCGGGAACAGCCGTCCACAAATATTGATTCTCCTGATTAAGCCTGTTGTTAAATGTTTGTCAGTGTAGCGCGCGCGCTTAACAGGTTTTAGTGGATGCAGCGCTCAAGAAAGAGTGCCAAGCGGCAAATAAAGCCTTGGCAGCCTTCCGCTTCTGAGCCCAGTTACTGTAGAATGAGGCTTCATGAACCCGGCGGTGGGTGGAGCTAGTCAGTCACTGGCAGATAAGAATGCAAGAACACATCATTGCAGTTCAGCTGTCACTCAGCCAACCAACATTCTTAATTTCTTAATTGAAACAAAAGAGAATCCTGAACCCAACGGCAGGACACCAAAAAGCTGCTCCGTACCTGGGGGCATCAGGGCCTCACAAACCACCGTGTTACCACATGACCTACAGCAAATGCCATGTTGAAGTTTAATCAGTAACAACAACCCCCCACCCCCACGTGCTGCACAGTCAAGTTCCATCACAACAACTGCAGAAGAACCCTGCTAGTGCTCTGCTTGTGTGAGACCACCATGTTTGATATCCTGCTGCATGTTTGATATCCTGCTGTCTGTGTGTGACCGCCATGTTTGATATCCAGCTGCATGTTTGATATCCTGCTGTCTGTGTGTGACCGCCATGTTTGATATCCAGCTGCATGTTTGATATCCTGCTGCGTGTGTGAGTGCCATGTTTGATATCCTGCTGCGTGTGTGAGTGCCATGTTTGATATCCTGCTGTCTGTGTGTGACCGCCATGTTTGATATCCAGCTGCATGTTTGATATCCTGCTGCCAGGGTGTGACCGCCATGTTTGATATCCTGCTGCATGTGTGAGTGCCATGTTTGATATCCTGCTGTCTGTGTGTGACCACAATATTTAATATCCTGCTGAGCATGCTAGCAAGTCTGGAGGATGGGCCCGAATTGGGAAGGGGTCCATGTTGAGAGGGAGGGGTCTATTTTGGAAGGGGGGAAAGTGTTGAGGTGAGAAGAGTCTGTGTTGAAGTGTGGGTATAAGGTCTTTGTCGGTGGCAGGCTGAAGTAGAGCTTTTGCAGCAGCGAGAGAGAATCTGCTAGTGCTGAACACTGCTTTACTACCACATTGCTCACCTGAAACACAACTCTGCCCTATAAACAACCCGCCCCCACCCCCCCCAATTTTTGTCTGTCCAACTAATCTCTCCCCGTCTCCCTCCCTCATCGCTCTCACTGCCCGCTTTAGTCGATCTCACTCATATAAACGAACGGACAGCGTCGGGTGCCATTTGGTTCGCGTTGAAGTTCATTCGGTTCAAGACGCGAGGAGCTGACCTTTGACCTGCTGTCAGCGGATTCTCCGAATTCCGCAACGTCCCGCTGGCTCCGCGCCGAAAGCGGCGGACGCGAGGACGAGACGAACGCCGCCCGAACGCCCCGCTCCCGCAGAGGCGCGCAGACCCGGCTCGTTAGGAGACGCCGCGCGCTGGGCGCGCACGAGCCCTCAGTTCGTTTTCCTTTTCCGTTTCTTTATTTAATCACTGGAGAGATTTCGTTCTCCAGCTCGATGCCTCAGCAGCTTTTCTCTTTTTTTGTTTTTTTGTTTTAAGTGTTTCATCGTTTGACCGTGACCTTTCAAACAACCCATTTCGTCTCAGTCAGTGGAAGAGGGGAACGTGGGAAAAGACGAGCGCAAAAGGGGCCAAGAGGACGTTTACACTGGAAGCTGGGGCGGAGGGTCAGGGCGGCCGCACTGGTCCACCTTAGGAGAGCCTGCCAATCACAGGCTCCGCCTCGGGCCCCGCGGGCATCACGGAGACCGGGTTTCGGTACTGGACGCGGATTTCCTTCGCCTGAGCAAATCTGTCCCCTCCATATGGGGTGGGGGGGGGGGGGGGGGTGAGCCTTGCCATTGGGCTTCTGTGGGCAGACCTCCGGGGGTAGGTGCAGAAGTTGTTGGGGGGGTTGGGGGGGGGTGGTAGGTTGTCGGGGAAGGCAGGGAGTTTAGGCCTACGCAGGGGTGCAGGCAGGAATATGCAGAGGCTACGGGGGTATGGTAGGGGATGGGGTGGGAATATGGGGAGGGGGGTCAGGGGTATACGGGCAGGTGGAAGGTTTTGGGAGCGGGACCGGGACAGCGGCAGCCACTCCGGCACACGGACAGGGGCGAGCGCGCTCTCTGTGGCACGGCGGTTTGGCGGGGTGGGGGGGGGGGGGTGGTCTTGGGCATGGCCGGTTTGGCGGGGGCTGCGTGGGCGGGGCTGCCAGACTCCATTCTCCTCTCTAACATGGCCTGCTAATCCCCCTGATCCCCCAGTCAGCTGTTTCCCGGCAACCAGCAGACTGACAGAGAGAAGCCTGGCTTTGCGCCGCACCGGGGTGGGAGAAAGAGTACAGCCACGCCGCTCCCTCTTTCTCTATCCCTCTCTCCTCCTTTCTTTCCCCTGTCCCCCTCTTCCGCTCTCACTCAATTAAATTCAATATGTTTTATTGACATGAAATAGCCATTGCCAAAGCAAACAAGAAGCACAGAACACAAGTATTATAACTAAAGAAGTAGAAGTACAGCACAAACAGCAATTACCGCGAATATAATTACAATTAGAGTTAAAAACACTCTCCCTCCCCCTTTTGTTCCCTCTCTCTTTCACTGAAATTCAAATTCAAACACTGCTTTCTTCATTTCGGACACACGCACGTACATGCACACACACACAGGCACACACACAGCCACACACAGCACGCACAGGCACACGCGCACACACACTCATACACATGCACACACACGCACACACACACTCATATACATGCACACACACGCACACACACACACACACACACACACAAAAACTACACAACACAGCTTTTTAAATGAGAAGCTTGGTTAGAAGTCCATTTCGCTGCCACATTAACGCACAGATATAAGCTGGAAGCTGGAATAGAGCTTCTGAATAACCCAATAAGCCACAGAAAATGAAAACCGGGGAAAAGAGTTTCGGGGAGATGTGCCGCACCGCGCAGCACTTTCCACAAGGCTGGTTATCAATCCACACGCCCTGCCCTCACAGAGAGACCCTGGGCAGCCATTAGGAACACATCAATCAGAGCATCCCCCGACCAATCAGCACAGGGGGGCGGGCCCTTAAAGGCCAGAGGGAGGAGAAAGGGCTGCAAGAACTGACAATGACAAGGACAGAGGGAGCGAGAGAGCACGAAAGGGAATGAGAAGAAAGGGGTGTGGAGGGAGGGAGGGGGGGGGGGGAGAGAGAGAGAGAGAGAGAGAGAGAGAGAGAGAGAGAGAGAGAGAGAGAGAGAGAGAGAGAGAGAGAGAGAGAGAGAGGAGTGTGAGACTGCAGGGCTGGAGGGCAGGCCAGGGGTGGGTGCTTAATTGGCAGTGTGGGGGACTGAATGGCCACCCAAGTGAATGACCCCCCCTTCCCACCCCCCCTGCCCCAATCAAGAGAGTCCCACAGGCCTCCCCATCTGCTGGCCAGCCTCCAACCCCCATCCACCCACCACCCCTACCCTGCCCGCTGACAACTGATCTCAGATCAGCCTGCTACCCCTTCATCTTGATTCCCCGACCATCAGGAGGAGTGCAGTTTTGATTCTCACCCAGGATCCGCTCCCAGGTGAATTGGCACTTTTATGTATTCCCCAGAGCAGCACCCAGAGTCATTCAAGATAAGAGTGCCTGCTAAGTGAATTTAATGTAATATGAAAGAAAGAAAAAAAAAAAAACACCAATAATAATAATAAGGGCTTTGCAGCGCAGGCCATAACGCACTGCTGGCACACCGCAGACTGGCTTGGCACTGCTGTCTGCCCTTGACCTGAACTGATCTCAGGTCAGCCATCTCCATTTAGAGTGACACCCCAGCCACCATTATGAGTGCAGTTTTGATTCTGATGCAGGATCAGCTGATCAGGGCTTCAGATTACATTGTGTGCCTGTTGCTGCACCCCACCACCACCCCCCCCCACCCCCCACCACCCCGCCCCCTTCCCGCTCGCTGCGGGGGTGAGTCATCATGCAGGCATCGGCACGGCAACCAGAAAGAGCAGCCTGGTGACAGCGCACTGGTGCCGCTCTCTCCCTCGCCCTCATCCTCTCTCTCTCACCCCTCTCTCTTTCCTCGCTCACTCGACTGCTCACTCACCCAATCCCTCTCTCTCTCTCGCTCGCCCTCATCCTCTCTCTCTCATCCCCCTTCTCTCTTTCCCCGCTCACTCGACTGCTCTCTCGCCCAATCTCTCTCTCTCTCTAACTTGGCCTCATCCTCTCTCTCTCATCCCCCTTCTCTCTTTCCCCGCTCACTCGACTGCTCTCTCGCCCAATCTCTCTCTCTCTCTAACTTGGCCTCATCCTCTCTCTCTCATCCCCCTTCTCTCTTTCCCCGCTCACTCGACTGCTCTCTCGCCCAATCTCTCTCTCTCTCTAACTTGGCCTCATCCTCTCTCTCTCATCCCCCTTCTCTCTTTCCCCGCTCACTCGACTGCTCTCTCGCCCAATCTCTCTCTCTAGCCGTTCGCCCGTTCTCTCTCACCCCTCTCTCTTTCCTCGCTCACTCGACTGCTCACTCACCCAATCCCTCTCTCTCTCTCACTTGGCCTCATCCTCTCTCTCTCATCCCCCTTCTCTCTTTCCCCGCTCACTCGACTGCTCTCTCTCTCTCTCTCTCTCTGTCTCTCTCTCTCTCTCTCTCTCTCTCTCTCGCTCTCTCTCTCTCTCTCTCGCTCTCTCTCACCGCGGCGGCGGGCGGGTCACGGGCTCCGGCGCTTCCGTACAGAGCGGAGGAGGTGATTCACGTGCGCGGGACTCTGAGCGAGCGAGCGCTGATAACGCACTACACACAGGCGGCCATTTTGGCCCAGGCCTGCCGGTACACATTAATATCACACACAGCCATTACAAACCACTGGGCTGCCGGGGGGGGGGGCTAGGACAGCTAACCAGAGCTGGTGCTGACGAGGGAGGGGGATCTGCTTAATGCTCATGCCAGTGCTGCTATTTCAAAAATAATTACACTCATTTTAATAATTGCTCTGTTGAACAGAAATACAATTTGGACGGCCGGATATTATAATACCAGCAAATGAAATGCAGCTTTTAAATCAGGGCAGGCAGACTCCGGCCCTGGAGGGCCACGGTGTCTGCTGGTTTACGGCGTGTTTCAGCACATAAGTGATTCATTTAAGTCATTGATTGGCTAAAGAGTCCATGCATCTTGTTTCAAAGACTTTAATTGGCTGCTGATTGAAAGGTAACCGTAAAAAAAAAACCCACAGCGACCGCGGCCCTCCAGGCCCGAAGTCAAACCCGCAGACCCTCCCGGACCGGAGTACAGCGTCACCGCAGACCTCCAGGAGCGGAGTTAAACCCACAGCCACTACAGCCTTCCAGGACTGTGACACGCCTGTTTTCGAATGTTACTATCGAACCTGTTCCAGGCCTATCAGGCAGAACGATGATGTGCCCCTAGATGTAAGATGGAAAATGAGACAATTAGCCTAATTAGCATTAGCGGCGAGGATAAGGTCAACGAGAGGTAGAGCAGATGAAACGCAGCGTGGGGGGGTGGGGCAGCGAGACAGGGGACCTTGAGAAGGGAAAATCAGCTAGAATTAAGCACGTAAAACTGAGTTTCTGTTTTCGCTTGGACAGAAACAAGGAAGTACAAAGCTACACTACATTTAACTAAACCAGAATGTTATTGTGTGTGTGTGTGTGTGTGAGTGTGTCTCTGTGTGTACACATATGTGTGAGTGGGTGTGTGTGTGTGTACGTGTGTGTGCGTGTGTGTGAGAGAGAGTCTATTTGTGTGTCTGTGTGTGTGTATTATGTGTATCCATTGTACTGATCCACTAGGATCAAAATGCCGTCAAATAATTAGCAGCTTGTTTGTGAGCAGACAGTGTGCAACCTCTCATTATCTTATTCTGAATGCCACTGCACATCAGCTATATTTTTCTCAGGGCTGCTGTTGTTGAGTTGGGTTTTTTTTTGTGATTTGAGTATTTGATAAATGCACCAATCGGTGAAGGGCTTACACGCTGAGTTTAACCTCCTCTTTCTCTTCAAAATTACCTGATAGCCACAAATCTACCCGCGAGGAATGTGCTCATTTTGGGCCAGAGGGGAGAGCCACAACAGAGGAAAGCGTCTGCGGAGAACGCCTCAGTTTTCCCCCGCGAAATTACGAGCGTTCGCGAAAGGCATATTTAGGCCACCTAATTGGAATTTCGTGACAACGGAAGGACTCTTTAATTACGTGATGAAGAGCGACTCGTGTTTATTAAACTTTCCCCTTTTAATTACAGCACGAGAGCGCTCCAAGAGCAGGCGGGCTCCGCGCTCTCTCCGGCAACAGCGCGGCGGAGAAGCAAAGCGCGCGGGACCGGAGGAGCTCCTTCGGCGCGCGGCAGCGCGAGAGGCCCGCCTCGTTCGATCGCGGCGAGCGGCGAGCGTGTCGCCCCGGCCGTCCCCGCAAATTAAAACTTCCAGCTCGTCTCGCCGATCTCTCGTTTTCAATTAAGGAAAGGAGCGCAATTAACCAGGGAGTTACAGCAAACACAGCCTCCACTCCCCCCCCCCAGTTCACACTTCAGAGGGTTCCCACTCACGTTTACTCTCGCCCTCTCTCTCTCCCACCCTCTCCCTCTCTCTCTCCCTCCCTTTCTCTATCCCTCTCTCCCTACAGCTCTGTCTCTCTCTCTCCCCCTCCCTCTTTCTCTTTCCCTCCCTCTCTCTCTCTCCCTCTCTCTCTCCCTCCCTTTCTCTATCCCTCTCTCTCCCTACCGCTCGACTCTCTCTCTCCCCCTCCCTCTTTCTCTTTCCCTCTCTCTCTCACTCTCCTCTCTCTCTACCTCCCTTTCGCTATCCCTCTCTCCCTACCTCTCTCTCTCACTTTCTCTCTACCTCTCTCTCCCTCTCCCTCCCTCTCTCACTTTCTCTCTCTCTCTCTCTCTTTCTTTTCTGCCTGTGGTTAGTTTTTTGATAGTCTTTCTCTTTATGTTCCTTGTCTATTGTTTTTATTTTGAAGTATAGTAATTTCTGTGTTTGGAAAATGTCCCAATAAAAGGGGTTTTTAAATCTCAAATCTCTCTCTCTCTCTCTCTCTCTCTCTGGCGCATTTCTTAGCAGGCTGTCCCTCCATCATTAGCGCAGTGCTCTGTGGGCTGGTATGTGGCGCAGGCTTTATCAGGGCTAGCGCCGCCGCCGCCGTTGGGGGGAGGCTGGTCTTATTAGGCCATGGCCCGCTCCGCTTGGGCACTCCGCCACGTCCTCCACTTCACACTCCACGCTCCATTGTTAAAAAAAAAAAAACTTAAAAAAACTGAGGAGAAATTCATCATGCTCGTCCTGCCAGGCGCTCCTCGCGGTCACTCTGAGGAGGGGCTGTGGAGGGCACAGACAGTTTTACACGCTTTTCCCTCACACAAATGGCGGTAGGGAGCGCGGCACGGACGACGCCTGAATTCAGAATAATTCGGAAAAATCTGAGTGTTACCAGCGTACTGTGTCTCGTCTTGTAGAGCTTTGCCGGGGGAAAAAAAAAAACTGCCCCCATGCATTTTTCCCTTGTGAAAAAGCAATCTTTTTTTTTTTACAAAATAAAGAACTTGTGCCTGTCTGCTCCACTGCTGGTTTGTTTTAAAAGCTGGCTCCTGTGCTCGGCTGACGGCGAGTGTGAAGTGGAGGACGTGGCGGAGTGCCCGAGCGGAGCGGGCCATGGCCTAATAAGACCAGCCTCCCCGCAGCGGCGGCGGCGGCGCTAGCCCTGATAAAGCCTGCGCCACATACCAGCCCACAGAGCACTGCGCTAATGATGGAGGGACAGCCTGCTAAGAAATGCGCCAGAGAGAGAGAGAAGGGGGGGGAGGGAGAGAGAGAGAGAGAGAAGGGGAGGGAAAAAGGGAGAGAGAGAGAGAGAGAAGGAGAGAGGGCGAGAGACAGGGAGAAAGACAGAGAGAGGGAGGGAGAGAGAGGAAGAAAGGGAGGGAGTGAGAGAGACTTGATTCCCCATTATTAAAACATCATAGTCATTTCATTACACTAGAACAAAAATAAAATTTAAAAACCAACCAAAAAAGAAACCTGTCAAAACACACAGTATCAAACCAAAAACATCAAAAAACAGAGAGAGAGAATGAGCGAGAGAGAGAGAGAGAGAGAGAGAGAGGGGGTGAGAATGAGCGAGAGAGAGGGAGAGAGAGAGAGAGAGGGTGAGAATGAGCGAGAGAGAGGGAGAAAGGGAGAGAGAGAGAGAGGGAGGGAAGAGAATGAGCAAGAGAGAGAAAGGGAGAGAGGGCCCTGCAGCTCTGATGCCACACAGTGTAGCCTTGAGGCAGATACCAGCACGCCCACCCCACACACCTGTAACACACACCAAGTGCAGGGCCCTGCGGTTGTCACGGAGACACGAGCATATTATCCCACCGCGATGATGATTTTGCCCTTTGGGAAGACATTTACTATAACTCCCCACCCTGACACGCGCGCACACACACACACACACACACACACACACACACACAGACACACACACACACACACACACACACACACACACACACACACACACACGCACACACACACACACACACACACGCACACGCACACGCACACACACACACACCCTAACTACCTCACCCAGTCGCTCCTTTCAGAACAATCCATCTTTAAAGATGAGGCTTAAAGAGAAGAAAGGCACCATAACAGTAACCTGGAAAATCAGTTAAAGAGGGAGCCTGGGGCGAGAGCAGAAAGCAGCCGCGCTACATCGGATCTCCTGAACCTCGCCGAGAAAGACAGGCTGGATGATAAACGATGGCAACAACGTGAAAAACAACAGCGGCGAGGAGGAAAAAGGAAGAAGAGAGAAGGAGGAAAAAAAACAAACAGAAGAAAGCCCGATGGGGTCTACGGGGGAAGAGGTTCTCTCGCTTCATTACGGCGATTTCGTCAGACTGTGACAGGAGCATATTTTCGCCCGTCCCGCCGCCGCCGCCGCCGCCGCCCGCTCCAGACCCGGCCAAGCGAGGGCAGATTACAGGCGTGCCGGCCCGCTAATGAGGATCAAACCCCTCCCCGCGGCGTCCCGGTCCCCACAACGCCGGAGCCACACACACACACACACACACACACACACACACTGCATCAAACAAACTCGCACTGAAGAGCAGAGGCCAAATTCAGCCAGCCCGGCCCATCCACACGCGCACTCTTCATCCTCGACCCCATAGGGCTGCCTCATCCTCATCTCTCTCTCTCTCTCTCTCTCTCTCTCTCTCTCTCTCTCTATCTCCCTCTCCCTCTCCCTCTCTCACACACACACAGTCCCCACAAACTCGCTCTGATGTGTCATTCAATAGCGGTGCCCCGCATTCATGAGCTGACAGGTTTGCCACAACAGAGGAAGACCACTGGGCAGAGCACAAAAGAGCTACATGTGCATGAACAGAGAGAGCGAGGGAGGGAGGGAGAGAGAGAGAGAGAAAGGGACGGTTTGTATTGTTATTAACAATGCTTCGGCAATATGTATTCTGAAACGTCAGGCGAATACAGCATTTAGAATTTGAGAGAGAAAGAATCCGAGTCTGTGAGAGAGTGAGGGAGAAGGAACAAGAGAGATCGGAGAGAGATTGGGAAAGAGTGACAGAGGAGGAGAGAAAAAGAGTGAGACTGTGAGTGAGACATAGAGAGTGAGAGAGTGTGTGCGAGTTGTGAGTGCGCAAGAGGGTGAGAGAGAGAATATGTGGGTGAGAGAAAGAGAGAGAGAGAGCCGTTAGCTGTTAGCTTCAACCCTGCACCGTTAAAATTCGCTTTTAATGCCACCCCCCACCCCCACAAACCGCCGTGGCGGGATTCTCACACGCCCACCGCTCTTTCCGGCGAAGTCGCGAAAACAGTTAGCGCAGTTTTCTGCTCCTTTAGCATCGCCCGCCACAGCGGCTCTCCAACTCCGCGTGCCCTGGTTTCCGTCCCGACCGCAATTACCATCCCCGAGTTCTAACGAGCTGTTCGTTCCTCTTAATTAGATGCGTTTTCTGATGGATTATTTACCCTCTTCAGCCCCATTATGTCAAAAACAACTAAACATGCTGCATAAAGAATAAAAGTCTCGTATTCACATTGTGCTTACCGTGCTATTTTACAAACAATTACACAAAAAAGAGATTTAAAAAAATTTCAACTGATCAAATGAAAAGCTGAGGTGAATCAATAGGCTCGTAATTGGTGAAAGTGAGGACATATGGCCGCGGTAACTAACCTTTTGGAAGATAATGAAGAATTCAAAGACAAGGCAAATGATAATGAGCCAAAGCTTCACAGTGTTAATACGTTCTGGGGGAAAAAAAAATTATGAAATAGCTTAAACACCATGCGTTCAGCGGCCTTAATTGGGAAAGGGGATTGGCTGAAACAAAATGCAGCAGACCGCAGGGGGTCCCCCAGGAACACCAGAACCACCGGCCTATGAAATGATGTGGACTGGGCCAGTGAGGAGCGCAATTTACCGATCGAGAGGCTGTAAAGCAGTGTGTGGTTCGGGCTCGATGTGCGCCCCTCCCTCGGGAGGCGGGGGGGGGGGGGGGGGGGGGGGGGGGGGGGGGGCGGGGCAAGGTCAGAGGTAGAGATGGCGAGGTGGCTGGCCTGTGTGTATCTTTCCCACGAGGCAAAGCTCACGCTGCGGTCAATAACCACCAGGGCTGGGAGGGGTTAACAGTCCGCCCACTCACAGAGGAAAAGAAGAAGAAAAAAAACAGGCAGAGTAAATTAAATTCTACTCAGTTTCATAGGACACATCCAGCAGGCGACCCCTGACCCCTGCAGCCCCGCCCCCTCCCGCAGCCCCACTGCCTCTGCTGTCACAGTTCAGGGATACTTGAGTTACTGTGTGTGTGTGTGTGTGTGTGTGTGTGGTGTGTGTGTCTGTGTCTGTGTATGTGTATGTGTGTCTGGGTGTGTGTGTGTGCGTGCATGTGCTTGCAAGTGTGTGTGTTAGCATGTGTATGTGTGTGTATCTTCGAACCTCTCCCTCCCTTCCCATCTTCCATCTCGTCAGACTATACCTGGACTAACTACCACCACTCCATATATCATTTCACTTTAAATCCCCCCCTTTCATGACACTCGTTACATGTACCCCCATTCCAGCACTTTTTGGTAATTTTGTATTTGTCCTAATATTGTAGATTGTTCTTCTGCCTAGCTGGCTTGGCAGAGGCCAGGTCAGAATAGTGTTCACTGTGTGAGCTAAACTGTTCTTGGCTAGAAATAGCTGTACCAAATAAGTGTTGTATCTTATTGAACCTGTGTTTTGTAGTTGTCCATGACCATGAAATGCACTTTGTACTTCGCTTTGGATAAAAGCATCTGCCAAATAAATGTAACGTAATGTAATGCGTGTGTGCATCCGCGTGAGCACGTGTGTGTGTGTGCGTGTGCATACGTGCGTGTGTATATATGTGTGCGCAGTGTGTGAGCGTGTGCGTGAGTGTGTGTGTATATATGTGTGCGCAGTGTGTGAGCGTGTGCATACGTGCGTGTGTATATATGTGTGCGCAGTGTGTGTGCGTGTGCATACGTGCGTGTGTATATATGTGTGCGCAGTGTGTGAGCGTGTGCATGAGTGTGTGTGTATATATGTGTGCGCAGTGTGTGAGCGTGTGCATGAGTGTGTGTGTATATATGTGTGCGCAGTGTGTGAGCGTGTGTGTGCGTGCGTCTGTTTGACGATGTGCGTGCGAGAGCGCGTGAGCGTACGACCGCGGGTCTGAGCGCGTGCGGGGGGGGTATTGATTTTAGCCGTCACTCTGACAGGACCGCCACACAGAAAAATGCAGAGGTTGGTATGGACAAAGCATCGCCCGGCGAATCAGCATCACGGCGCTGATGATGTCACTCCGCTAATCCTCCAGTGCATTAACACTCCGCCGTGAATCGGTCGGCGAGGGCCGCGGTCCACGGAGACGGCCGGGGGACGGGGGCGCGCGCCCAACCCTAACCGGCCCTCTTCCGCCCGCAGCCGAACTTAACGAATTAGCGGTGGTTAAGAGAGCCACCCTGTGCGTGCCTGTAATGGGCCAAACAGGGCCCTGGAGGGGAGCGCTTTTATGTGTGCGCAGGCACACCAGCCATTCCAGCTTTAATGCTGATCTTAATTAAGGCGCAGTGCAGTGCCCCATGGGTAAAATGAGCGCGGCTCCACCAATTATGCGCCACGGAAAAACTGACGCTACGCACACACACAAACACACACACACACACAGGCAGACAAACACGCACGGGCTACCAAACACGCATACATGTGTGTGCATACAAACACACACAAATACACCCACACAAACCCAGACACACAAATGCACCACACACACACCCACACACACACGCATGCACACACACACAGGCTACCAAACACGCATACATACGTGTGCACACAAACACACACAAATACACAAAAACACACACACACACACACACACACACACACACACACAGGCTACCAAACATGCATACATACGTGTGCACACAAACACACACAAATACACAAAAACACACACACACGCACCCACACACACACAGACACACACACACACACACACAGACAAACACACAGACACACACACGCACGCACACACACACACACACACAAGCACACGCACACGCACACATACACACAGACACAGACACACACACACACACGCACACACGCACACACACACAGACACGCACACAGACACACAGACACGCACACAGACACAGACACAGACACAGACACAGACACACACAGACACACACACAGACACACACACACACACACTGCTCAGCTCTGTCGCGCTGCCGGTGTTTGACCCAGCTGGGTGTAATCAGGGCCTGATTCCAGAGACAGCAGTGTGCAGACGGGACCCTGCCTCCGTTAATCAGCGCTCCTGTGTCCGCTCGCCACCGCTGTAATTAACCACACGCCACGTCACCCAGCATTCCTTTCTGCCCTCCTTCAGCGGGGCGGGGACCCCGACCGCCGCAGCCAGGACCGGCAAACAAGCGCCCGACAAAGAGCGGGAGGGTCCTTCACTCCACTCAGCGCCCAGAGCACAAACAGGCCCTCACACAGAAAAACCTCAGCCTCTCTCTCAGCCTCTCTCTCTCTCTCTCTCTCCCCATCTCCCTCTCTCTCTCTCTCCGCTTTCACTTTTTTTGCATTAAAGAATAGCTCAAGCACACCATTCGAAAAAGGCTTAATACCAGTTTTAAACAACGCTCGGATGGAGAGAGAGTGAGAGAGAGAGAGCGAGAGAGAGAGAGAGAGAGAGTATGCTTTTCCTTCCCTTTTCTCCAGATAAAAATTCTGAAGGAAAAAAGAGAAATGAAATGAAAAGGATTCTAAATCCTGACAAGCTCCTGTTCCCTGGAACACGGGGGATTAGGGCATTGTTGGGCCGCGGAGTTTAACGGCGCCTGTCGCGTGTGCGTTTCCGTTCCAGCGAGTCACCCAGGGACACGGGAACCGCACGCGCCCCCCGCGGCGTCCCCCCGCGCGGGCGTGTAGCGCAGCGCGTCCGTGAGTCATGCCTCAGGGACGGCCATTCTGCACCGGGCAAATTTCAGGGTGCGTGAGAAATGACAGAAGGGGCTTAAAGTTTCAAATGGGCCGTCCTCGTCCGCCTGGCACTCCGGGACCCCTGGCAAGAGAACGCGAACGTGGAACGGAGCGGGACGTTACTCACGTCCCGTCTCCGCTGCCCTCGAGAATTATTTCGGCTGTCCCGGAGGCAGCGAAACGCACCCCGCGTTTAAAGTTTAAGAATGTAAGAGCGCGCAACGACGAGAACAGGTCGCTCTGTCCGTCTCAGCTTGTCATTCAGCACCAGTCAAGAGGGCTCCAGCCACCGGCCTACATCGATCGGCTCTGTATCGAGCACTCCTTACACACTGACCTCAGGATGACCAACGTGCTAAAGTACTCCGCGGCCGAGCTCACTCTGCTTAAAGGAAATGAAGTAAAATTGATCTGTCCGCTGATAATACGGTAAAGAAACGCAGTAATTAAAGCGTACCGATCTTATGGACGTCCTTTCACGTTGTGGGCAAGTCTTTCCGAGCGGGCCCTTTCACAGCAGAGAGGCCGTCACAGTGAAGGAGCTCAGAGCAGCAGCGACTCACAGCTGAGTCAATAAGGACTGTTTCAGATGCAAGACACGGCGAGTAAGAAGACATAGAGATGATTGCAACTTAAAATAATTTACTTTTTTGTAACCTTGCAGCAGAGGAGGGATCAATAAAATACAATAACAGCAAATTTGAGTTTTTACTTTAAACAACTGATGTTAAACAACAGGGTCGAGTGTCCTAAAATACAGATAACTAGCCGCCGCCAATCTGTCTGTCCAGCATTAGTCACTCAGACACAAATGAAACATACTCACACTCACACTCTCTCTCTCACACACACACACACACACACACTCTCTCTCTCTCACACACACACACCCACACACACAACCCCCCCCCCCCCCCACACACACACATGTACGCACGCACGCAGGCAAACACACCCACACACACACACACACACACACACACACACACACACACGCAGGCACACACACACGCACGCATGCAGACACACTCACACTCACACTCACACACGCACACGCACACACTCTCTCACACACACACACACACACACACACACACACACACACTGGAGCGTGTGACAGCCCTTGCTCAATGATACTGATTGGATTTGCCATTGTTTGTGCTGGGCCTCCTCTCAGCCTGACGGCTCCAGGCACCTCCAGCACGGAACGCGGCAGAAACACAACCGCGGACAAAGGGCTCTGCGCTTAATGGGGCATCTGCCACAGGCAGCGTGGGGTTAGGGAACAGGCAGTGTGCGGTTAGTGTGCGGTTAGGGAAGAGGCAGCGTGCGGTTAGTGTGCGGTTAGGGAACAGGCAGCGTGGGGTTAGAGAACAGGCAGCGTGCGGTCAGTGTGCGGTTAGAGAACAGGCAGCGTGGGGTTAGAGAACAGGCAGTGTGGGGTTAGGGAACAGGCAGCGTGCGGTTAGTGTGCGGTTAGGGAACAGGCAGCGTGGGGTTAGGGAACAGGCAGCGTGCGGTCAGTGTGCGGTTAGAGAACAGGCAGCGTGGGGTTAAAGAACAGGCAGTGTGGGGTTAGGGAACAGGCAGCGTGCGGTTAGTGTGCGGTTAGGGAACAGGCAGCGTGCGGTTAGTGTGCGGTTAGAGAACAGGCAGCGTGCGGTTAGGGAACAGGCAGCGTGCGGTTAGTGTGCGGTTAGAGAACAGGCAGCGTGCGGTTAGGGAACAGGCAGTGTGTGGTTAGGGAACAGGCAGTGTGCGGTTAGGGAACAGGCAGTGTGCGGTTAGGCAACAGGCAGCGTGCAGATAGTGAAATAAGACCCAGTGTCCTGGCGTCTGATTGGCCTGGACAATGGGCTGGAAGTGGGACGCAGCACTGATAGGATGGGTTCTTCAGCTGTGTCCGTCAGAGACTGGGCACAAAATGGCCGCCGTGTATCACCCACATGGATGCTGTACATCCCCACCTGATAGTGAAGCACTTTGAGATGAAGGTGCCATATTAAGGCAATCCCGATGATGGGTGGGTCATGTCACAGTTCTCTACACGGCAAAAAGCTTATTTGTACTATTTGTACTTGCGATTGCTTGAGTGTTCTCTCTCTTTCTTTGTGTTCCAAAGGCCTGCTCACACCCACACCCACACACCCACACACACCACCACACACCCACACCCACCCACACATACCCATACCCACACCCACACACACACACCCACACACAACACACACACACACCCCACACCCACACACACACCCACACACACACACACACACACACACACACACACCCCCACACCCACACCCACACCCACACTCACACTCACACTCACACTCACACTCACACTCACACTCACACTCACACACTAAACCCCAACCCACTTAAAGGTAACAGAGCATTTCTACTTCACACGCAACACTGGGACAGGGATAAGTGAACGCGTAGCCGGCTATCCGTCTCCTTTCCAATGATTCTCAAGTAGACTGATCGTCCACAGATACAGCTTAATGAACACTTTACTTATCTATTCTAGGAAATGAAGTGATAAAATTAGACAAAGCTAGGCTACATCATAGAAATCACGGCCAAAGTTTGCAAAACATTTAGCATTAAGCCTCCGTAGTTCTGTGTCTCTCCTGGGCACTGCACTCAAGGGTCCGGAGGACGACAGCACTAAACTATAAGCCATTGCGGAGAACAGATGTGCTAACTGAAGTTAGCCATCCCTTAGCCTCGACAATGACCGCAAAACCAAAACAATTAAAGAGAGAGAGAGCGACAATTAAACGCACAAATGCGTGATGCTCGCAGAAGAGAACGTACGAGTCGTCCGCACCATGCACAATCTTATCTTGCAGGCTACACTTGCGCCTGCGACTTTTCTTTGGCCCACAAAGAATAACTGCGTGCTGCAAGAGAATCGGAGGCTACCGTATCATATTCTGACATCAATGTGACATTTTTGTGAACTGCTGCTTCACGACTGCCAGCCTACCTCTTGAACAGCCTTGAATAAATGGCAGCTTGTTAATGTAAGGCCGATACACCCTCATGAAAAAACTCTCAAACGTTGGATTCAAGTGCTTTTAAATGAACACTCATTACACCATCATATGAAAAATGCTATTTCATTTTAGGCCAAGGAAATTAATCTTTTATCTTGTGTTTTTCTTATAACAGTCATACTTAATGAAAATCTATTTTCCCATTTTAATTAAAGTGTGTTTGAGTGAACAGACTCAACTTGTCACTAGTAAGCGAGCTTCAAATTAGCCGGGGCTGAAATTAATACAAAATATGAAGCCATCATTCATAAAAAGATACAGATATAATTTGTACATAAACCCAAATACCACTGAAGTAAAGCTAATGTTACTTTTGACTCCAAAGAATGACCTGTTATGAAACAAAAGCTTGCAACCGTAACAGGATTCCCATGCTAGTGACCAACACTACAGCAAAGATGCTAGTTAATTAAATCAACCATTGATAAAATATAAAAACACATTTTCATGAAATTTCAGGATTTTACCTACTGTAGGTTACAGACGCAACATTAACACCGAACTGGTCATAAGCGCACGTGTAACAAGCAGAGGCTCCCAAATCTGAACCCCAACACTGCCCCCCACCCCGCACCCGACCTCCTCCAAAGGCCACCTCCCGGTTCCTCCACCAGTTAGGCAGAGCTTTCTAGAAGAGCACACCTCCACCCCACCCCTCCGTCAGTGAGAGGCTGGTAGAGCGGCAGCTCGGCTTGGGGAGAGAAATGGGAGCGGACAGAAGTGAATTCGGAGGCCAGGCCCCAGGGCCCCTGCGTATAAACCGCACTGTCGCCCGGCACCTGCGGCTGGGACAGGGGCACCCCTCCCTCCCTCCTGATCAGGGCTGAGGCTCTGGAGCCGGGGGAGGCTACTTGCTGTAAGGCGGGGGGTCGCTGACTGCACCCTAACAGAACGGGACAGGACTGTGGGGCTCCGTCTGTGCTGAAGATAAACTGCTGCATGTGCTGCCTGTGCATGTGTGCATCAGTGTGTGTGTGTGTGTGTGTCTGTGTGTGTGTGTGCATCAGTGTGTGTGTGTGTGTGTGTGTGTGTGTGTGTGTGTGTGTGTGTGCATCAGTGCGTGTGTGTCTGTGTGCGTGTGTGCATCAGTGTGTGTCTGAGTGTGTGTGTGCGTCTGAGTGTGTGTGTGTGTTTGTGTGTCTGAGTGTGTGTGTGTGCATCAGTGTGTGTGTGTGTGTCTGTGTGTCTGTGTGTGTGTGTGAGTGTGTGTATGTGTGTGTGTCTGAGTGTGTCTGAGTGTGTGTGTGTGTGTGTGTCTGAGTGTGTCTGAGTGTGTGTGTGTGCATCAGTGTGTGTCTGAGTGTGTGTGAGTGTGTGTGTCTGAGTGTGTCTGAGTGTGTGTATGTGTGTGAGTGTGCGAGTGTGTTAGTGTGTGTGTGTGTGTGTGTGTGTGTGTGTGTGTGTGTGCATCAGTGTGTGTGTGTGTGCGCGTGTGTCTGAGTGTGGGTGTGTGTGTCTGTGTGTGAGAGTGTGTTCATGTATGTGTGAGTATGTTAGGGTGTGCGTGTCTGTGTGTGTGCATGTGTGTGTATGTGTGTTTGTGTGTCCGAGCGTATGAAAGAGTGTGTGAGTGTACGCGTTTGTGTGTGTTTGCATGTTCTCAAATGCGCACACACACACACACACACACACATCATTTATCAATTAGAGGATTCTATTCTATTAACAAAAGCAACCACGAAAAGAGTGGAGGAGGGCATATTATGCTAAATAGGTGGAAAAAGAGAGAAAGAAAGAGATAGAGAAAGAGAGAAGTTGGCGAGATAGAAAGCAAGAAAGGTGGAGAGAGAGAGAGAGAGAGGGGGAGAGAGAGAGAGGTGGAGAGAGAGAGAGAGAGAGAGAGGTGGAGAGAGTGAGAGAGAGAGAGAGGGGGGAGAGAGAGAGAGAGGGGGGAGAGAGAGGTGGAGAGAGAGAGAGAGAGGTGGAGAGAGAGAGAGAGGGGGAGAGAGAGAGAGAGAGAGAGAGGTGGAGAGAGAGAGAGAGAGGGAGAGAGAGAGAGAGAGAGAGAGAGGTGGAGAGAGAGAGAGAGGTGGAGAGAGAGAGAGGGGGAGAGGAGGAGAGAGAGAGAGAGAGAGAGAGAGAGAGAGAGAGAGAGGAGAGAGAGAGAGAGAGCCCTACAGCACTCTTTCAGCATGCACAGGAGACCCCTTCATTGTGCAGTGGCACAGAGGCAGGCTGCTCACACACCGTCATTACCGCCACGTCCCTCTGAGGCGCCGCGCCCCACGGGGGTCCTGCACGGGCAGCAGGGGGCTCTCTCTCTCTCTCTCTCTCTCGATCTCTCGCTCTCTCTCTCTCTACCGCTTTTTTAAATAAGGAGCCTCACTGCAGGACACCACCCGCCTCCACAGCAATCTGCCTCTACCTTCCCCCCTACACTTACCCCCCCCCCAAACTTACTCATACACATACCCCTACACTTACCCATACACTTACCCACTACACTTACACATACACACTACACTTACCCATACACTTACACTTATCCATACACTTACCACTACACTTACACATACACTTACACATACACACTACACTTACCCATACACTTAAACATACACACTACACTTACCCATACACTTACCCACTACACTTACCCATACACTTACCCACTACACTTATACATACACACTACACTTACCCATACACTAGCACACTACACTTACACATACCCACTACACTTACTCATACACTTACCCACTACACTAGCACACTACACTTACACATACCCACTACACTTACACTTACCCACTACACTTACCCATACACTTACACATACCCCTACACTTACCCATACACTTACCCACTACACTAGCACACTACACTTACACATACCCACTACACTTACACTTACCCACTACACTTACCCATACACTTACACATACCCCTACACTTACCCATACACTTACCCACTACACTAGCACACTACACTTACACATACCCACTACACTTACACTTACCCACTACACTTACCCATACACTTACACATACCCCTACACTTACCCATACACTTACCCACTACACTAGCACACTACACTTACACATCCCATACACATACCCACTACACTTACACTTACTGACTACATTTAAACTTACACATACCCATACACTTACACTTATCCATACACTTACCACTAAACTTACACTTACCCATTGCACTTACCCATGCACTTACACGTACCCATACACTTACCACTACACTTACCCATACACGTACCACTACACTAACCCCCCCCCCCCCCCACACACACACACTTACCACTACACTCACCCATACAATGTCTCTGTACGTTTCCCCATGCACATACACACAAATACATTTTAGAGATAATGTCCACACACAGTACGTCAAACACCGTGAGGCCCACTTCTGGGGTGGAACGTTTGGAGAGGCAGCCTACCGCACTGAAACAGCCGCATGTTTTCAACACCGCAACTCGCAATCCCATGATCCTCTCAAACTGCCCCTCACCAACGACCTGAGCAGTACCGTCCAGAAACATTAAGGGAGGCTCCACATCCTAGTACACATTCGATATCACTTAAAACGACCAGCCACCTATGTTCAGATCTGAAGCACAACTAGCATTATGGTGTAAGTTCAGCCAGTTTATAAACCAGGTGTAACAGAATCTCAACAATACCATCTAAATGAAAGCTTTGGTTGAATATAAAGAGACCAGTAGTATCCATGTGACCAGAATGCCACATTTCTGTCCATTCGTAACCCAAAGAGGATCAATGGTTGTTTTGTATCCTAAACTATCATTTCAACTTAAGTTTAGAATGTTTCTAAACTGCCACTTTAAATAAGGCTATACAATGCTCTGGGCATACTATATCCATCAGTTTAAACGAGTCCTCACCTTTGATCTGAATGGTGATGCCAGCCATGTTAAGCTCACCCTGTTAACTTCACAGAGGGAAAATTAATAATGTTGAAACATGTGGCAAGATTTGCCACTGACTGTAAAACATGATTTCTCTTTGGTAATATTGAACATTTAAGTTCTATTTTCAAACTAATTGCACAATTATTATTATTATTATTATTATTATTAATTTATTTTTTCTGCCAGATGGCTACGTTTCTCAACCCATTTACGACTTAAAGCACTTGTCAGCTTATGCAACTGGCTGCTACTTATCAGTAGCGACACTCATGACTTGGTATAATCTCTTTTCCTTGCCTAAAAAATTATGCAAACGTTATAGTTAAATGGAAATCATCCTATAGGGGCAAAATTCTCCACTACACTCAGAAATATGATATTAGACAAAGCTGATTATTATAATGCGCACACACACACACACACACACCTTCCCTCATACACGCTCACACACATACACACTCACGTACACACACACACAGACACACACACATAAAACTCCCCTCTCACACACACACACACATACACAGTCACATACACACACACAGACGCACGCACACACACACCCACACACCTCTCTCACACACATACACACACACACACACACACACACACACCTCCCCTCACACACACACACCTCCTCTCTCTCAGACACAAACACACACACACACACACACCTCCTCTCTCTCACGCACACACACCTCCCCTCACACACACACACACACACACACCTCCTCTCTCTCACACACACACACACACACACCTCTCCTCACACACACACACACACACACACCTCCTCTCTCTCACATAAACACACCTCCTCTCTCTCACACACACACACACCTCTCCTCACACACACACACACACACACACGCACACACACACACCTCCCCTCACACACACACAGTCACAGTAGCGGAGAGCAGAGCAGGAGACATAGCCCCTCCCGCTGCTGGCTCCATGCTGGTGACAGTCAGGGGCGGAATTACACTAATACACTATGTTACAGCTCTATTAGCTGACTAATCTCACACAACTTTATTTTATTAGCCCCACAAGACCACTGCCAAGCCTTTCTTCTTACTTTATGGATGCACTCCAAAAATAAACCACCTAGCCACCATTTTTCTCTCCCTCTCTCTCTCTCTCTCTCTCTCTTTCTCTCTCTCTTTCTCCTGGCTGGTTCCCTCTGTTAATACATCAATCGGCCTTGTTTTCCCTTTTGCCAGTCAGAACAAAAGCCCTTCAGCCACCAGCTACACCGCACACAGCTTCACCCTGATCTCCTGCGTGACAGGCACCGTGAGCAGAGACACGGACACACCCCTCCCAGGGTTTGAGAGCCAATGGCGTCGCGCGTTGTCAAACCAGGGGGGGAGGGGCCAAAGACCTGGGCCGGTAACCATGGGAGCCACCCCACTGACCACTCTTCTGTTGCTCCCTCAGGCGAGGTGCTTAACCCCAACCTCTCCACTCCGGGAGAGCGGATAACGAGCGGGCATCGCCCTGGTTACGGGCTCCCGCCAAACCGACGCACCGTCCATACCGATGAGGCAGGAGGAGCGCTAACGAAACAGAGCTGGCCCCCACGGAGCGAGGGGGGCCAAAACGTGGCTCCGCCTGTAAATGGGGTTTGGGGGGGGGGGGGGGGGGTCCACGTCCTTGAGCCGTCCCCGCGGCACAGACACACCTCTCCAACCGCCATTCCGCTAGATGCGGTCTCTGGCCTCTGCAATTTGGTACCCTACAATCTGCAAAATGCTGGTTAGCGCAGTTTAGAACTTTACTTTCTGCTTCTATCTGTTTTTTTGAGGGGGGGGGGGGGGGGGGGGATTTCAGGACTGCAGTTCCATACAAAAACCTCATAGCAGCTTAAAACGCGATGAGCGGGGCTGGAAGGGGGGGGGGGTGTTGGCAGTCACACGGTAATGCCAAGATAATTCCCATTACAGGATACGGACACCCGGTTTTCCACGGACTTCACAAATCTGCCCGGTTTCCGGCTATCGCTGTTCTACACCGCTCCTCTGCCACTTTAGAAAAGAGAGCAGCGTGCAGGGAGCGAGAGAGCGAGAGAGCGAGAGAGAGAGAGAGAGAGAGAGAGAGAGAGCGAGAGAGTGAGAGAGAGCGAGAGAGCGAGCGAGAGAGAGCGAGAGAGCGAGAGAGAGCGAGAGAGAGCGAGAGAGCGAGAGAGAGAGAGAGAGAGAGAGAGAGAGAGAGAGAGAGAGAGAGAGAGAGAGCGAGAGAGAGAGAGAGAGAGAGAGAGGATGGTTTTCAGGAGACCGGTCTCACGCAGGGACACAGTAAGGGGGACCTGAACCTGTAAACAACTGTACACACACACACACTCACACACATCCACACACACACACACACACACACACACATCCACACACATCCAAACACACACACACACACACACACACACACCCACACACATCCATAAAGACACACACACATCCACACACACACAAACACATATACACACACACACTCACACACAGACACACACACACACAATCCACACACACTCACACACATCCACACACACACACACACACACACACACACACACACACACACACACACACACACACACACATAACATACCCACACACTCACACACTCACACACACATACCCACACGCGCACGCGCACACACACACACAGTTTAGAAAGCTGCTCACGCAGACACAGGAGCGCAGGATGAAAGGCGCTGTAATGTTTAGACACAGACGCGGTCCTGACAGATCTCACACGCGGGTTAGCGGAAGCGAGGGCCTTGCCAGTCCGGGCTGCGGTGCGAGCGCGGAAGAGAGGGAGGGGCCGGGGGGGGGGGGGGGGCACCAGGAGATCACACAAAAGGGGAAGTGACATCACACAGCGGGGAGCTGCCGAGCGCGTGGGGCCGAGGCTGGGCTCCACGTCCGCGTCGATATGTCAGCCGGGAGAGAGAGCCCTCTGCCTAGCCCGGGCGGTGACGTACCGAAAATGCCCCCCCCCTCCCAAAAAAAGCACCCCCACCCTCGTAAATCCATCGCACATTTTCGGTGGGCATTTCCAAAGGGCGTGACTGACAGGCAAGAGCTCTCCCAGCCCCAGGTAAACGGCTGGGGGGAGGGGGGGGGGGGGGGGCTGATGTACAGCCTGTCAGAAGCCTTCGCCCAGAGAGGGACAGCCTGCCCATTCGTTAGTCCGTGACCGACAGCGAGCTCTCTGCAATGCATCATGGGACACCATGCAAAAACACGAAAGACTTGCTTTTCATAAGCCTGGAAATCTGTATGTGTAGTGTTAAGAAAGACAAACGTCTGTTGGCATCAGGTTGGGACATCTGCCTTTGCCATTCTGTCACCAACTGCCCCCCCCCCACCCCGTAACCACCCACTCAACCCCCCTTTTTCAAACAGTCACTGGACTTTTCCATTTGGCCAAAAGGGCTGTGTAGCCCTGTCTGTCAGCGCTGTAGTTTGTGGGGGGGGGGGGGGGGTGTGCCCTTGGCCCTGACTGGATGCATCTGGGGGGAGGGGGGGCCCGAGAAATGGGACCTCACCAAAACGCTCCCCAGCATTCCCTAACCTTTGGGGGGGGGGGGCGTAAACGAAGAGCGTAACTAAGGCGGCGAATCCCGCATCGGCCGGGAAAGCGAGGCTCCGCCTCTCAGCGTTCCGGTGGAACGACGCCTTGTTCGCCAGGATTCGCTTGTTCCCCCTTTCTTTCCGGTCGGAGGCGGAACGCATGGGACGGGAAGCGGCCGCGGCGCGCACCCTTTGTCGGGACGCACGGTCTAATTCCAGCTGATGGGTTTATCGCGGAGCCCCCCGGGGGGGGAGCCAGACAACAAAGCCTCGCAGGGACGCGGTAAAAAAAGAACAAATGAAAAAAAAAGAAAAAAAGAACAAATCCTGACTTAAAAACCATTACTGTTCCAGAATGTTTAAAAACAAAAAATCTTATCTTTGGTACAACCTCAGAAAATCCGCTACATTTCTTTGCTTCTTCATACTACAAATTCCCAGCATGAGACCATGAAGGCCCTTCGGTCTCTCCGCCTCTCCCTGCCTTTCTCTGTCTCACGTCCGTTCTTTTTTCGGCTGTAGAACAGCAGACTGCAGTCCCCCTGTCAGTCCCAGAGGAGGCTGGGAAAAGAGCCTTCTCCGTAGGCTGGGTTTTGGAGGAGCTAGCCTCAGAAGGCCCCCCCCCACCCCCACCCCCCCAACACGGCGTTCCCTCGCGCAGCGGCGGTGTTTACACACGCGCGCCCGTGGGCGTAGAGGGACCGCCGTTTGTCGCGGCCGTCTGTTGTCAGCGAGCGAATCGAGTCGGTGGAAACCGTGGCGACGGAATGCTTTTTATGAAGAAAGAAAGGCGTTTTTAAAAAGCGTAGTCGGAATTCTGTCTGTCGGTTACAGGCCTGCCGTAAAATCACTGCGGTTCGCCATTGTTCTGTTGACGTTGCAGTTGCTGCGGCCGAACTTCTGGCCAGCGCTTCTGGGAATGAGAATCACCATCTCATGTCACTCTTCCCCACCCCCCCCACCCCCCGCCCCGCCCCCCCCACAAATCGCGCACCCCCCCAACACAGCTCTACCGTCCCAGGATTGCCCCAATCCTGCTGTACCCCTGTCATCTGTGTCTCCACCTCCACTGCAAAGGCTCACTGCTGAAAATGAATGATCCCCTTACAACAATACACAGCTCTGGTAAAAGGTCCGAGACCACCCCATATCTACTGAAGAAGAATCAGGGTTACTCCACCAAATATTTATCCAAGTTCAATTTATTCAAGCTGAACCCTTCCTAAGTGCAGACATTGTTGTTTTAATTGTTTATTTGTGGATATAAACTTTGTTTAGTTTGTACTACTCAATGCATAACAACAGCGTGTGTTTTCAGCATTCTGACCAGCTGTCATTTTCTGCAAACAAATGTTCTGAATAACAATAATTTTCTCTGGAATGAATGTGGTCAGTAGTTCATGAAAGAATATCAAGAGTTAGATTTTACACAGACCCAAACCCATAAACTGCGAAACTGAAAATTTGATGTGGTCATCCAATTTTTTCCAGAGCTCTATGGTTTCTCTTTTTATTAGAGAACCAGCCTGCAGGAGAGAGTGAGGATAACTCCTCTGACAATGAGTCAGTTTCAAGGTCACCCAACACCCTACCACTCCCTCCCTCTCTATTTTCTCTTTCTCTCTCTCGCTCTGTCTGTTTTTATCTCTTTTTTGTGTATGCAGCCACATCAGCCCGTACAGACCGCAGAGCGAGATTCTCCTCCCTCCAGAGAAAACGCGTCAGAATTCGGGGTGCCGTCAGACCGTGAGATCAGCGAGTGGGCGTGTGGTGGGTATTGGGGGGGGGGTGTTGGGGGGAAATCGGTTAAGAACATGCCGGGGGACGCTTCAAACCGCGTGGCCCAGACCGAGCGAATCGCTCCGCCCCCCGGCGGTGTTAAAACGCCTCCTGCGCCACCTCTCCCCCGCTAAACGGCGCCTTCCCCTCCGCGCGGGACGCTCCGCCCTCCTCTCCCAAACGCAGGCCCGAGACAGCGGGACGGCGGGGGGGGGGGGGCTGCGCTCCCGAACGCTGCACCGCGCTCCCTCATAGCCTCGCCCCCTCCCCTGCCTCCATGAATAATATATACCCCTCTCTCCCTTGTTCAAACTACAACAGAGAGCCAATTACAAGCCGCAAAGTACAACACAAATTATTTCTCTCTTTTTTTTGTATTAAAAAGAAATAGCGGGGAGCGAGAGGGGGTGCGTACCGCACCCCTCCCTCTAAATGCCAGATAATGGGCTCTGTGATGTGCGGTGCTGGGGCCCCATGCTGAATGTCAGCGCACACAGGCGCTTTGTGGAGATACCGGGGGTGCGCCGTCCCTTTAAATGTCACCGTCTTTCCACAGAGGAATACTAGGGTCCCCCCGGTCCCCGGCAACCACGCTTTCTCTAAAAGTCTCCCGTGGATTTCCATGGCGACTCCACAGACGGGCCCGACAGTCCTTGGAGGAGGAGCGGGAGACAGAGAGAAAGAGAGCGAGGGAGAGAGGGAGAGCGAGGGGGAGAGGAGGAGAGAAAGGGAGACAGGAGGAAGAGAGAGAGAGGGAGAGAGAGAGACGGTGAGAGAGAAGGACAGAGAGGGGAAGCGGGAGAGAGAGGGAGAGAGTGTGAGGGAGGAAGAAAGACGAGAGAGAGAGAGAGAGAGAGAGAGGGAGAGGGGGAAAGGGCAAGGGGGTGGGGTGAGACGGGGTGGGTGGAAATCTCGGCTCCCATCAACACACCAATTAATCAATTAGCCAGAGCAAATCGATACCTGAGCCCGGCCTGGCAGCTTGACAGCACTCAAGGTGTAATTAAAATTGTAACTATTGACAAATCAAGATGAATGGATCCCTTCCACTGCAGCCGTTCGCTACAGAGAGCCAGCCCATCTGGGACGGGGGTGGGGGTGGGGGGAGGGTGCATTGGGGGCCACCGGCGTGCTCATTACGAGGGCAGGGGCCACTCCGCCGCCCCCGCCAGGTCGACGCGACTCTCCCGTTCATCCATCTCCGGGAACGAGATCGCTACGGCGATGCCGGCCGCTATCGTTCGCCACGCGATTAGCCGCTCGCACGATAAAAAAACAGACCGTGGACCTCTCTCTCTCTCTTCTCTCTCTCTCTCTCTCTCTCTCTCTCTCTCTCTCTCTCTCTCTCTCTCTCTCTCTCTCTCTCTCTCTCTCTCTCTCTCTCTCTCTCTCTCTCTCTCTCTCTCTCTCTCTCTCTCTCTCTCTCTCTCTCTCTCGCTCTCGCTCTCGCTCTTCCACGCGGTTCGCCCAGACCGTGTTTACAGACCTGCCTCTCAGAACACCATCGCTGGAAATGCAAACTAGCGGAAAAGCATTCCGTGCACCCCGGGAGCCGCACTTTATCAACATTCGTGCAGCTCTTCAAAACCACGGAAATCGTTTTTCAAGAAACACGTACACGCAAAGGGGTTTTTTCAGTAATTCACTCTTAAAAACCCCAAAAAGACCTGGTTTTCACACACAAAAGAAAGTGTGTTTCAGTGGTGGAAACCATATGCATATTAAAGTAGAAACTGCAAACCAAAGAGAAGGCATTTAGCAGGGCTGCCCAGCCCTGTTCCTGGAGATCTACCGTCCTAACTTCGGCACACCTGACTAATTAGCAGCTCAACAAGACCTCTAGTTGCTGAATGAGGTGTACTTCATTAGGGTTGGAGTGAAAACCTACAGGACGGTAGACCTCTAGCTGCTGAATGAGGTGTGCTTTGTTAGGGCTGGAGTGAAAACCTACAGGACGGTAGACCTCTAGCTGCTGAATGAGGTGTGCTTTGTTAGGGCTGGAGTGAAAACCTACAGGACGGTAGATCTCCAGCTGCTGAATGAGGTGTGCTTTGTTAGGGTTGGAGTGAAAATCTACAGGATGGTAGATCTCTAGCTGCTGAATGAGGTGTGCTTTGTTAGGGCTGGAGTGAAAACCTACAGGACGGTAGATCTCTAGCTGCTGAATGAGGTGTGGCTTTGTTAGGCCTGGAGTGAAAACCTACAGGACGGTAGATCTCTAGCTGCTGAATGAGGTGTGGCTTTGTTAGGCCTGGAGTGAAAACCTACAGGATGGTAGATCTCTAGCTGCTGAATGAGGTGTACGTCATTAGGGTTGGAGTGAAAACCTACAGGACGGTAGATCTCTAGCTGCTGAATGAGGTGTGGCTTTGTTAGGGCTGGACTGAAACCTACAGGACGGTAGGTCTTCAGGGCAGCGCTGGTGCACAGAGGCTCTGAGCTTTGGAAAAAGTGAATAACCTTTCCCAGGCGCACAGCAACAGGTGTTCCCCCTGAAAGCCGAGCCCACGTCCTCCTGGCGACGCGGCGAAGCCACCGCCTGGACATGGGCTCCCGCTCTAGCCTACACCCGGGCTTTGCTCCACTGACGGAGAACAAGAAAAAACCCCACAGCCAGCCGCGCTCTCCTCAGTTCCACAAAAGGGACCCTTTTTAATATGTTTCAGATAAAAATCTGGGCAAGTGAGAGAACGGAAGGCTCTTGTGAGGGATTAAATCATGCAAATGCTCGTCTCCGCTCCAGCGTTCAGGGGAATAAAATACAACGGCGCAAACAATCAGATGACAGCTTAATAGTGTTTTTTGGGGTGGTGCTCACTGTGAGAGAGAGAGCGAGAGAGAGAGAGAGAGAGGCTGAGGTTCTCTCATGTACAGTGCTTTCTTCCCCCAACAGACCACAGTAACAGTCATCATGACAGTACGAAAGACAGCATTTTCCCCTCATTGGAGAGTTTACCACAATACAGCATTACCCATCATACCCCTCCCCAGCCCACCCCCCCCCCCCCCCCCCCCCGTTCTTTTCATTGCATATTTTCTTATGTATTTATATCTCATTTCGTCTCCAAGGTTACCTGATATACGGCTCCAGACGCAATAAAACCGGGAGATCATGTGGCCTTACAGAGAGACTAAAGAAGAAGATAGCTGGGGAACAGGAAGGGGGAGGCTGCGGAGGGAGAGCCGGGGGTGGGGGTGTTGGGGGGTGGGGGCGGGGGGAACTGTGGAGCAGGCAGGGAGAGCCGGGGGTGGTGGGGGTGTTGGGGGGTGGGAGCGGGGGGAACTGTGGAGCAGGCAGGGAGAGCCGGGGTGGTGGGGGTGGGGGGGGTTACTGTGGAGCAGGCAGGGAGAGCCAGGGTGGTGGGGGTGTTGGGGGGGTGGGGGGGGGGGTTACTGTGGAGCAGGCAGGGAGAGCCAGGGTTGGGGGGATACTGTGGAGCAGGCAGGGAGAGCCGGGGTGGGGGGGGGATACTGTGGAGCAGGCAGGGAGAGCCGGGGTGGGGGGGGGGATACTGTGGAGCAGGCAGGGAGAGCCGGGTGGTGGGGGTGTTGGGGGTGGGAGCGGGGGAACTGTGGAGCAGGACAGGGAGAGCCGGGGTGGTGGGGGTGGGGGGGGATACTGTGGAGCAGGCAGGGAGAGCCAGGGTGGTGGGGGTGGGGGGTGGGGGTGGGTTATTGTGGAGCAGGACAGGGTTTTTTTGTAAGCGCTCCTGTCAGAAACCCCACTTGACCACTCAGTACAGTTCCCTGCTCTCTCCTCTTTCAGCACTGCTCCTCTCTGGCCCCACACTCCTCCACTCTGCCACCCTTTCCCCACTCATATCGTTACAGACAAATCTCTCTCTCTCTCTCTCTCTCTCTCTTCTCTCTCTCTCACACACACATACACACACTCTCTCTTTCACACACACACATGCGCGCACACACACACACTCACACGTACACACCCATACACACAAACATACACTCGCACACACATACACACACACTTCTCACACACACACACACACATACGGCGTGTGACTCACATCTCATAGTCCGCGTGAAAGATCTGCTGATGCCACAGATTCTATATGAGCAACCAGATGGTTAGCTCCTGCAGTCCTTCCATC
>CM077285.1:64438040-64440999 GCA_039654925.1 Anguilla pacifica | reverse complement strand
GGCTGATAGAGCGGCAGCTCGGCTTGGGGAGAGAAATGGGAGCGGTCAGAAGTGAATTCAGAGGCCAGGCCCCAGGGCCCCTGCGTATAAACCGCACTGTCGCCCGGCACCTGCGGCTGGGACAGGGGCACCCCTCCCTCCCTCCTGATTAGGGCTGAGGCTCTGGAGCCGGGGGAGGCTACTTGCTGTAAGGCGGGGGGTCGCTGACTGCACTCTAACGGAACGTGACAGGACTGTGGGGCTCCATCTGTGCTAAACTGCTTCATGTGCTGCCTGTGCATGTGTGCATCAGTGTGTGTGTGTGTGTGTGTGCATCAGTGTGTGTCTGAGTGTGTGTGAGTGTGTGTGTCTGAGTGTGTCTGAGTGTGTGTGTGTGTGTGTGTGTGTGTGTGTGCATCAGTGTGTGTGTGTGTGTCTGAGTGTGTCTGAGTGTGTGTATGTGTATGTGTGTGAGTGTGCGTATGTGTGTGTGTGTGCATCAGTGTGTGTCTGAGTGTGTGTATGTGTGTGTTTCTGAGTGTGTCTGAGTGTGTGTATGTGTGTGAGTGTGCGAGTGTGTTAGTATGTGTGTGTATGCATCAGTGTGTGTCTGAGTGTGTGTGTGTGTGTGCGTGTGTCTGAGTGTGGGTGTGTGTGTCTGTGTGTGAGAGTGTGTGCATGTGTGTGTGAGTATGTTAGGATGTGCGTGTCTGTGTGTGTGCATGTGTGTGTGTGTGTGTGTGTGTGTGTGTCCGAGCGTGTGAAAGAGTGTGTGAGTGTACGCGTTTGTGTGTGTTTGCATGTTCTCAAATGCGCACACACACACACACACATCATTTATCAATTAGAGGATTCTATTATATTAACAAAAGCAACCACGAAAAGAGTGGAGGAGGGCATATTATGCTAAATAGGTGGAAAAAGAGAGAAAGAAAGAGATAGAGAAAGAGAGAAGTTGGCGAGATAGAAAGCTAGAAAGGTGGAGAGAGAGAGAGAGAGAGAGAGGGGGAGAGAGAGCGAGAGGGGGAGAGAGAGAGAGGTGGAGAGAGAGAGGTGGAGAGAGAGAGAGAGAGAGAGAGGGGGAGAGAGAGAGAGAGAGAGAGGGGGGGAGAGAGAGAGAGAGAGAGGGAGAGAGAGAGAGAGAGAGGGGGGGGGGAGAGAGAGAGAGAGAGTGAGGTGGAGAGAGAGAGAGAGAGAGGTGGAAAGAGAGAGAGGGGGAGAGGGGGAGAGAGAGAGAGAGAGAGAGAGAGAGAGAGAGGGGGGGGGGGGAGAGAGACCGAGCCCTACAGCACTCTTTCAGCATGCACAGGAGACCCCTTCATTGTGCAGTGGCACAGAGGCAGGCTGCTCACACACCGTCATTACCGCCACGTCCCTCTGAGGCGCCGCGCCCCACGGGGGTCCTGCACGGGCAGCAGGGGGCCCTCTCTCTCTCTCTCTCGATCTCTCTCTAACTCTCTCTCTACCGCTTTTTTAAATAAGGATCCTCACTGCAGGACACCACCCGCCTCCACAGCAATCTGCCTCTACCTTCCCCCCTACACTTACCCCCCCCCAAACTTACTCATACACATACCCCTACACTTACCCATACACTTACCCACTACACTTACACATACACACTACACTTACCCATACACTAGCACACTACACTTACACATACCCACTACACTTACACACTACACTTACTCATACACTTACCCACTACACTAGCACACTACACTTACACATACCCACTACACTTACACTTACCCACTACACTTACCCATACACTTACACTTATCCATACACTTACCACTACACAAACACTTACCCACTACACTTACCCATACACTTACCCACTACACTTACCCATACACTTACCCACTACACTAGCACACTACACTTACACATACCCACTACACTTACACTTACTCACTACACTTACCCATACACTTACACTTATCCATACACTTACCACTACACAAACACTTACCCACTACACTTACCCATACACTTACCCACTACACTTACCCATACACTTACACATACCCACTACACTTACCCATACACTTACACACTACACTAGCACACTACACTTACACATCCCATACACATACCCACTACACTTACACTTACTGACTACATTTAAACTTACACATACCCATACACTTACACGTACCCATACACTTACCACTACACTTACCCATACAATGTCTCTGTACGTTTCCCCATGCACATACACACAAACACATTTTAGAGATAATGTCCACACACAGTACGTCAAACACCGTGAGGCCCACTTCTGGGGTGGAACGTTTGGAGAGGCAGTCTACCGCACTGAAACAGCCGCATGTTTTCAACACCGCAACTCGCAATCCCATGATCCTCTCAAACTGCCCCTCGCCAGTGACCTGAGCAGTACCGTTAAGAAACATTAAGGGAGGCTCCACATCCTAGTACACATTCGATATCACCTAAAACGACCAGCCACCTATGTTCAGATCTGAAGCACAACTAGCATTATGGTGTAAGTTCAGCTAGTTTATAAACCAGGTGTAACAGAATCTCAACAATACCATCTAAATGAAAGCTTTGGTTGAATATAAAGAGACCAGTAGTATCCATGTGACCAGTATGCCACATTTCTGTCCATTCATAACCCAAAGAGGATCAATGGTTGTTTTGTATCCTAAACTATCATTTCAATTTAAGTTTAGAATGTTTCTAAACTGCCACTTTAAATAAGGCTATACAATGCTCTGGGCATACTATATCCATCAGTTTAAACGAGTCCTCACCTTTGATCTGAATGGTGATGCCAGCCATGTTAAGCTCACCCTGTTAACTTCACAGAGGGAAAATTAATAATGTTGAAACATGGGGCAAGATTTGCCACTGACTGTAAAACATGATTTCTCTTTGGTAATATTGAACATTTAAGTTCTATTTTCAAACTAATTGCACAATTATTATTATTTATTTATTTTTTCTGCCAGAT
>CM077285.1:64413040-64435540 GCA_039654925.1 Anguilla pacifica | reverse complement strand
CGCGTGGGGCCGAGGCTGGGCTCCACGTCCGCGTCGATATGTCAGCCGGGAGAGAGAGCCCTCTGCCTAGCCCGGGCGGTGACGTACCGAAAATGCCCCCCCCCTCCCAAAAAAACCACCCCCGCCCTCGTAGGTCCACATTTTCGGTGGGCATTTCCAATGGGCGTGACTGACAGGCAGGAGCTCCCCCAGCCCCAGGTAAACGGCTGGGGGGGGGGGGGGGGGGGGGGGGCGGCTGATGTACAGCCTGTCAGAAGCCTTCGCCCAGAGAGGGACAGCCTGCCCGTTCGTTAGTCCGTGACCGACAGCGAGCTCTCTGCAATGCACCATGGGACACCATGCAAAAACACGAAAGACTTGCTTTTCATAAGCCTGGAAATCTGTATGTGTAGTGTTAAGAAAGATAAAACGTCTGTTGGCATCAGGTTGGGACATCTGCCTTTGCCATTCTGTCACCAACCGCCCCCCCCCCCCCACACCCCGTAACCACCCACTCAACCCCCCTTTTTCAAACAGTCACTGGACTTTTCCATTTGGCCAAAAGGGCTGTGTAACCCTGTCTGTCAGCACTGTAGTTTGTGGGGGGGGGGGTGTGCCCTTGGCCCTGACTGGATGCATCTGGGGGGAGGGGGGGCCCGAGTAACGTGCTCCGACCCTGGGACCTCACCAAAACGCTCCCCAGCATTCCCTAACCTCGGGGGGGGGCGTAAACTAAGAGCATAACTAAGGCGGCGAATCCCACATCAGCCGGGAAAGCGAGGCTCCGCCTCTCGGCGTTCCGGTGGAACGACGCCTTGTTCGCCAGGATTCGCCTGTTTCCCCTTTCTTTCCGGTCGGAGGCGGAACGCATGGGATGGGAAGCGGCCGCGGCGCGCACCCTTTGTCGGGACGCACGGTCTAATTCCAGCTGATGGGCTTATCGGGAAGCCCCCCGGGGGGGAGCCAGACTACAAAGCCTCGCAGGGACGCGGTAAAAAAAGAACAAACGAAAAAAGAAAAAAAGAACAAATCCTGACTCTTAAAAACCATTACTGTTCCAGAATGTTTAAAAACAAAAAATCTTATCTTTGGTACAACCTCAGAAAATCCGCCGCATTTCTTCGCTTCTTCATACTACAAATTCCCAGCATGAGAGACCATGAAGGGCCTGTCGGTCTCTCCGCCTCTCCCTGCCTTTCTCTGTCTCACGTCTGTTCTTTTTTCGGCTGTAGAACAGCAGACTGCAGTCCCCCTGTCAGTCCCAGAGGAGGCTGGGAAAAGAGCCTTCTCCGCAGGCCGGGTTTTGGAGGAGCTAGCCTCAGAAGGCCCCCCCCCACCCCCACCCCCCCAACACGGCGTTCCCTCGCGCAGCGGCGGTGTTTACACACGCGCGCCCGTGGGCGTAGAGGGACCGCCGTTCGTCGCGGCCGTCCGTTGTCAGCGAGCGAATCGAGTCGGTGGAAACCGTGGCGACGGAATGCTTTTTATGAAGAAAGAAAGACGTTTTTAAACAGCATAGTCGGAATTCTGTCTGTCGGTTACAGGCCTGCCGTAAAATCACTGCGGTTCGCCATTGTTCTGTTGACGTTGCAGTTGCTGCGGCCGAACTTCTGGCCAGCGCTTCTGGGAATGAGAATCACCATCTCATGTCACTCTTCCCCACCCCCCCCCCACCCCCCGCCCCGCCCCGCCCACAAATCGCGCACCCCCAACACAGCTCTACCGTCCCAAGATTGCCCCAATCCAGCTGTACCCCTGTCATCTGTGTCTCCACCTCCACTGCAAAGGCTCACTGCTGAAAATGAATGATCCCCTTACAACAATACACAGCTCTGGTAAAAGGTCCGAGACCACCCCATATCTACTGAAGAAGAATCAGGGTTACTCCACCAAATATTTATCCAAGTTGAATTTATTCAAGCTGAACCCTTCCTAAGTGCAGACATTGTTGTTTTAATTGTTTATTTGTGGATATAAACTTTGTTTAGTTTGTACTACTCAATGCATAACAACAGCGTGTGTTTTCAGCATTCTGACCAGCTGTCATTTTCTGCAAACAAATGTTCTGAATAACAATAATTTTCTCTGGAATGAATGTGGTCAGTAGTTCATGAAAGAATATCAAGAGTTAGATTTTACACAGACCCAAACCCATAAACTGCGAAACTGAAAATTTGATGCGGTCATCCAATTTTTTCCAGAGCTCTATGGTTTCTCTTTTTATTAGAGAACCAGCCTGCAGGAGAGAGTGAGGATAACTCCTCTGACAATGAGTCAGTTTCAAGGTCACCCAACACCCTACCACTCCCTCCCTCTCTATTTTCTCTTTCTCTCTCTCTCGCTCTGTCTGTTTTTATCTCTTTTTTGCGTACGCAGCCACATCGGCCCGTACAGACCGCAGAGCGAGATTCTCCTCCCTCTGGAGAAAACGCGTCAGAATTCGGGGCGCCGTCAGACCGTGAGATCAGCGAGTGGGCGTGTGGTGGGTATTGGGGGGGGGGGGTGTTGGGGGGAAATCGGTTAAGAACATGCCGGGGGACGCTTCAAACCGCGTGGCCCAGACCGAGCGAATCGCTCCGCCCCCCGACGGTGTTAAAACGCCTCCTGCGCCACCTCTCCCCCGTTCCCCTCCGCGCGGGACGCTCCGCCCTCCTCTCCCAAACGCAGGCCCGAGACAGCGGGACGGCGGGGGGGGGGGGGGGCTGCGCTCCCGAACGCTGCACCGCGCTCCCTCATAGCCTCGCCCCCTCCCCTGCCTCCATGAATAATACATACCCCTCTCTCCCTTGTTCAAACTACAACAGAGAGCCAATTACAAGCCGCAAAGTACAACACAAATTATTTCTCTCTTTTTTTGTATTAAAAAGAAATAGCAGGGAGCGAGAGTGGGTGCGTACCGCACCCCCTCCCTCTAAATGCCAGATAATGGGCTCTGTGATGTGCGGTGCTGGGGCCCCATGCTGAATGTCAGCGCACACAGGCGCTTTGTGGAGATACCGGGGGTGCGCCGTCCCTTTAAATGTCACCGTCTTTCCACAGAGGAATACTAGGGTCCCCCCGGTCCCCGGCAACCACGCTTTCTCTAAAAGTCTCCCGTGGATTTCCATGGCGACTCCACAGACGGGCCCGACAGTCCTTGGAGGAGGAGCGGGAGACAGAGAGAAAGAGAGCGAGGGAGAGAGGGAGAGCGAGGGAGAGAGGAGGAGAGGAGGAGAGAAAGGGAGACAGGAGGAAGAGAGAGAGAGAGGAGAGAGAAAGAGCAAGAGAGAGAGAGGGAGAGAGAGAGACGGCGAGAGAGAAGGACAGAGAGGGGGAGCGGGAGAAAGAGCGAGAGAGAGAGAGAGAGGGAGGGAGAGGGAGAGGGGGAAAGGGCAAGGGGGTGGGGTGAGACGGGGTGGGTGGAAATCTCGGCTCCCATCAACACACCAATTAATCAATTAGCCAGAGCGAATCGATACCTGAGCCCGGCCTGGCAGCTTGACAGCACTCAGGTGTAATTAAAATTGTAACTATTGACAAATCAAGATGAATGGATCCCTTCCACTGCAGCCGTTCGCTACAGAGAGCCAGCCCATCTGGGACGGGGGTGGGGGTGGGGGGAGGGTGCATCGGGGGCCACCGGCGTGCTCATTACGAGGGCAGGGGCCACTCCGCCGCCCCCGCCAGGTCGACACGACTCTCCCGTTCATCCATCTCCGGGAACGAGATCGCTACGGCGACGCCGGCCGCTGTCGTTCGCCACGCGATTAGCCGCTCGCACGATAAAAAAACGGACCGTGGACCCCTCTCTCTCTCTCTCTCTCTCTCTCTCTCTCTCTCTCTCTCTCTCTCTCTCTGTCTGTCTCTCTCTTCCCACGCGGTTCGCCCAGACCGTGTTTACAGACCTGCCTCTCAGAACACCATCGCTGGAAATGCAAACTAGCGGAAAAGCATTCCGTGCACCCCGGGAGGCGCACTTTATCAACATTCGTGCAGCTCTTCAAAACCACAGAAATCGCTTTTCAAGAAACACGTACACGCAAAGGGGTTTTTTCAGTAATTCACTCTTAAAAACCCAAAAAGACCTGGTTTTCACACACAAAAGAAAGAGTGTTTCAGTGGTGGAAACAATATGCATATTAAAGTAGAAACTGCAAACCAAAGAGAAGGCATTTAGCAGGGCTGCCCAGCCCTGTTCCTGGAGATCTACCGTCATAACTTCGCACACCTGACTAATTAGCAGCTCTACAAGACCTCTAGCTGCTGAATGAGGTGTGCTTTGTTAGGGCTGGAGTGAAAACCTACAGGACGGTAGATCTCTAGCTGCTGAATGAGGTGTACTTCATTAGGGTTGGAGTGAAAACCTACAGGATGGTAGATCTCTAGCTGCTGAATGAGGTGTGCTTTGTTAGGGTTGGAGTGAAAACCTACAGGATGGTAGATCTCTAGCTGTTGAATGAGGTGTGCTTTGTTAGGGCTGGAGTGAAAACCTACAGGATGGTAGATCTCTAGCTGCTGAATGAGGTGTACTTCATTAGGGTTGGAGTGAAAATCTACAGGATGGTAGATCTCTAGCTGCTGAATGAGGAGTGCTTTGTTAGGGCTGGAGTGAAAACCTACAGGATGGTAGATCTCTAGCTGCTGAATGAGGTGTGGCTTTGTTAGGGCTGGACTGAAAACCTACAGGACGGTAGGTCTTCAGGGCAGCGCTGGTGCACAGAGGCTCTGAGCTTTGGAAAAAGTGAATAACCTTTCCCAGGCGCACAGCAACAGGTGTTCCCCCTGAAAGCCGAGCCCACGTCCTCCTGGCGACGCGGCGAAGCCACCGCCTGGACATGGGCTCCCGCTCTAGCCTACACCGGGCTTTGCTCCACTGACGGAGAACAAGAAAAAACCCACAGCCAGCCGCGCTCTACTCAGTTCCACAAAAGGGACCCTTTTTAATATGTTTCAGATAAAAATCTGGGCAAGTGAGAGAACGGAAGGCTCTTGTGAGGGATTAAATCATGCAAATGCTCGTCCCGCTCCAGCGTTCAGGGGAATAAAATACAGCGGCGCAAACAATCAGATGACAGCTTAATAGTGTTTTTTGGGGTGGTGCTCACTGTGGAGAGAGAGAGCGAGAGAGAGAGAGAGAGAGGCTGAGGTTCTCTCATGTAGTGCTTTCTTCCCCCAACAGACCACAGTAACAGTCATCATGACAGTACGAAAGACAGCATTTTCCCCTCATTGGAGAGTTTACCACAATACAGCATTACCCATCATACCCCTCCCCAGCCCACCCCACCCCACCCCCCCCCGTTCTTTTCATTGCATATTTTCTTATGTATTTATATCTCATTTCGTCTCCAAGGTTACCTGATATACGGCTCCAGACGCAATAAAACCGGGAGATCATGTGGCCTTACAGAGAGACTAAAGAAGAAGATAGCTGGGGAACAGGAAGGGGGAGGCTGCGGAGGGAGAGCCGGGGGTGGGGGTGTTGGGGGGTGGGGGCGGGGGGAACTGTGGAGCAGGCAGGGAGAGCCGGGGTGGGGGGGGGGATACTGTGGAGCAGGCAGGGAGAGCCGGGGGTGGGGGTGTTGGGGGGTGGGGGTTACTGTGGAGCAGGCAGGGAGAGCCGGGGTGGGGGGGGTGGGGGGGTGGGGGTGGGTTATTGTGGAGCAGGACAGGGTTTTTTTGTAAGCGCTCCTGTCAGAAACCCCACTTGACCACTCATTACAGTTCCCTGCTCTCTCCTCTTTCAGCACTGCTCCTCTCTGGCCCCACACTCCTCCACTCTGCCACCCTTTCCCCACTCATATCGTTACAGACAAATCACTCTCTCTCTCTCTCTCTCTCTCTCTCTCACACACATACACACACTCTCTCTTTCACACACACACATGCGCACACACACACACACTCACACGTACACACCCATACACACAAACATACACTCGCACACACATACACACACTCTCTCTCACACACACACACACACACATACGGCGTGTGACTCACATCTCATAGTCCGCGTGAAAGATCTGCTGATGCCACAGATTCTATATGAGCAACCAGATGGTTAGCTCCTGCAGTCCTTCCATCCTCTCTACTTCCTAACAACAGGAGGATCCAGTTGATGAACCAGTCCTTGGTATTATACGACAGTACAGAACACCCATCGACACAGCATCGCCCGCGAACACACCCCTTAAACAGTCATAGTCTACAGAAAATTGCAATGCTTTTGCCGGTAAATGGACAGCACTTTCAACATTAATAATACAGAGCTGAGTATCTGGTAGTTCTACAGAATCTGCGAGTAGTCGGACAATTTCCCTGCTAGCAGATAATGGGCTCTCCAAATCAAGCTGCGAGGGTGGCTGGCTCACCAGTGTTTTGCGAGAGAAATATTGTGCAAAAAATAGAAATAAAAACACAATTCTGCGATGAACATATCACCGTGTACAAGTGCCATCCCGATGGTGTAATATATGCAAAGATACAAAGATCCTCCCTGATTTACGAATGTTTAGAGAGGCATGATTGGAGAGTAAAGGTGATCCCAGGTGAAGCTCCTGTCCTTCCTCCACTGGACCCCTGAAGGCGCACTTCCTTCAGACGTCTCAAACTCCTTACAGACACGCAAAACAGCTCTTCATCACCCCCCCCCCCACCCCAAACCCCAAAAGAGGACCAAACACATCCCCCCCAAACCCCCACCGGGATGCGGGGGGGGGGGGGGGGGGGGGGGGCGCCGTGTCCTAAACGTCAACTCGGCTCAAAGGAGCGAGCGAGGCAAATATTCCAGACACGGGCCTGTAATAGAGTCTTCAGGGGGCTCGGGGGAGCGCAGATCCATCTCGCTGAGATAATTAGCGTCCCGCGCGCCCCGCGCTCTGAAGCCCCTTTTGATGCGCATGAGCGCTTTCCCCATTTAGCGCTGCCCCCCCCCCCTCCCCATAACACAATGAGCCCGACAAAACGCCAGCAACGGCCCAGCCAACAGCTCCCGGAACATTCCAGAAAACTTGAGGGGAATGTTCCCAGCACTTCTTTTTTATTTTCTTTTTTTCTGAATTATCCCCTTCAATGTTTTTTTTTTTTTTTTTTTTTTTTTTTTAAGATACAGAAAAAAAAAGAAAAACATTGCAGGAACAGTTTTGGGAGGTTATTCAGTTTATGAAAGGAAGATGAATTGCAGATTCATGTTAATTTTAGGAGGAGACTTAGCAGTGGTCAAAGACCCTTGAATTTAACTACTTGTATTCGGACTATTCTTAAAATTTGACACAAGGCCTATCCTCCATGAATGTATTTCATGACTAACTTTAAACCATCAGAAGTGTTCAGGAAGTTTTTATTTGATTTATCCAGAAGCATTCTTCACACGACCAAGAACAATTTTGGAACAGTTAGTTTGTTTGGTGAACATTGTGAACATAATGTTACCTCACAGCCAGATGGAAGTCTCTCCGTGGTGTTCCCCAACATTTGTGAAACAGCTGGGAGTGAGAAAAGACTCCACGCAAAGACACACACAATCTGGGTCGGTTTTTGGCGAGCTCATTTTTTTTTCCCCCAAAAAACTAATCGGCGAGCGCCACTGCAGTAAGGCCAGGAGAAAAAGCCGCAACGCGTGTTGGAAAGTCGGCTAACGCCTGACGAGGCGACGAGACTTCCCCTACCGTTCAAATGACAAACTCAATCCCACTGGCAGCTCCTGAATGTCACACTGACAGGAGAAGAAAAATCATGACACATCAAAAAAAAAGTGAACTGACAGACAAAGCTCCTTGAAAACTTCTCTGCGAGAGAAGTTGAATTTTATATTTTCAAAGGAAGACTAAATGAATGAATCTCTCTCTCTCTCTCTCTCTCTCTCTCTCTCTCTCTCTCTGACCAAGCCGACAATTCAGTCCTTAGTCATCCAAAGAACTGTCTTCCCTTCAATCTGCTGCTAATTATAACAAGAATAAAACATGTCCCTTTTAGGAGAGACTAAGCTTTCACTTAGCTTCACCATTTCAGGATTCCCGATGGATTAAGAGCAACGATTCTAACTCACTACTGAACACAAGCAGTAAGCAGAACACATTGCAGAAACACTGTTACAATGTTACATCACTGAAACACTGTTACAATGTTACATTACTGAAACACTGTCACAATGTTACATTACTGAAACACCGTTACCATATGACATTACTGAAACACTGTTACAACGGTCCATTACTGAAACACTGTTACAACGGTCCATTACTGAAACACTGTTACAATGTTACATTACTGAAACACTGTTACAACGGTCCATTACTGAAACACTGTTACAACGGTCCATTACTGAAACACTGTTACAATGTTACATTGCTGAAACACTGTTGCAAAGTTGCATTACATTTCCACAACTTTTCACAACCAAAAAAAAAAAAAAAAAACATCTCTTGGATAGCCAGGGGATCTCTGTCAGTTTTTTTTTTTTTTTTTAAGAAAAACTTTAAAATGCTTTTTCACACAGAAAACCGTAAAGTTCATATGTCAGTTGTGTTTACGTAGGGAAACACGCAGGCAATTTGTAAGGTTTTTCACCGGGGATAAAAATCAACAGGGCGTGAAACAGAAGCAAGCCTGCTTCAGGCACAGGCCCACTTTCTCTCTCCCTCTCTCTCCCTCTCTCTCTCTCCCTCTCTCTCACGGTTGGTGTGCAGTGTGGGGCATTTCACATCTGGACCAGGCGGAAGAACTGGTCTGATGTCCAGGAGCGATATCGTGCATCAACAGCCGGGGCATGGACTAGTGGGCGGAGCCATTTACTCGCCAAAACGAGCGCTCGCCCGCAGATTCTTAAACGTTTGGAAAAGAACGTAATCGGCAAATTGGAATTTTTTTATGGAAAAAGGAATCACCACAGCAATGGGTCAAAGCATTTATAGCCTATGTGCTGGATTTAAAGAGTTAAGTCCACACAGGGCAGAAAACTGCTGTTGTACCGCTCTCTGCAGGTTAACATTTTAAGCCCGAAAGCACTGCTGGCCACGCCCAATCAGTGATGTCATTACAGGTATACTGCCTGAGCCATCAATAAAAGATAAAACATGCTCAAATGAACCCTATTTTATTAATAATCGGGTGCTGAATCCCAAAACTGTATGAAGCATGGTAAGCACATACATTTTGGCAAGAGCCTTCTTCAGTGTGCTAAATGTACAAAAAAATACTCTGTACTCAACCCTTGAGTATTTTTCTCACGTTTAGCACACTGAAAAAAGCTGTTGCCGAAAGGTTTGTGCTTATCGTGCTTCATGCATTCATGTAATAAATCAACAGTTTGATGTTTTCTAGAAAGCGCCGTCTGTGTTTTTCTCCCTATATAGCCTGAGCTGTCAATGGAAAAATACCTGCTTTGACACCGCAGATTTAGATGTAACCAGCACTGCACCCGAGTTGAAAAATTTCAACCCGCAGTGTCAAAAAAAATGCAGCGGTTTTTACAGAGACGAAGTGATAAAAGAAGGGCAAGCACGGAGACAGACCGATTCAAAGCGATAGCAAACATGCAGGATTTCAGACATCCAAGTGACTGCATTATCTCGGGGATTAGCGTTAATGCCTGTCAAAAAAAAAGAGAAAAAAGAAAAAGCGAAAATCCCCACAAGACACAGCCACGCCGAACACCAGGTGGTCGGCTTCCCGGCTCTGCGGGAACGACGAACGGCGAGCGGCCCCTCCACCCGCACCCGCCGCTCGCCCCACACAAAACAAAACTCAGCCGCTTGAGCCGGCAGACTAAACATCCCCGGCCGGAATGCCGCTGGCATCTGCGCGAGGTCACGGGGGGGCTGCTTCCCGAAGGCCTTCCGAGCGCCCGTCCCTTTAAGAGACGGAATATTTCCCTCGTCCTTTGGCGACGTTGCGATGCGAGGCGCGGGCGTGTTCCCTCATCACGCGCAAGCGCTCCGACAAATCAAAGTTAAGGCAATTACATTCTTATTCTGTCCCTTCAAATGGCAACAGATGTTTCCCTCGGTCAAAATTGCACTGTAATTGCATATGGTAGCATATGGTTATAGTTGATTAATCCTAGCAGGAAGAATGTTCCATTATTTTCTGTAGATGGTTGGTAAATAGGCCCCTCTGAAGAGGGATTGCAGCGGGTGTGCGCTGGGTGGGGTGCGCTGGGTGGGGTGGGGGGGGGGGGGGGGGGCGGTGGCTTAATGAGACGCACGTTGCAGGAGAGGTGACCAGCTTAATCAATTGGGGCCATGCCTGAGAGCGCAGCCGTTATAAATCCACGCGCAAAAACGCACTTGCGCGCACACACACACACTCCCCCGCGCGCACAGATGCACAAAGGCACTCGCACACACAGACATATTTGCACGCACACCCACACAGCAACACACACACACACACACACACACACGTTTTTCCCTTAAGGGGCCAGCCATTACAGCGATTAGAGGAGTGGTTCAACATATGAGTCCCGTGAGTCCACAGGAGTCATTACCAACTGCCAATTTCATTTTTATATTACTAGAAAAAGCCTCAATGAACCCACACACACACAACGGTCCTGTAAGCAAAGGGACAGCAACTGGCCATTGAGCCTGGTAATAACATAGCATTAGCAAACATTGCCAGCTATTCTCAACCTGGTGCTAACAAAACATTAGCAAACATGGCGGGCTGTTCTCTGCCTGGTGCTAACACTATCAACAAACGTAGATGACTTTTCTCAACCAGCTGCTAGCATAGCATTAGCAAAAATGGCTGACTTTCCTCAACCTGGTGCTAGCATAGCATTAGCAATCACATCTATTATGTGCCTGGAACTAACATAGTATTAGCAAAAATGGCGGGCTATTCTTAGCCTGGTGCTAACACAGTATTAACAAACGTAGATGACTTTTCTCAACCTGCTGCTAGCATAGCATTAGCAAACACGGCTGACATTTCTCAACCTGGTGCTAGCATAGCATTAGCAAACATGGCTGACATTTCTCAACCTGGTGCTAGCATAGCATTAGCAAACATGGCGAGCTATCCTCAGTCAGGTGCTAACATAGTATTAGCAAGCATGACTGGCTATTCTCAACCTGCTGCTAATATAGCATTAGCAAACATGGCTGGCTATTCTCAGCCTGGTGCTAACACAGCATTAGCAAACATGGCTGGCTATTCTCAGCCTGGTGCTAACACAGCATTAGCAAACATGGCTGGCTATTCTCAACCTGGTGCTAGCATAGCATTAGCAAACATGGCTGACATTTCTCAACCTGGTGCTAGCATAGCATTAGCAAACATGGCTGTCTATTCCCACAGGCTGCAGTAGAGAAGGCAGCCCCTGTTCCTAACTGCCACTCCGAAGCTGTGGGAGAGAGAAGTCTCCTCTCGGCTGATGCCCGCGGGAATAGAGCCCCTCTGATGTTCGGCCGCTTTGAGGCTGATGTGTTGGGGCAGCGGCCCCAGAGCGGAGGGCCTGGGGGTGTTTTAAGGGGGCACTGGGCAGGGACACGCCTCAGATGGGATGAGACAGGGCAGGCCAGGGTGTCAGCTTTCTGTGTGAGGCACACCTCACAGCTATGATCAGGCCACAGCACCATCAGTGTACTAATGGAACTGTAAACTTCAAAAGACTCTCTCACACACACACACACACAGACAGATGTACGTGCACGCACACACACACACACACACACGCATACACAAACACACACATGCACACAGACATATATACACAAATACATGCACACACGCACACACACTCACACACACACACACACACGCATATATATGCACACACACACACACATGCACACAGACATATATACACAAATACATGCACACACGCACACACACTCACACACACATACACACACGCATATATATGCACACACACACACATGCACACACACGTGCACGCACGCACGTACACACACACACACAGTGGAAGCTGGCTGTGACGAGATCCAAACTCAAGGCTTTTGTTCTCTGCATCAGATTGAGTGATTCACTGCCACGCTGAGAAAACAATAGGCTATAATACAGCAAGCAGAGAGCAGAGCGCAGCAGCCTGCATTCAGCACAAGACAAGACTACACACTGCAACCCGCAGGACTATCAGCTCACATTCACCGCAGCGCACAACAGGGGTCGGGGCTCTGCACTGGTAGCCAGGAGGCTGCGGGTACAAATCCTTGAATCAAACGCTGCTGAACTGCCCCTCGTCCCCTGAGGACGGCCATTAACGCAGAGCACTTGACTAAGCATCACGTCATGTACACGGATAATAAAGAATTAAAAATGATTAGCCGCATTAATTTCCACGGCACCGTTTCTCCGCTCCGGATGTTCAGGCAAACGGGGCGGCGGGAGCGGTTCTCTGTGTCGAGAACGCAGAGGGCGTGGCCTGTCTGACCACGGTTGCCGTGGTTTCCAGCTTACTGGGCCAGTGGGTGCTCTTTGGGTCACGGCGCTGTTTAATAATGCACACGGGCAAACAGCGGGGAACGAGGAAGCCAGGCTCACAGCCACCCGTTCACCAGGCCCAGAATACAAGAGCCAGATCGCCTCAAAAACCCAGATCACCAAACCGCGGACAGAACCAGGTCCAGCCCCACACCACCAAACGGCATTCAGAGCCTGGCCCAATCCCTAAACCACCAAAAAGAGATCAGAACCAGGCCCAATCCCCTGATCACCAAACGGCATCCGGAACCAGGTCCACCCCACGATTACCAAATGGTGTTCAGAACCAGGCCCAATGCCAAGATCACCAAAAGGAGATCAGAAGGAGGATCCCTAAAACCCACATCACCAAATGGCGTTCAGAACAAGGTCCATACCCAGATCACCAAAAGCAGTTCAGAACCAGGCCCCAATCCCTAGATCGCCTACACCACTGACTAGCTGGACATTCTTACATGATGGAAGATTAGGGGGGAAAAAACAAAAAACCCAGAGAATCTTTGTCAACCCCTGGCAGGCGTCGTCCGCCAGTTATGTAACTTCAAAGCCGGGACTGTCACAAAAGTGAGGATTAGCTGTGACACAATGCGCTCGACGGCTTCAGAGAAACATGAAAACGGGGAGCGGAGAATGCGTTCAAAGCAGCGCGAGCGCTCGGGCTGAGGACGGCGACGCGTCCTGCGAGCCGCCGCGTTCTCCACTTCACGCTCGTAAAAAAAAGAGGACAGAGCGAGTTACAAAACGAGCGTTCTGCCTCCGCTGCCCCGGGAGCGACTCTTTTCCCCGCATATTACACAATATTAAAGCCTAAAACAAGCTTTAACAAGTGGGCCACAAATCCTCGAGCCTGAAAACAATATGCTTGTGTGTGCACACAGGAGAGAAACGAGGGAGAGGAAGAGAGAGAGGGAGGTATGGAGAGAGAGAAAAAAAAGAAGGAGGTGAGGAGAGGAAGGGACAGGGGGAGGTAGGGAGAGAAAGTGAGAGGGGGGAGTAAGGAGAAAGAGAGGAAAGGGGGAGGTAGGAAGAGAAAGAGGGAGAAGGAGGGCGAGAAAGAGGGGGAGGTAGAAAGAGAAAGATGAAATGAAGGTAGGGAAGGAGGGAGAGAAAGAGACATTGAGACCGCAGCAGGTGGAAGAGAAAGAGGAAGAGAGAGAGGGAGGTACGGAGAGAGAAAAAAGCATTAGGTAAGGAGAGGAAGGAAGAGGGGTGGAAGGAGAGAGAGAGAGGCTGGGAAGTAAGGAGCAAGAGAGGAAAGGGGATGTAGGAAGAGAAAGATGGGGAAGGAGGGAGAGAAAGAGGGGGAGGTAGGGAGAGAAAGAGAAGAAAGAAAGGTAGGGAAGGAGAGGGAGAGAGAGAGAGAGGGACTGCAGCAGGTGTCTTTGCACCCTGTGTAAGATGGTCCCTTCATTGTAATGTTATTCTCAGGAATCAGCTCCCTGCCTGGTGCCTTGGTGAAATAGGTCAGTGACGATATCTCTATGATATGCATCTTTAAGAACTGAATGGGTGTGTGTGCCAGCGTGCATGCGTGCGTGTGCGTGTGTGTGTGGACACGCATCAGGCATTAATCTGTACACAATGACATTCTGCCAGAAAAGGCCAATATGATTTTCCTTCCCTGATATATTATGCAGCTTGACAGCAGTCAGCCATTTCCCAATCTTTAAGTCTCATGATTGCATTGGATAATCCCTCATACTTACTGCAAAGGGCCCTTGTTTAAAAAGACCAAAGCCACTGTGTGATTAAAACTCCCTGATCTTATGCATGAGCGAGATAAAGCTTCAGAGTACTAGTACAGGGACACAGCACTACACACAACAACAACACGCACACACGCACACACACACACACACACACACACACACACACACACACACACACACACACACACACACACACACACACACACACACACACACACACACACACACACACACACACGCACACACGCACACACACACGCACACACACACACACAAATAAAGGACGGTATATTCTCCTGCGCGTGTTATGTGAGCGGTGGCCTCAGCAGAGGCGCTCACTAGCGTGTGCTCAGGGGGCTGCCATGGCAATGCCCAGCCGTCATAGCCCCGTCCCCCCAGCAGACTCCGGCAGGTACTCTCAGGTGGATTAAAGGACAGGGCTCCACTGCGCCTCACATCCACCGCTAAAGAAGGTACCAGAGCTGCCCTCTGTACCGCCCTAACACCCCTCCGCATGGGGTAACTGTGCAGAGCTGAGAAAGGGGGGTAGTGTGTGTGTGTGTGTGTGTGTGTGTGTGTGAGGGTGTTTGTTTACAGTCTGTGTGTGTGTGTGCGCGTGCAAGCGTGTGTGTGTGTGTGTGTGAGGGTGTTTGTGCGTGTGTGTGTGTGTGTGAGGGTGTTTGTTTACAGTCTGTGTGTAGTGTGTGAGTCTGTGTGTGTTCATGTGTATGTTTGTTTACAGTCTTTGTACAGTGTGTGAGTGAACCACCATGGACTGGGGGAGGGGGGGTTGGAAGAGTGACCTGCTGTCAATCAGGGATTAGCTAAAGGAAAATAAAGCGGGAGGGGGCGTCAGGGTCAGTGCGAACACAGTGTACCCTGGTGGGGGGGGGGGGGGGGGCGGAGAGTAGGCGCACAAGCTGTCCCTTCCACAGTAATGTGTGCTAGAGGCGGGTGAATTTTCCCAATTCATTACCTGCCGCGAACTGGCAATGGCCCTCCCCCATCTCCATCCCTCTGCAAACATCTGCATCTCCACAGGGAGCAGCCAATCAGCCGCCAGTCCGGTCAGATAAATGACAAATCCCCGCATTAGCAAATTTTAAAAATCCATCCCCAGCATCATCACCATCATCATCATCATCATCACATCTTTTGCAGGCAGCAAGACTAATTAAATGCACTGTGCGCGGGTAACGGGAAATACAGCACGACCGCGCTCACATTTATTCACTGGCTGCTGTAAAATTTAAGTGCCTTTTAAATGCACGTGTACAGAGGGCTCACCGGATAAACTCCCACCTCTGTGAGAATGAGAGGGCACCTCTCTCTCTCTCTCTCTCTCTCTCTCTCTCCTCCCTCATCTCCATCCATCAAGCTTTCCATCGCCTCCCCCCACCCCCCTCCCTCCCTCCCTTGTCGCTGGTATCCCACGAGCCCCACGTCTTCTTTTGAAGCAGCCCTTGTTCTCTGACGCGCGCGAGGTTTAACCCACCCCCTGCCCTTGTTCTCTGACGCGCGCGAGGTTTAACCGTTCGGTCGGTCGGGGCGAACGCGTCGCGGCGAGCGCACGGCGATACGCGTACGCGCGAGCCGCGTGCCGGCGGAGACCTCCCGCCGCACCAGGGATCTGCGTAACAGAGCGGGCCGACTCACCGGCACACCCAGGCCGCGCGGCAGACGGATGCGCCTGAACCGCGAGCCGCTTCCGAGCAACGACACGACACCTCGCAGATGGCGCCAGCGAAGGGAAGGAGACCGGGGAGGACCTCTGCTCTTCAGAGAAACGTCAGCAGCAGAACGAACGGGGTCTGCTGGGGGGAACAGGCGGCACTTCGGCCTGCACACCGGCAGCCCTGAACGACGACGAGAGGCGTAAAAAAAAAAACAAAAAACAGAAACGCCGAAACGCCACAGGACGGAAATCGCAGCAGCCTCAAACTGGGGGCCGTGTAGAGGGGACCCTTTGGGACCGAGCGCCGACCCACGGCTCTCCCTCTCCTGGAAGCGGACCTCCGGAGAGGCGCCGCTGTCGCAGGACGCCTGCAATCGCAATCCCGCCGACGCGCGAGTTACCGAACGGCGGTAAACGTCAGAGACGAGTCTTTCAAGCGCAGGGAAGATGGCTATCAGCCGTACCTCAGCATGTTTTAACCAAGCTGCATTATGGAGGGAGGGAGAGAGAGAGAGAGAGAGAGAGAGAGAGAGAGAGAGAGAGAGAGAGAGAGAGAGAGAGAGAGAGAGAGAGAGGCAGAGATAGAGAGTGTGTGTGTGAGAGAGAGAGAGAGAGAGAGAGAGAGAGAGAGAACATGGTCTAGCAATTAGTTTATTGTATCTCACAGGTGACGCTCATCCATCACCGCCATTGCGTCCATAAGTGAATCCAGCAACTACCCAGCATGCCCTGCAGCAGATGTGAAGCACAGGAGGGAGAAGGGTTCTTCACCTGCATCGCCCGTCGCCGCACCGTGCCGGACGTCGCGAAGGCGCGAGAAAGATGTGCGGCAAGGGAACGGCCAATACCAACACACACCAAGACGCCCAATCACGTGCCAAAGAGGGCAGGGGGTGGGGCCAGTCCCCTTGCTCCCACCCTCCCGGCACATCAGTTTTTGTTTGTTTGTTTTTGTCCTGTTCGTGGCAGAGAGTAGGGGTTCACAACACATGTTCCTCAATAAAAAAATTTATTATTTTATTTCAATTAAAAAAAACTTTTCCTCCACTTCAGATCATTAAACTTAGGGGGCAGAATTTACTCCAAGTGCCTCAGTACGCAGGCCACTGAGCAGCTCACAGGCTGAGTTTGCGTCCTGCCTCTGATTTACATTGGTACAGTATGTGTTTGCATGTGTGTGTGCAAACATAGGTCAGGGTGTGAGGGGTGAGGGGTGAGTGGTGGGGGGGGGGCAAATGGTTGTGGCAGCAGTAAAACCTATAGAATCCTGCAGCTGCTATTCTGGGGGGTATTTTTGCTATACATTTGTACACATTACCCTGCTTGTGTATTCCTCTCCACGGTGCCAGCCTGATTAATTAAGTTGGGATTTTTAATTAAGACCCTTGCTTCCCGCTGCCGAGAGTCAAATGCAAACTCCAGCTTCAGCGCCGGTCTGACACGGGTTCCGCAACGCGTGAAAAAGGCAATCCCATCAGTTTCAACAGTCGCCACTTAAAAATTCACAACCGGTTCTCCGAAATGTATTAACCAAACAACACTTTTACGTCGACTGAAGCATAGCGAATAGGGCTTAACATTCAAGAGGTAACTTTACTTGGGTTTGGTGTACATATTGACAAATACCCCCCACCCACACGCGTGCGCGTGCTTCTGCGCAAACAAAACACACACACACACACTTTTCATTATATGATTAGTTTTCAAGAACTGTTCAAGTGCAATGGTTCATTCAAGTTGCACTGCTGTTGTCGTGCAACTTGTTGTTCGTGGTAACATTTTTTTTCGACAAAGATATAAAGGTTTTTACCCTGAAATACATCCTAGGTTGAGGACCATTATCTTTTGATGCATAGAGGGTACTTTCGAAAATGCATCTGTTTGACCTTGACCCACTGTTCAGGAAAAGTAGGCCCTAAAACATACCCAAATTGCCCTTATAGAGTAAACACAGCTTTGCATCTTGCTCTCCTGAGGGAAGTTAAGCAGACACCATACGGTTTTTCTCTATTTCACATAAAAACCTTGGATGGGGGTGTGCGGGCTGTGTGTGTGGGGGGGGGGGGGGGTCATTTAAATGAGCGCGCGAGAGAGAGAGAGAGAGAGAGAGAGAGAGAGAGAGAGAGAGAGAGAGAGAGAGAGAGAGAGAGAGAGAGAGAGAGAGAGAGAGAGAGAGAGAGAGAGAGAGAGAGAGAGACTACATACAAGCGAGATTTAGCAAGCAGTACAGAAACAGAGAACAAATTCCAGCGTGATATCCAGAATGTACAACCCTCAGTTCGTGTGGGTTGCGTCCCTTACAAGGATATTCACGGCAATCCGCGCGTGCACAGCCTACATGCAGTAGTTTACATGAGACAATTAATCAGTACCGCTGTGAGAAATCACCGTACCTCTAACGGCAAGTGTGGTAAATAGAGCACTTACCTTGAGCCGTTGTGTAGTGGATGAAGACGGAAAACAATAGAATCCAACTCGACCGCCACTTCAGTCCTGCCGAAACCCCTAACATTGCCCATAGCCGGGCTAAACCAACAGCGTGTGTCCGGCACGTTGGATACATGTTGCTCAGTCCTCTCGGAGTTGTCCCTGCGAGAGTGTGTGTATGTGTGCGCCCGGATGATGTATCTTTTTGGTGAGCGTGTGGCTCGCCGGCCAGTCAATGAGCGCTGGTGCGAGAATGCGGATCCAGACGAAGACGAGCGGGCTCGCCAGTCCCGTACAGCAACACAGATACACACGCCGCGGTGTCTCCAGCGAGTTAGCGCAAGATTGTGTCTTCACGCGTAAGGCAATGAGAGAGTGCGTACTTAAAACAACCACGTTTTATCCAAACCAGTTGTACATACAGCCCGTTTTGAAGATCACATACGGACAATCAGAAGCAGCGATACAACAATCAATGCAGGAGCTCCTTTTCTTCTTCTTTCTTCTTTTAAGCGAAATTGACAGTTAATCCCGGGTTTGTTGACGGTCCGGGTTTTAGCACGAATCTCAACGTGTTGTCAGAACGTTGGATGCTAGCCAAATATTTTTACGATTCATTACATCCAAAGCATGTTCTTCTTTTTCTTCGTTTTCCCAAAATGCTAAACACTGTTGTAAAATTAAATCGCAGGTACGTAATGTAATCTCCTTCAATATGCCACGCCGGAAAGCGATACAATAAAAATGAAAATTCACTCAGCGGCAAAATTCATAGTTGCAGCATTGCTCATCATATTTTTACGTTTTCGCGATACGTAGAAATATTTTAGTCAAGTGCGGTAGTTCATTTTTATAACAGAAAATACATATTATGATTAACAACAGACCTCGGCGCTTTCTCCAACTCCACAAAGTTTCAATATTGGATATGACTTTTGTTTGTGAATGCGGTAGTCTCGCTTGATGTGAGGGTATCCTCTGTCTTGGTTCCCTTGTTAGGTTCGGTGAAGCGACCCACTCTCTTGCTGTTCGGTCCAGATGACGAGCGAGCGGGGACCTTGACGCTCTCCGGGTCGGTTACTGGAGGATACTGAGTAGATGCTTCTAACATCGGCAAGTTTCAAAGGCGCTGTCTGCTCTCCCGCGCATTGCTTGGAGAAAAGCAAAGATTTGATTGAACTAAATCAGTACATTACAATTAAGATCTTCAACGAACTAGGGAAACGAGGAAAGGGGAAGAAACAAAAATAGTCAAGCTGTCATAGTTTCGGGCAGCGGAGGAGTCGGTCCGTCTGCATGCCTTGAAAGCAGAGTCCTCAGCCACATCTGAGCGAGGAGCGCGTGCATTCGAGTCTTCATCCGGAAGGCTCCGCGCGAGTGTGGGAGGTTGCCATCGCGCGGTGAAGTACAATAAAACACCGAATGTATCCTGTAGCGAACCGGTTGAAACATACGTGCGTAAACATAGCTGGCAAACGTTCTGGCAAAAAGCTTTTTCAAAATTTTCAACGATTATATTAAATGAACAAATAATTACACAGCACAGCCCGTGATTCCATCGCACTTATTTCACACAATGTTCAGTTCAGCCACGTTAAGAATGCAGCGTAGGCTATGCTGTAATGACTTTTATCTGAATACTCTCAATTTGCTAAAAATTTCAAATTACTCATCAGTTGAAGGTTACCTGGAGGTTTTTGATATGCGACTGCATTATAAGTACTAGCCAATTGTAAAATAAACAACCGTTGTGAGCTCATTTTATGAATGCGAACCAGACATGATCCAAGTCAATGGGGGTCGCGTGTGGTGAGAATTCCTGTCAGTCATCAAGTAATCCAATCCGCAATCTGGAGACGACTGCTCTTCTCTCAGAAGCTACGACTGGACATCGTCCAACAGCAAAAATATCCTGCCATTAATACAAACAAATGGCTGATTCGATCTCTTGTGCCTGCGTAGCTTGTCTGCAAATGCAGGCTAAGAACTCCGTCATGCAGTCAACAACCACAACGTACTCAATAAGTCAACAATCAATTAGTCAATCAATCAATCAAGGTAGAGTAACAATTTTACACGATGACTGGCAGAGCGATGATGGACTACAGACACATCTTATATATATATATATATATATATATATATATATATATATATATATATATATATATATATACAGACAACTATTTATCGTGATATTCAAAATGAAGACCCGCAAATATATGTTTTAAAACAATTATGATGCAATTACAACAGATCAATATACAGGAATCCATAAAATTACGGCTGTAGGCTATTAGATAATTGGTAAATTTGGTAAATTCAAATAAACTGAAAAATCAGCTATAGCCATGCTTTCGACAGTGGCGGTAGAATGTTGCCAGCTGGTAAATTGGGCTGCTTAATATAATCTATTATATTCAATCGTGAATATGTATAAATTCAACACGTCTCATTCATGAAAAAGCACGGTTTTTCTGTGGAAGAAAAAACGATAAAAAGTAATCACAATACATCACCACCTGGAGCATAAAAATGTAGCGATTTATTAATGATGACAATTACATAGGTTATTTTAAATATTCAAACAGCGTAAAGCAGACACGCTGCAAGGGAATTTCAATCTAGCTGTGGGCAATCCCGGGTAATAGAACCGGAGGAAAAGTTTGCGCTTTGATCCGGGGAGATAGGCGCGTCTTTGAATTGAAAGCAGTTTCCCCCGTCAGCCTTACAGACTTCTGCCGTAAGAAAATACGGAGGAGATGGTGACGGTGCAAACACACCGGCTCCCGTTGCTCAACGCTTTTAAAATTGTTTTTTTTTTTTTTTGCCTTCTCCACTCCCCATCCCCTTCCCTCCCGCTTTATGGAATCGGTAATTCCCCCCGCTAGCTCCGCACATGTTTTCATGACGCGGTTCCAACTGCGGGACGGTGAGCAATAATAATAATTTTTTAAAAAAATAAACTGCAGTAATTTCCGCCTCTCCTGTCCTCTCCATTCCGTCTCCTACCCTGTCTCGCGCCACTCTCAGTTATTTTCCCCATCAGAAAAAATACAATACCTTCGCAGGGACTCAATAAGAGGGTTAGCGTCACAAAAACAAAGATGGACCGCGCTCTGGTTTCCCCTGAAGCATTTCAGAGGCCCACAGTTATGATTTTAAGCAATTTGCAGCCCTGCTCTGAGCAAGAGGGGAGATTTTATAAACTCTGAAAGATGATTTGGAGGAAATTCAGTAGGTTTTTCTGAGCTCACACAATTCCTTTCTTGTTTTTTGTTTTTTTTATTTTTTGCCTATTCTCTACGGTCTCTTGACAACCGTGGTTAACTGGGAGGATGCTGCCGTAAATTGGTAAATAGTCTCAGTAAATAGCAATTACAGCTGTGAAAATGTTGGTAATACTTGTGCAGAAACAATTCCAGTCCAAACATTTGAAAACATGGTGGAGGAATGTATAATATTTGTTGTGTATGTGTAATCATTATTTATTTACTTATTTTACCCAGTATTGATTTAAATAATTATATTGAGGGAATGGAAATACAGTAGTATGCGCCATCAGCCTTATGTGCACACACACACACACACATACACATGCACCCACTCATACACACATGCTCACACATGCACACACACACACACACACCTACACAGTGACACACACAATAGTACCAGTGGTGTGGTAGTAGAAAGAGTAGTACAAGTAGCAGTAAGAGTTGTGATGGCGGTAGTAACAGTAGTAGTAGTAGTAGTAGTAGTATCAATAGCAATAGTAGTAACTGTAGTAGCAGTAATAGTAGTAGTAGTAGTAGTAGTAGTAGTAGTATCAATAGCAATAGTAGTAGCTGTAGTAGCAGTAGTAGTAGTAGCCACAGCAGTACTAGCGTTGGTGTGTTAGTAGGGTGGTGTGCCAGATTTCTGGTTTGTGGTCCCAATTGAACTATGTATAGGTTTAGTCTGAATAACTGAATACCCCCCCCCCCCCCTTTAGTAGTACAGTAGTAGTAGTAGTAGTAGTAGTAGTAGTAGCAGCAGCAGTAATAGAACTAAACAGTGACTCTGGTGTCAGGCTCTCAGGTGTTTGGGCAGGGTGGCGGCCTCCCCCTCGTTCTCCCCCTGCAGCTGCAGCAGGGAGGTACAGGGCCCCAGGGCACCCCTGGAGGGCCCTCAACCCAGCCCTCATGCTCCGCTCCCCCCCCCCCCAGCCTCTTCTCTCCTCTCCAGCACCATCCAGTGATGTCGAGCTACCGCTCTCTCCTCTCTCCTCCTCCTTCTTCT